>CAJQZP010000081.1:5320000-5645000 GCA_907164705.1 Parnassius apollo
TTTCAAGAGAGCGTTGTCACTTTTCTTGAAGAACAAGATCATCGCACTTCTGCTCTACGCCTCGGGAGTAGTGACTCCATGAAGAAACGGTTTTATAAAGCTTCTGAAGTACTGCAAGTACCGGTTTTCTACCCGCTTTCTGAAGCTCCGTTGTTTTTCCATCCTCGCCCGGGGACTTGCCATTTTTAAAGTGCCGGAGAGTCATTCTAATCTCACTCAGACTGACGTCCGGGATATTATCGGAATAATGTCGGATAAAACTTGTTCTTGAATCGTTACTCACACTTGCGTGTGGCTCCAAAGAACCTCTCAATCTCACTCAGAATCTCAAGTGTCAGTGTTCAGTCTTCAGCTTTGACAATTGGCTCTTTCTGGCAGACAGATCTCTGGCAAAGACCTTGTAGCCCTGGTTTCACTCAATCGCTTCTTCAATACAAGCTGTATTGAAGTTACGTAAATCCTGCCCTATGCATTTGGAGATCTGTCTGTTCAGTTGCCTATATGCTTTCAAATCTGCTGGCGACTGCAGCTTCATTTCCCGTCGAACATCCATGAAATTAAGAGTGTGATCGGAGAGTTTTTGTGTTCTTCTGCGGCGGGTCTTGCAGAACTTAGTTTCGACCGCATGGACAGTTTCCACGAGCTTGTCATTCATATCTTCAACTTAATTGCAGTCTTCTAGGCATTGAAAACGGTTTTGTATTTCGAGTTGAAAGTTTCGGAAGGTAGACGGAGCGTTGACTTCATTAGACGAGACCTCTGCAACGTAACGTTTAAGTTCAGTGTACCTCTAACCATTCGATGATCGCTGCCAGTTTTCACTAATGAAGTCAATCTCATTTTTTGTCCAAACATCGGGGCTCGATTAGGTCCATTTCCTGTGAAGCCGCTTCTGGATGAAAGAATTCATCTTAAAGAGTCCTTTTTTTCATAAATTCGGCCAGCTGTTGGCCCCTAGGGTTCCATTGCCCTATTACAAATTTCTGTTACTTTTTTGTGCCTAGTATTGCGTTGAAGTCTCCCATCAACACCATTTAGTGGGTTTTGGAGGAATGCATGACTCTAGAGATATCCTCATACATTCCTCATTCCAGATGTCCATAAATCTGTATGACATTTAGCGAATACCATTTGGTGATTCTGAGTATCAGGTACGGGACCCTCGTCGACACACTCAATCTTTACAACGTAGTTGGCGAGAGAATATTCAATGATAAATCCGACACCTCCTTGGGACAGATGGTCGCCCTCCCGGTGATAGATCAAGTTGCCGGACTCAAGGATTACCATGTCCTCCCACTCTCTTCGGACCTCGGCTAATCCTATAATATGCTAGCGCAACTTCTCTACCTCTTCTTCCAGCTCCAGTATCTTATCGTCAGTCCTCAGGGTTATATGTTGCCAGGTCGAGTCGTAGGTGGCAACCGAACCTCCACTGGAGATTCTTAGCAGCCCCTTCTCCGCCATTACCATGGTCGCCACCTTAGCCAGAAATAGCGGGGCCGCCAGGGGCTGGGAGCCGTTTGTTTGTGTCGTTGCTCATGGGGGTATGTTTGCCATATTTGCCACTTTTGACAAGCTGGTTGGCTGGTTGGTTTTTTATTATTTATTTTATTTTTATTACTTTTTTTAATTATTCTATGCTTTTCCATTATTTTGTGCTAGAGTGGTTCTTTCTAGTTGATGAGACCCATTCGTGCTGCAGCGTTGCAGTACCACGCATAAAATTTGTTAATTTTCAGTAAACAATTTATTAATGTAAATAAAAATGTCTCTTTTTTGTTTCCATACAAACTAGATATTTAATAATATCAATTTGCGGTTATTAAAATCCGCGCTTTTGTATAATTCATTGCATACAAATAGTTTTTTAATTTAAATGCTATGGTTAGTAATTGAAATATAATATTAACCGTAAATATATAAATAAATACAGAACATAAATGCGATATATTTCTGTTATTTTAGCTTGTTACACACGGATTACATTAAGCTTCGTTAATTGGAATGGGTATATTTTCCCACAATTATCCAACTAGCCGTAATTAAAATGTAATGAAAAGTTATTTTGATGTATACAAAAAGTTTTTAACGAGCTCAAGTTGGAATTAATAACGTTCGTTTGTGTAACAACTATTCAACGGCATACTAACAAGTATTTCCCTTTATTTATTTATTGTAAAATATGTAGTGCGATTTCGTATATGTAGATTATCAACTATGATATTGTAAAATTCATAAATTAAATCTCCGTTGTTCTAAGCACAAATTTTATTTTTTTAATTTTCACATTTACTCTGCTAAAGGAAAAAAAATACTTAAGTATAGTAGTGCAATATGTAACGAAAAGTATTTAATTTGGCCTAGATGTTAATTTTATGTTATTCGGCTAAATCATAGCGACTGCTACACAAAGAATATACATTTTATCATCACTTATAAACTAATTAATTTAAACTAATTAATTTAGGATGATTTTAATAAACAGTATTTTTGGTAGTTCCGGAGATAGCTGCTACAATTTTATCACATAAATAATGGTTTTGTACGAATTTTGATGCGTAAAAGTGGTAAGATTTTGTTTATCAAAGTCTTCATATATGAACCATTAATGAAATCGATGTAAAAAAAGCTTTGATTGTTTTATAAATCTTAAGTTTTTTTATACGTACCTTGAGACATTATCGTCATTAATTGTCCGTTAGGTTAAGCTGCCGCCAAAATCTCCAAAAAGCTTTGCAATGTATAGAGTTTTTCAAGTTGTGACTCTGCTTTGAAGGCGGCTGTTATTGATTCTGTTGGCTTGTTTTTATGTAAGCAGGGCCACGGGAAAGGTTTTGCACACAACGGAGCCGGTCGTCCCATGGCAGCTTCTCCCCGGGAGAGAACTTTACTTTATATTTATTTTCTTAATTTATATTTCTATCCCTTAATTCTTTATTCCTTTTATTAACTTCTGTTACAAAGATAACGTCCTATGCTTAGTAAAGAAAGCCTCTATCTTAACAAATAAAATTGATTTATAAGTATTATTAATTTATTAGCTCGTATATTATGCTAGACCTAAACTACCATAAACTACCCAAAGCCGAGACTAAGTGATGGTATTAATATTTATTCACAATAAATTATCTCGTCTCCGATATGGTATAAGCATAAACATAAATTAGTTATCATGTTATTTCACTTTTACAGCCTACATGTGTTTTTCCGAAACATGGATAAAAATTACAAAAAGGACTTCAAAAGGTTATTTACATAGAGTTTATATTTAATTAAAAACTATTTTAGTCTATTCTGTGCCATAAAGATCTGTTCTGTCTAAGTAATGCAGCTGATGCTAATCTTTTCTTCATAAATTTATTCCTGTATCGAGCTGTGTGTAAAACGGAAAAATTTAAAACGGAATATACGTTTGGAAGAAATTAAATGTAGTATTGGATGTTACGTGTACACGAGAATGTACGAGTATGTTTAGCCGTTTGTGAAACAATTTGGATGAGGCTTACAAGCTACACAGCTTTACCTATGTATTATAACTTATTCGTAGCGTGTATATAATGATATCTGCAATAAATATCAAAAGGTCAATATTTCCGTAATCTCAGTAATATACAGTTTCCTAATTAAGTGGCAAAATAAATAGATGTATTGGTTGATAATATTTATTTTTAAATAACAAAAAAATTAAGATATACGGCACTTATGTTCCGTACGTACTAAGGCATAATGAACAAAATCTACACGATCACTCTTTTTTCATGTAAATTAAGAAGTCTTATTTTTTTTTGTTTTGTAATAGGTGTAAGGCAGGCTTTTTTAAATACACATTTCGTTGTGTATTCACAAGTATAAATATATTATAGTAAAATTTATATAGTATGAAGACTGCACAATAACACACTCATTAGCTAGTCTGATTCCGAGCCTTAAGTTTTCAAATATACTGTTCAATGAAATTATTAATATTTCTTTCCTAAATCGTAAACTATAATCCATCATAGGTTGCTATGAATTATATAATATATTGTATATATGTGGGCTGGTCATGTACCACGATCTACTGATACAAAATCGTCTAAACGGGCAACCATGTTGACAGGACCAACAGGCAAACGCAAACAAGGAATATCGAAAGAAAGATTGAAGGAATATCGAAACTTCGAGCTTGTGGTAAAATAGTACACGAAATTATGATTATAGATCACAAAATGTTATAAAGTAGATCCTTACATATGACGTTGGCGTTTTGTACGTGAGGAATATAAAGTCATTTTTTTTTGTAAAATATATTTAATTGATCAAAGTATGCACCGTTGTTATCTATGTACTTTTGCCGTCTTATAAATAGTTCATTGATCTCTTTACTAAAAATACCATGGGGGCGAGAATCAATAAACTCTTTGAAGGCGGTTTGGACTGCCGCATCGGAGTTGAATTTTTTTCTTGTAAGAAGTTATCCGAATTCCGGAAAAAATCGTAATATATTGGAGCAAGATTCGGAGAGTACGGTAGATGTCGCAGAAATTACAATTGTAGCTCATTTAACTTAGTGGTTGTTTGTGGTGCAGTGTGCGGTCCTGCGTTGTCGTTAAGCAGCAGTGGCCTGGAACGATTGACCAATCTCGGTTGTTTAGCAGCTAGTTCATCCTTCATGGTTTGCAGTTGCTGACAATAAATCTCTACCGTAATCATTTGGCCAGATTTTAGAAAGCTGTAGTGAACGACACCGACGCTAGTCCACCAAACACTCACAAGAATCAATTTTCGTTTAGGGCAGGATTTGGCTGGGTATCCAGGGTTCAGCCATTGCGACGAGCACTTCCGATTATCGTACAGTGTCCATTTTTCATCACAAGTAATGATTCAATTTAAAATCCCTTCATTTTGTGTCGGTTGAGCAAAGTAACACAGCAGTCGACGTGTGTTTGCAAGTTCGATTCACTCAATACATGAGGTACCTATCGTTTAAGTTCTTTTACTCTTCCGATTTACTTCAAGTGGATTAATACAGATTTATCGCTTACCCCGAATCCTTCAGCTATCTCTGAAGTGCTTTGTGATGGATCCGCTTCCACAATAGCCCTTAACTCTTCATTATCTACTTTAGTCTCTGGCGTCCACGGGGTTGGTTCTAAAGGTCGACATTTCCAGAACAAAAACGTTGAAACCAAAAACGTACCGTGCTTTATTTTGCGGCACTAACACATCATTAATCCTTCAAGCCATTTCTGCAACAC
This sequence comes from Parnassius apollo, assembly GCA_907164705.1. NCBI lineage: Eukaryota > Metazoa > Arthropoda > Insecta > Lepidoptera > Papilionidae > Parnassius > Parnassius apollo. Next base: position 5,325,241 of record CAJQZP010000081.1, read on the forward strand.
TGGTGCCACGGTAGAACTCGTACTCGTAAATATACCGATATTTCATATTTTCCATTGTGCGGTAATAAGCGATGCCAAAATAAAAAATAATGAGGCAAAAACAAATGAACTATTTTCAAAACTCAAATTTACCAGCTAAGTGAATTTATAAATTTTAATTTGGAATTATTAACCTAAGAGGAGATATATCAGATCAAACTACGTCAAAACGCTAATTTCTTATATAAGGATCCAATATAAAGCAAGTATTAAAACTTATTTATATTAGAGTAAGCCTATTAGAGCAAAACTTGTTAGTCAAAGTTACGGTCCTTCACATTTTGCTCCTTACAAAATTGAATCAATTTTGGATTAATAAGTAATAAGTTATGAAACGCAAATCGTCTATTATGAAGGATCAGTAAATAAAGATAATCTTAAACTAGCACCAAAATCACATAGTAATTAATCACGGTAAAAGATATTATTGCGTAACATATAAAATAGAACACACAGTTGAATTGAGAGTCTCCCCCTTTTTAAGTCAGATATAAATGAAAGAATGTTATCTTACCATGACAGCAATATGTGGTCGCATACTTCAAAGATAAAATAACTAAAATACATAATCTAGATGAGAATTTTCCGCTATATAGCACAAAAAATTTTCGTAGTTTCTTAGATATTGCTTAGTCATTTTTTTTATTTTGCTCATAATTACGCCATTATTAAAGCTTTTTACACGTCTACGGTTGAACATGGGTTTCCCCCATAGATTGTCTCATGGGGGAAATATTTGCCACGTTGCATATAGTCCAGTTGACAGTCACAGTTTTGTTTGTTTTCTTTGTACAACAAGGAAGTCATGCTGCCTATCGTCTGTTTTTCTTTATCGCAATAATGGAGAGCTTTAAGAATCGGTTGAAGAATTGTGACGTCAAAAGGTAGTAAAATATTTTATTGGAATGACATATATAAGCCAGTAGGCTGACCAAAGAAGACAATAATAATCAAGAAAAGTAAATTAAAAATGTATCTGATTATATTTTACATTATTCTCGTTGATTACACACCAGGTGTAAGCAACGAATATAATGTTAGAAGTCTGACACTACGGTTGCAAAGCCTGGCAACGCCACGCGATGTCATAAGTAGGATAGGGCTTTGTTCAGAAAAGAGTTTTTTGCATCCTATAATATTTAAAAATGAAGAAGGAAAGAACTCTGTGATTACTCTTACGAGCGTGCCACTACACGATACAATTCCCTTGGATGTATATTATGATCCTAACAGACAAAGAAAATAATTGCAATCTTAATTTTATTTGTTAGGGCACTGAGTTAAAAACTGAGTTAAGTAAATTTAAACAGGCGTAAGTTCTTATTACGTGCAGTAAAGCTGACGATAAAACAAAATTTTTAAAGTTCATGAATACTAAGGGGAAAACAAATCCTTGAATCGAGCTTAGTATTGAACGCTTATGTCCTAAATACTTTCTTATGTAAACGGTACATAGGGAAGTATTTAGGACGTATTCAGGGCACCATTAACGAGCTAAGGCGGATGCTTTGCGAGCTTTACGAGCTGCCAGAATTACGAGCGTAGTTTAGTGGAAAAGATAAACTGACTAACCACAATGTAACAGAATGAACAACATAACATACTGTGATGGCCCAATATTATTATTAATAATTAAATTCAATATAAAGGGGCGTCTTAAAAGATATATATTAAACAATAAAATTACTTTAATAACCATAAAGTTAATATAAATACATTTCAGACATTAGACCAATAACATAGTAAATTAAAGGCAAAATATTGTCTTCTATAATAAATAAATTTATTAAAAACTTGAAAAAAATATTTAAAATAAGATAATTAATAGAAATACAAGTCGAAAATATTATAAAAATAAAGATAAATAACATTTATAAGATAATTAGAAAATTTGTTGAAAATTGTCTAAGTCGTGGAAGGAGTTCATGTATAAAAGAAAATTTTTCTAAGTTGTTGAAGGAGTTCGTGTATAAAAGAAATTTTCTAAGTTGTGGAAGGAGTTCACGTATAAAAGAAAAGTTTCCTAAGTTATGGAAGGTGTACCTGCAGTTGTACATATATATGGGGTGGTCGGGAGCCCGACTGCCTGAAGTACTGTAGCACAATGACTAGTCCTATATTAGGGACTTATGATATTACACTCAATGATACAAAAGCAATACTATGGAAGGTCTCCATGATGAATTTGCATTACAATAGTAGGGTCGTGGGTTTGAACGCTATATATTAATGACTTATGAAAGTAAGGTCTATGATCTAAAAGCAATACTATAGAAGGTCCCTATGATTAATATGCATTACAATAGTAGGGTCGTGGGTTCGAATCCTATATATGAATGACTTACGAAAGTAAGGTCTATGATCCAAAAGCAATACTATAGAAGGTCTCTATGATTAATATGCATTACAATAGTAGGGTCGTGGGTGCGATCCATATATATGAATGGCTTATGAAAGTAAGGTCTATGATACAAAAGCAATACTATAGAAGGTCTCTATGATTAATATGCATTACTATAGTAGGGTTGTGGGTTCGAATTCTATATATGCATGACTTATGAAAGTAGGGTCTATGATACAAAAGCAATATTATAGGAGGTCTCCTTGATGCACAAGCATTGTGTGGGGTGGTCGGGTGACCGACTGCTCCTAGTACTGTTGCAAAATGACTAGTCCTTATTAGGGACTTGAAAACGAATATTATGGTGGCGTGTGTGCTGCTTCACGAGCAATTGGTCCGAGGTAAACTTGGACTCGCTAACCGATGTGTCCTAGACATATCATCTTAGTGCTGGTAGTAAGCGGGTTTGTTGTAGCAATACGGCTTTCCCGTGGACATCGCACACCCATACCGTTTGTGGGCGACGTCGTAGCGCATAGAGATGCGTCGTCTATATTTCGGATTGGGATGATGAGTGTGTTTGGTAGCACTTTTAAGTGTAACAGGCATACTCAACTTCATGTCTTAGTGCATTAGCGCTATGATACATGGAGTTCTGTTCATTGGCGTCATAGTAGCGTGCTACTATGATACGTTGGTGATATTTTTTATATAACAACAATACAAACTTTGTTACCAAAATCGATAGGAGTCATGTGGGTGTGTTGTGAGGGGGGCGCCACCCGTATGATAGTTGCATTGATGCTTACTGCTACTTGCGGTATTGCGTCTTGTGATGGATCTGCGGGTGTGCTGCGCCTGATTCGACGCATTCTTGTGGTTCTGGTCGATGGAGGTATACAATTAACATCTTAGTGCCGGTGGTAAGCGGGTTTGTTGTAGCAATACGGCTTTCCCGTGGACATCGCACACCCATACCGTTTGTGGGCGACGTCGTAGCGCATAGCGATGTGTCGTCTATCTTTCGGATTGGGATGATGAGTGTGTTTGGTAGCACTTTTAAGTGTAACAGGCATACTCAACTTCACGTCTTAGTGCATTAGCGCTATGATACGTGGAGTTTTGTTCATTGGCGTCTTAGTAGCGTGCTACTATGATACGTTGGTGATATTTTTTATATAACAACAATGCCAACTTTGTTACCAAAGTCGATAGGGATCATGTGGGTGTGTTGTGAGGGGGCGCCATCCGTATGATAGTTGCATTGATGCTTACTGCTACTTGCGGTATTGCGTCTTGTGATGGATCTGCGGGTGTGCTGCGCCTGATTCGACGCTCTCTTGTGTTTCTGGTCGATGGAGGTATGCGGGTGGTGATGTCTGCTGGGATGTATGGGGGACCTTGGGATGGTGTAAGCCCGACGATAGTCGTATTGATGCTTGTTGCGTTCTGCAGCATTGCGTCTCTGCGATGGTTGTTTGGTGGGACGCTCTTCTCAATGTAGCTCTCTCTGCGTCTTGGTTTGACTCACACCTAAGTAGCTTTGCCCAAGTAGGGTCCCTTCATTGCGGGGCTGCAGACTGTCTGCCCTCCACGATGTTTTATATAACAACATAATATTATATCTCTGCAACTTTCCTACCTTTGAATGATTGAAGGCAACTTGTCGGTGGGTGAGACAAACATGATCGAAAATGCATTTACTCTACGTCAGTGACACAAACCCTTTCTGATGGCGAATTGTTACTCTTATTTTATAACTGCCTTCTGGCTATATCTGCCGTTGTATTGGTTAGTGGAGCATATGTGTCGACCTCATGCGGGTGGTAGCTGGCGGGAGGATCTGAGGAGACTCTCAAGGCTGCGGCCGAAAGCCGCACAACGTGGGACCCCATTACCTTGAGGTTAGCGGTAGACTCATGACACGCTCTGCGGCTAGTAGCCGTGCTGATCATACAATTGTTGATGATGCCATACACTTACATCACGTCTGCAGGAGCGGCATTCTGGCAGGTGGTGGCGCTCACGGAGGGTTAACGGCTAGTGTGCCTATTTGCCTAAACCGTGTGACGTACATTCACTGTGGCTGGATTCGTTCGTATTCTGTATGGCGTTTACACGCATTGACATGCGCGACTTCGGTCGATGTTTGTGCTTACGCACTAACAAGGGGCCAAGCCTCTTTTACTGGTTCGCCAGTTATTTTGCTGTGGACTACGGTCCAGTTCCCGAATTAACGTTCCCTTCGGGGGGAGTGCATCAAAATGGTTGGCGCTCACCGTGCACGGCGTGTGTGGGGCCGTGTACCTCCCCTACATTTTTTTTTTAATAAATGTAGGAGAGCGAAGCCCTTGTATCGGGTATTTTTGTATAAATATATTGTGAGCCTTTTCCAAGCGGGAAGGGATAAATAATAATAAATTAATAATGTCAACCTGATACAAGTGGAATAAAGACGTTTTACGTTCTTAACCTTTCTCGAGACCTGTCTTCGTGAACGGGGTTCACTTAGCTTATAAGGCACTACCAACAGCTTTCAATTGCTCTAGTGAATATTCGTTCTTCCAAAGGACACCTAGAAGAACTAAGTTACTAAACAAACACAACGTAAATAAGGGTCCTAACTAAGACGATCACGCCAAAATATTACAAACGGCCTATTATTAAACCTTTAGAAAGATCATTTAGAAAGATCTAAACATAATTTATTAATCCTGGTCACATATATATAATTTTTAATATAAAGGGGAATATAACACATTTAGTATTTTTTTATATTTATTATTACGAGAAGGGGGGAAGCGTTACAATACGTAAGCCTTGTCGAAACATATTATATTTTTATGCTTTGTATTTAATTAAAAAAATTTGATGCTTGAGCCTTTTTGTCGCTGACATTCAGCCTTGAGGATTCTTGAAACAGTTTTACGGTAATTGCAAAATATTTCACAAAATTTTGTGTCATTGTTGTCTTTATTGTTGATTTAAAGAATTTTGATAAGTTTTTAATACCAAAAGCGAATATGCACTTTTTTGGAATTTAAGTACCAAAAATATTGATACCGTGTAGAAGTGGCATTAAAACTCATTTATAGACGTTAAAGTTCCCGTATTGTACATATGAAGAGATGGAGGGAAATCAAATCAGAGGGGAAGCATCATTATGATAAAAACTCAAAATAATAAAAAGCTATGGCCACAAACCCGCCTACTAATTGCGACAACTATTACAAATATCCCATTGCAGGCTGTCTGCAGGGAGGTAAATGTTCAGCTGTTAACTCTTGAAAGTCTTTCGTGAAGTAATAATGGTTGAATGAATAGTTATTTACTGTTCATTCGTTGAGTGCTATAATAATATATTTACGTCATCATCATTACCAATACATTAACCAAGACCCTGAGCTAGCTGGCGGGCCTATTACCACCTCAGCTTACCACTCCGTTGAGCTATATCATTTATAATTATATTATTAAGAAAAACCTTAAGCATAGCCCTCTATAAAGCAATAGCTACGAAGAGGCCTCAGATGCTGAGCAACCTAATACAGACAGCAGTGAAGGATCACGTCTCAAATACATATGTCGTCACTGGCAACATGCACTGTTTGTACAATCTCAATTTCAAATTTTGAAGTTTACGTGACGTGATGACGATCATCTCTCGAACGTTGCCCAACCGAGTTGAAGCCGTCGATTTCTCTCGGTCGAAATTGGAGTTACCTAGTCGGACCATTTGTCCCAGGTAAATATACTTGTCAACAATTTTGAGCTTATTGCTCCCAACCAACTTCCTACACATGTGTGGCATGGACGTTACACGTGTCCTTCGTTTTGTCCATGTTCTTCTTAAGACCTATCCGTTTGAAGACACTGTTGAGGTTATTGAAGATCTTGCTGAATTTCTTTATCGATGGTATAAGGACCATATCATTGGTAAATTTTATGTGAGTGATGAACTCACCATTGGTGTTAACACTGTATCCTTTCCAGTCCAGTAGCTTGAAAACGTCTTTTAATGCAGCATTGAAATGTGTCTATGCGGTTAAAATAATTATTATCGCTTTTTTTCTTTACCGCTTCTTGGTCACGCGTCTTCTTAGTGTGGTAGAAATAATGACACAGTAAAGTAATAAAAAAAAGTAATAAAAACACAGTCCACATGACCACCCCTGAAAATAAGTTGAAATACCTCTTTAGAAGTGAAAATGATCCTCATTTGCCATAGAAAACACAGCAGCATTATGTAGTATTAAGTTTGTTTGTATTTCTTTCCTTACGTGAACCAACGAACAAAAGTTACCTGCATCAGTTGCCACAATGGCAGATTGATTGGCCAGTAAATCAAATTTAACTTTTTTCTTCTATGAATATGCCTTGAGCACATCCATATATCGTGATAAAGGGATACGTCAAAATAGAAAAAGTTAAAGGGCAGTACCACGGATTTTCGTCAGTCATAGAATATTTCCACCCAGATTATTTTTATAAATCTGAAGTGACGAACAAACTAACAGACCACTTGACGGTAAGTGGCTACTGCAAAACAAAGAAAGTTTGTTACAAAGAAGATTACAAAGAAATATAAAATGAAATAAATATTTTTATAAGTAAATCTCTGAACCACACAAAGGAGAATTTTTTATCTATTCAACATACTTTAGCACGGATGAAGTTTGCGCTATCTTATGCTCATTAAATTCACATTAGAATTGATATTATTATAATATATTATATTAATACACAAGAAAAAGCTTACTTCATGTTTCTTCTGTATATTTCTACGAGTAGATAGATAACGTTCTGTATGTAGATGTCGTAAAAGCGATATGGGGATATGCCAAAAAGTTTCATGACATTCGATAAATTGTGGTAATTTTGCGGGCTGGTGAAGGCGAAGAATATGATGTATTTGCAATAGTTATTAGGAAATTCAAAGTTAATTAAATATAACTATTATGGTAAGTCCAAAAATTGGGTAAGTCTCTATATATTATGCGATACCGGAGTTTTGAACGGTTTAGTAACGACGCTGACCATAACTGTAAAGTTTTTTTTGTTTTTAATAATTAAATAATGATATCTAAGATTTTCATATGTATTGTGGAGGCGTTATAAATACATAAGTACACGTGTGCGACATTCAGACCCGGAAATATTTGTAGGCCATGCAAACACGTGTTCCGTACGCAGTAAGACCATCTAGCCACTGAGCTACAGAGCCTTTAGAATTGGAATATACAATTAATACTACGGTAACATATGCACTTTTATTGTCTGTTTATATGTAGTATATCATCCCATTACAGCTCGTGACTTAGAATAGACTAGCGACGCCAAAGGCCGCTGATTCAAATCCCACACAGAGCAAGTATTTGTATGACCTAAAAATTATTATTTATGAGCGTAAACTGCCTTCAGGATGCAGAAAAAATTCTACTAATTTTTAATAAGGGTTACAAACTAGCACACAATACTCCACATAGTAAATGGATCCTGATAGATCCTCATAGATCCTCATAGATATCTACACCTAACCTTAATTAATAAGCAAATTGCAGAAGCGTTGTCAACCCTAATGATCAATACGGAATACGGAAACGAATTCCCGTAAATAGGGTATCCGGGTTTGTTCACTCATCATAAGAAACACAGCAGCATTGAGCTGCCATTTATTTACGGTGGTAACCATGAGTGCTGGAAAGCACCCAAAACGTCGGGTATTTAAATTACAATAAGTTAAACGCGATAAAATCTGTTAAATTAGTTTTAATAAATGTGTAGTGTTCGCGTAAATATAAAAAATCATTATTAAAACTCTTATAGCCGAACTCTTTATACAAGTGACGTTTAACATGGTACAAAATAGAGCTATATTATTCTCAACTCCTTTCTGCAACACAAGATTGATGCCGTTTTTTCATTCCATTGACACCTTTATTGATGTGCCATTAGCGAAACAAAGAACGTTGTCAATAAGTTCATTTAGTCTATGAATTAGTAAAATTAAGGGTTTTTATTAATTCGGTTTGTAATACTTATTTACATCAATTACAATTTATGGAAGCTTCATCTGACATCTTGCAACAAAAACGTAGTCAAATAATGCAGAATTTTGTACTATTTTTTGAATAATTCTTTCGTGTCTAACTTCGAAATGAAATTTCGAATATAGCTTAAAATCGAATGACAATGTAAAAATACAAAAAACACGGTATATTAAACATTTTTATTACTTAATTAACGGTGAATAATTTTAAAGTTTTGTTATAAGAGCAATAATCGATATCATGTAATATTTCCCAACTAGTCTAGCCCTACCTCAAATTATTTTTACATTATTGGCGACTTTGCTTTGTTACGCACACACTACAGAGCGAAGTATGTTCATGGGCTTATTAAAAGTAAGAACTGTAAACTTCCGCCCGTACTCGGTAAATGAAATTGCTTTTCATGATTTTCTTTTCGTAATATAGATATATGAGAATATTAAATAAAAGTTTAATAACACCAATTTAATTCTGACAGAATATATATTATCTAATATTTTATGCCTAAGGTAACAAACATAATTACAGTTTGCATGACGATATTACTTTTCAGAAAACATCTGAACCTTTTAATAAACAACATGTACCTCTATACCTAAACAATAATGTAAATGAAAATATATAAAACACACATTATATCTATAAGAGTTATAATTTTGAGTATTTATATAATAGTCCTTATCTTCATTGAACATGTAAATTAACCAAAGACAATTGAATGTAATTTTGTTTAATAAAACTGATGTTAAAGACGAGCTTACAGTTCACGTGATGACAAGTGGCTATTTCAGGCCCTGAACACCTACAAAGACCTTCAAGCAAGAAGGCTACAGGTGCGTTGGTACTTGTTTCGTTGTTGACACATGCATTGCTATTCGGCGACAGAAACAGATAAGAGGTTGGTATCTACCAGACGTACATCTACGATAGAAAAAGACTCCTAAAACTTGAAAAATTTAATGACCATACTACTATGTAAAATATTCAAGATATTTAGCCAGCACATAGCTGGTAGATCTACATAGTGAGTCAGCATAGTTGCCATAACGGCTAAAAAAATTAACTTACAGGGAACTTTAATAGCGGCGTCGAGCAACTTTAACGTTACTTCCTTTTACCAGACTGTATATTTAATATCCAATATCCATTCTGTGGGATTCTCACCTAATAATATTTTTTAATAAAAGAGAGGCAAACGAGCATGCGGTACCTCACTTGACGGAAGGTGACTACTGCCGCCCATAAACAACTGTAATACCGGGGGAATTGCAGGTGCGTTGCCGGCCTTCAGAAAGGAGTACTCTTTGCCTGAAAGTCCCTAAGTCGTATGGGTCCAGAAAAATCGCCGGTGGCAGATGATTCCACAGAGGGGTCGTACGAGGAAGAAAACTTCTAATAAAACGTACGATGGTGGACCGCCAACCATCCGGATGGTGTGTATGGTATCATGAATTTAGTCGCGATGTGGCTTAATGTAATTTGGCGGCTGAAATTTATCCCAACAATTCCTCAGAACACTTCCTGTGTTAGATGGAATAGAAAATGCAAAGAGATGCAACATCTCTTCGGAGCGCCAGTGAATCGAGCCGATCGGAGATGACTCGGTCGTCGACGATTGGAGCCGCTCTGCGCTGGATGCAGTCCAGTGGAAGGAGCTGGTACTGAGGAGCAACGACTCAGAGATGGGAAAATTATTCCATGTGTGGCCAAATCTGCGCCTTGTAAAGTTGCAGACGGGGTGCCGGCAAGAAACACCGTCCAGCTCTGCAGTGCATGCCAAGTGTTTAAATTCTAATTTGGCCTTTTCTTCCAGATGACCACGAAAATAAATAAATATTTTAGGTATTTTAGTATATAGATATTAAGTGTTTTGAGCGCTGAATACTTCAAATATTAATTTTTTTTTTCATTTTATTAAAGGGGGATAAGTCGCTCGCGTCCGTAGGCTTTGACCACCTGTTCCTAAGCCCACCTTACACGTGTCCCCCGGGTGGTGCTAAATGAGCGACAAGCCGATACCACAGACTCGGCTTCACGCCGTGGTAGCGGCGTTAAATATACCACCCCATTTCGCACCATGAAGAATCGAATTAAAGAAATGGCCCCGAGTTCCCGACGCCCCTTTAATGGGGCAGGGGTGCGAAGAATCTCCGGGAGGAAAACCGGCGACGAGGTTCGTCACCCGTCACGTTTTGTCTCTCGGAGAGGCGAAAAGTGGATTGCAGAGGCCCGTCTGGCTACGTTGAATGTATGTGGGGCAATGAATGATAAAATGGATGAAGTATGCGATATGATGTATCATAGAGGAATAGATGTGTTATGCGTAAATGAGACGAAAATGAAGGGGAAGGATGTCACTACACATGGCATGTATACCTCATACTGGTCTGGTGTAGACGAGATCGAGCGGGCATGCCAGGGAGTATGATTCATCCTTTCAGAAAGAATGGGCCAATGTGTGAAAGAGTATGAATGTGTAAGCCCAAGACTGCTATGGATACGAATGAAAGTGGGCTTAAAGAAGTTGTTTGTGTTATGGGTTTACGCCCCAGACATATCTAAGCCCACTTATATCCGAGAGCAGTTTTGGAAAAATGGTAAGGATGGTGTTAATGAAGTGTAAGGGAAATGAAAATATTATTATGCTAGGAGATTTTAATGGAAGGGTTGGGGTCAGGAGGCTTGGTTATTAAAGGATATTGGGAACATTTGGTGATGAAAGTATAAATGAGAATGATGAGATCATTATTTAGTTTTATGCCGAATTAATGGTCTATTCAGGCGTTGGCGCCATCGATCGTCTGTCTCTACCACTGCGTTACAGCGTATTAGAACAGAAAGGTTACAAGATGAAAGTGATAAAAACAAGTTCAAATGTAGACTGAAAGAAAATATAAGTGGTTTGCATGAATTATGTATGAAGGAGTTAGACTTGGAGAATATATGGCAAAATGTAAAGAAAAGTTAAGTGGATGCAGCTACCGAAGTATGTGGTGTTAGTAAGAGAAAGAATGAAAGGAAAAATAATACGTTATGGTGGGATGATGAGATACGTATGGAAGTTGAAGCAAAGAAGAGAGCATGGCTAGATTTACTAGCAACAAAGGCTACTAATTCTAGTGATACGAATGGTGATATTGAAAGAAAAAAGGCAGTCTTTAGACATCTTAATAAGAGAGTAAAAGAAGTAGTTGAAAGAAAAAAGCAAGAAAGAAAGGATAAGAATGATAGAAGAATATCGGATAACTTCCAGCCAAATATTAAAATGTTCTGGAAACTTGTAAGAACTGCCAGGGGACATTCAAAACAGCCTATGATGAATGCTATAAGAGACGAGAATGGCTATATTCTAAATAATGAAGTTTTGAATTTAAAGAGATGGAAGGAATATTTTGAGTTTGAGTTATGAGTGAGGAGACAACGTGTGTACTAAGTGAAGTAGAAACTCCGAAAGAAGAGGAAAGAGGTAGCGAGATAAGTATAGATGAAATAATGAAAGCAATGAAAAGCATGGAAGCAGGTAAGGCTGCCGGATATGTTAGAGTTTCACTCGAAATGCTAAGGGCTGGGGAGGAAGTCGTGGCAGGCCTGCTGCACACCTTGTTTAATTTATGCTGGGAACTGAAGCGGGTACCGGTAGACTGGTGCAAAGCCGTGATAGTCCCAGTATATAAGGGAAAAGGGTCGCAGCGGGACTGTAAAAACTACCGTGGCATCAGCCTTCTTAGCATTGTGGGAAAACTGTATGCTAAGGTACTGATTGAAAGGGTCATGAAAGAAACTGATGGAAAAATTTGGGATATGCAAGCGGGATTTAGAAAGGGAATGGGATGTACAGATCAAGTCTTTTCCATGCGCATGATCGCGGAGAAGTTTTTGGCCAAAAACCAAAAGGTTTTTTGTGCGTTCGTGGACTTGGAAAAGGCCTATGACAGAATAGATAGGGATGTGCTATGGCAAACACTGAACTCATTTGGGGTGAGCGCTGGCTTGATACAGGCATTGAAGTCTCTTTATAGGGACTCTAGTGTTTGTGTTAATATCAACGGGGTCTACTCGAACTGGTTTGACATCCATAAAGGTGTCAGACAGGGCTGTGTGGCTTCCCCGTGGATGTTCAGCCTATTTATGGACAGTTGTTCGCAAAATTTGAAAGTTGAAGAATGCGGATTAAGAATGGGTGAGTTAAGCGTCAAATGCCTTTTGTACGCCGATGATCAAGTTATCCTTGCATCGTCGGCGGCCGAGTTTCAAATGATGGTTACATTAATGAACGGATCATTAAAAGAAAGGGGTATGAAAGTGAACGCAAGTAAGACCAAGGTTATGGTTTTTGGAAGAGAAGAATGTGAAACGATTTGTGAAATAATAATAGAAGGAAAGTTGATCCAGCAAGTAGATGAGTTTGTATATTTGGGCTGCGTATTTAGCAGGGATGGGAGATATGATAAGGATATAGAACGACGAGTGAATGCGGGAAATAGAGTAAATGGGGCCTTGCACTCTATTGTGAAGAGTCAAAATATGTCGAAAAAGGCACGTATGTCAATTCACAATGCTGTGTTGGTCCCTACTTTAACGTATGGTAGTGAAAGTTGGGTGTGGCAGAAGAAGCACGAGAGTAGAATAAACCAGTAGAAATGCGGTCGTTAAGGAGTATGTTACGACTGAATCTGAATGACAGGGTAAGAAATTGTGTAATAAAAGAAGAGTGTGGTTTGCAATATGATGTTGTGACTAGGATTAAGAAAGGAATGCTTCGGTGGTTTGGTCATGTGGAAAGAATGAATGAGGAAAGAGTGAAAAAGAAAATTTATGGTGCAGAAGTGAATAGCAGAGTCGGAAAGGACGTTCTAGGCGAAAATTTATCGAACAAATTGGCGATTTATTGAAAACGGGCCAAATTAGGAGTACCTTTAACCGACGAGCATGTATGCGTAGGTGTATGGATGTGAAGGAGGCAAGAGAGGTGTGTCAGGATCGTGCCAAATGGAAGTCTGTAGTCTCTGCCTACCCCTCTGGGTGACAGGCGTGAGTGTTTATGTATTTATGTATACCCATCACTTACGTCTTTTGATGTGAATATTGTCACTATTGTCTATTACACTATTGATATGACTATTGTCTTCTAGGCTGAATTTCGGAGGACATCGCCGACAGGAAGAACATGCCCCTCGGTTGGAACAGCAGATGCTCCTAATGAAGAATCTTTACGCTACCTTCGGGAAAGAGATATGTAAGATGAAAGATAGGGTTGCTCAATATGACAACCACCTGTAGCAGCAGTTCCTCGAGGCATTGGAGACGAGATATTGTGTCACTCACCTGGAATAGGTCTTTCGTGCACAGTTTAGAGATTGCGTACAATGCATCAACGAAAACCTTCAGAAGTGGGTCCTTGAGGTGAAGAAGCTGGTTTGAAAATCATACCGATCTGTACCTGCGCTATTGAAGGGAACCTGATGCAGACATTTTTTATAGAGTTAACGTGACAAGCTAGCAAACAGTCCACTTGAATGCAAGTGGACGTTGTGACTATATATCTACAGATGCGTTGTAAGTCCGACGACTAAGATGTAATGCCTCGATTCCAGTTAAAAGTATCTCCGGTTTTCTCACTTTACGATAATGCAGCAGTATTAAGCTGCTATTTTACGCTTGTATTCTATGAGAATGTGGCCTTACCTCGATCCAGCAGACATGTACGTATTAAAAACATAACATAACTGCAGCATGGCTGTACCACGATCTTGATTTTTATGAGCCAGTAAAATATCATTTTAGGGAGGCCAGGTAACCGGATTGATGATTGCGGTACCAGAAGTTTTTACCCTTTAACGCTGTTGCCGTTCGCCGGTCTGGGTTTTCTTGCCGTGAGGTGACGGCCTTAGAGAATCTTCCACATCATTTAAATCTGTGAGGATCGTAAGTGTTAACTACGGAAAAGTCCAGAAAGTACTCGTGGTCTCCGATTTATGTTGGCTGTATTATATCGAATAAACGACATTTCAATAATTTGATTTGTGGTAATCCTTTGGGATGGTTTATATTCAGCAGTACACTTGAGATGGGCTGTAATGATAATGTCGATAATGAACTTATTCAACCGCCGGTGACGGGGAGCAACGTTATTGGTGCAGGAAGTCTAGTACTCGTAACACCAATCTTCCGTCTTATAACGGTAATATTTGCATATCTCTTTGCGAGAGGCGCATATACAGCTTTGGACTACTTCGGGCTGTTAGGTATATCGTCCAGCAGGTCTAATATATAATAAAAGAAAGAAAGTGTTTATTATTTAAGAAAAACAATGCAATATAATCAAAAATACACGTTTGTTTCTTAAAACTTAAACAAGTTTTAAATAAAACATACTATTTAGTTTGTAAATTTATTTCAACCGATGAATATTAAAAAATTTTGTGTACGGATGATGACTTGGCTACTACCAGGAAGATGGTTTAGAAGATAACTCATAGATCTAAGAAACGCGGTTGCGTGAAAATATCTTATGCCGGACAATAAACAAATTTCCACAATTAACTCGAAAGGCTAATTGTATTCTGAGCGTGAAATTTTTTTTGTATGTGTTTGTATAGTCAAAATGGTAGCTTTTAAACTTACACTTCAAGAGTAAAATTGTATTCATCCCACGAACGACCACTATTCTCTGACAATGACGGCCAATTCTTAACACAAATTCTAATAAGGTTTCATATTCTGAACATCTGGTCGTATATTTAACCTTAACTGAAGTAAATAAAGTATAAAATTAACTGCTGCTAATTTTACTAAAACGTGGTTTTGAATCAAAATTGAAACGTCGTCACGTGAAAATTACGGTATTTCATGTGTAAGTGAAATTTTATTGGATACATCTACATTTTTACATCCTCTTACAATACGTTGTGAACTGCCAAATAGCCTTTTTAAAAGTAATGTCAAATAATCCTGGAAGAATTTGGACCGTTTTAAATTTTCCTCCATTTTTAAATCAACCGTCGTAAATAATTAAAGTTGCTAATATTCCCAAGGACATTGTTTGTTTTGAAGGCCACGTTAACGCCGCTTTATCGAAGAGCTTTGAATAAAACTATATATTATACGGATTTTATCGCGTTAAATTTACTTATTTTTAGTTCCCGAAGTTACGGGTGCTTTAAGCATCCATGATCACGGGGGGGGGACTGAGATGCTTGACGTCCCAATTTCATAGTTAGCATAGCTACAGTTTTTGAATATTGATTTTTGGTCCGATCTACGCAGAACGAGCATACAGTATCTTGAAGTCTTGCAGTGGTTTGCTTGCGTTTGGGTTTAGTGTTAATTATAGGATACACGTATACATAGGATAGATAGCAGCACCCATCCATCTACTCTATTGAAATGAGGATGTTTTTTATTTTTATTTTAATAACGTTTTATTCTTGGAGAATCTCCGGAATTCCCGGAGCGCATGTGCTTCTCGTCAGATATATGTCTATATGTCAGCTATATAATAGCTGAAGTAAAGCATCGACGCTCCGAGAAGTCTGAAAATGATAAACCACAAATCGTCGCAAAATAACACCGACTCCTACCAAGGATGATGAGGATGACTTGACATATAGTTTTATTTAATATTGAGTATTAGCTTTTTTTCAGATATTGAGTCTGAGTTGGTCAAACTGCTCACATATTGACGAACACTTTGAAGTTGAACTGCGTACAGAGAATCACGAATGATATGCTTTAGATTCTTTTTGATTATATTGTTAATGGTTGCGTGGTTGGAGGGAAGGCGAACGTTTTGCGGCGGTTATTTTTTTTAATTTTACAGCAGGTGTACATCAGTAAATTTCATCAGTATATTACCTGTTTTCGTGTACTAGCGACGAAAGTGAATCTACTACACGATATTATCGTGGTTGTCTTCAGAGGCGACAGAGGGAAATAAAACAGAAGAAAGGTAGTATACTTACGATACCAATTAGTAACAATAAAAACTGTGGCTGTGAAGCCGCCTGCTATACGTAGAAACTGTGGCAAATATCCGCCCTATGAGGCAATCATTGGGGAGTTCTATGTCCAGCAATGAAATTTTAATAGACTGCAATAAATGAATGAATAATGATTGCCAGTTCCTATACAGGAAATGAATTCGGTTTTACCTTACCACCTTAACAGTGTAGTATAAACAAATTTTTCATGCATTGGTATGCGTTCATTATAAATTCATCGTCTTTTTTTTTTGATCGAACAAGAAAGGAATCTAGTAATGTAATAATATTCTCTGAAAATTACTTATTTTAAATTATTTAAATTGACCAATCAGCTAGCGGTTTTTTTAACGATCAGAGGTACGGTTCTCTAAGTAGCGACATATAGCACGTAATTGCTGCAAAAGAGGTGACATGCGAGTTTTATAAAAGAACGATAAAATATATTTTTGTTTTTTTAATTAAAAATCGGAATTCATCAAATACATTTTCATTGCTCCATTGATCATCATTTATCATCATTACAGCCCATCACAAGTCCACTGCTGAACATAGGCCTCCCTCAAGTAATGCCACAAAGCACGGCTCCATTGATATAGCTAACTATTTTAAATTTTTAAAGAGGAACTTATTTTAAACAATATAAAATGAAAACACTTTTTCTAATGGAAAAACATGATTACTATTAGCATTTTGACAACGTTTAATTTACGTGTTTAATATAAACATTTTAACATCCGACGTTATGGCCCTTTTACAGCACCCATGATCACGGGGAACCGTGGTGTATGACTTCCTGGTGGCATAGATAACGAAGACTACTTTTAACTGTTAATTTTTGGTCCGATATATGCAAATTCACGCAAACGAACACCGATTACTAACAGGGATGATTCGCAACGCTATAAAAATTTAAAAAAAAATTCAATACAGAAGACGACCGGGACTATCCGCTTTTGATCTTATAATTATTAAAATTATATCTAAACCCGAGCATACTACTGCAGGATTTCAAGATACTGTAAGCTGGATCTATTGATGTCTTTTTAAGTATTTAAGTTGTAGTCAGAGCTTACACCGTCAACAAAGACCTTGATGCTCCGATCTACAAGAAAGCTGGTGAACCAATTGCACAATTTATCCGGAAGCTCTGGAAGCCCCAAACTTTCCAAAAGCAATCCCCCGCGCCCATATATGAGTCAGATAGACCATCAGCTGATCGACCACGACGAAAACCGTATAAGCGATCACTAATGAGTTGGTGATCCTTAAGGTACCTCATGCGCTGGCAGCTTACAATGGACATCATTGTTTTGGAGAATAAGGAGGTAATGGCGATAGGACTGTAGTTGGACGGCTCTGAGCGGTCGTATTTTTTAGAGATCGGGTGGAAGAAAGCCGTATTCCATGATTTTGGGACTACGCCTATGGAGTAGGAGTACCAAAAAAAGACGCGTTAAAACTGGTGCCAACTCTGAATCATACGTCCTCAGCACAATTGGGGGGATTCCGTCAAGCGCCCTCGACTTGTGGATGTCCAGGGAGAGGAGTGCTTTGCAAACCGAGCACTGTGTGAACTACACTTTCGGCATGGAGCACTCATACCGCGGGATGGTCGGTGGCGTACTCCGCCCTTCATTAAAAGTCGAGTTTGATGTAAAGAAAGAGCCTAGCAGATTGGCTTTCTCCTTTGCGGCATAGGCCAGTGAATCATCCTCCCTGTGCAGAGATGGAAGAGATGACTGACAGAAATTTCCCTGGACAGCCTTGGCGAGAGACCAGAATGCACGGGTTCCAGAAGGAAGGCGAACTAATTTCTTACTAATTCTTCCTATGAGCTCTGACATTGCCTTGGCAATAACTCTTTTGAAGTACCTGGAGGCGGGATTATACTTTATTTTTATAGCGCTAGTATTTACATCCCGGGAAGTTGATGCGTAAGCCCTGGCTTAGAGCGACCAAACCATGGCTGAGAATTGCCTCCGGTGAGCATCACAGAGGACGGAATAAAAAATTCCATGCCTGAAGTACCACCAGCGACAAAACCGCGAAGACCCCAAGGAGACAAAAAAACCGTCCTATCCTAATACAAGGGCCAAAGACGGCGACAGACTGCAGAATGCAACCATGATTTCAGCGTGAATGGCACCACACTCCGGGCAAGACAATGGTCCGAGGAACCTAAAGGGACGTCGACGGAAATCTGATATCCATCCGGATGAGTGGTCAGCAGAATCCAAATAACCACATATGGAATCCGCGTAGGCACTGAGTAACCAGCTATGTCAGCCCAACAAAATCATGAACAGATCTCCCTGCATGATCAGTTAAACGTGAACCAAGCCATTCGGCGTGATGGGCGTTAAAATCCCCGAGGATCACGATCTCTGCGGAGGGGATCTGCTGTAGCAACGAACCTGCAGCCATTTGGACGTGGTCGAAGAGTCGATCTGTTTCGGAATTACCGCTATGGGGCTTATAGAGGCACACGTAGACGCGCGGATGGTCGTCGCTGCCTGCGCGTAGCCAAAGTATAGACAAGTCTGAACCTTCAACACTGCCGAGGCATCGAGAACAAATGTCTTCTCTGACGTTAATGCAAACTCCAACCCGACGCCCAAAGGAGTCTTTTAGTTTGTACTCTGGGTAGGAGAGATACCTGCGTCTCGGTCAGAAAGAGCGGAGTGAAGTCCCCTGATATTGCAGAAATTCACGAATAGCGTGGCAGGGGTCACATTGGTCTTGTTGCTCCGCTTGCCCCGAGCCGTTGTTGTCTTGAGCGGAATTTTGCTCTCTCCCCCCCCCCCGCAGAATACACGGGGCAGCCTGGACACCCACGATCAGGAGTGGAGTAACTTGGTCGTGGATGCTCAGCGAGGGATTCTCTTGGGGGTGGTGGTACCCTCCTGGGGTAGTCTAACATTTTATTCCACTACCATGTTGATAGGGGAAAAAATGGGGAATAGGGCCTCCGGCCACTTGCACTCACCAGACGAAACAGGGAAGCTAAACTTTCACTTCACGCCGGTATTCTGTAAGGATGTGGTACCACCCCTGTTTGAGCCGGCCCATACGTGCAACAGTAAAGCTGCCACATGGCTCTACCACTGTTAGATTCACACAATGAAATAAAGTGTTCACTCGAATAAACACTTCGCTCACTTCAATAAAGTGATGTGTTTTACCTAGTTTGAAGAGCTTGTCCCGCTCTCCCTCAATTGCGTTCACTATCCCCGTACTACTAATCCCAGCCCCACTATTCCCAAAACCACTATTCTCTGGAAAAGCATACCACTGGTATTAATACGACACGTTTTTTTTCTCTACATGAAGCATCCTCAGATAAAATAGACTCAACTCGATGCAAACTCAAATAGATGCAACCGCTCAACATTTAAGTAGCGAGCGACAGCGTCATGCGATAAAACATACGACAAAAAATCGCCGCAAAACACCCGCCTACCCTCCATCTTGTAACCATTAACAATATAATCAAAAAGAAACTAAATCATATTGTACGTGATTCTCTGTACGCAGTTCAACTTCAAAGTGTTCGTCAACATGTGAGTAGTTTGACCAACTAAGGACCCATATCTGAAAAAAATAGCTAATACTTCACATTGAATAAAACTATATAGCGTCGCGTATCATCCTTGGTAGCAATCGGTGTTGTTTTTCGATCATTTGTGGTTTATCAAATCGGATGTTATAGTGGGGATAATCTTGAACGTGTTCACAGACCGTTAACTTCCCGGAGCATAGGTGCTTCACGTCAGCTATTATATAAACCCAAGCATATCACTGCAAGACTGCAAGATACAGTAAGCTCAATTTGCGTAGATCGGACCAAAAATTAATATTCAAAATTTGAAGGTAGCCGGGCTAACTATGAAATTGGGATGTCAATCATCTTAGTCGACAACCCCCCTCCCCTCAGAATTCAAAACAAACAATTTTCTTAGGAATATTTCTAACTTTACTTGTTTATTTCGCTTTGTTTGAAGAATTTGTCTTAATTCCTTCGTTTGAAAAGCGAAAAACTATTGCAGCACCAGATTTATTAAAGTTTGATATTGCTTCCACTTGCCGCTCTGAGAATTTATGTCCGTCGTAATCGAGATGATTTGGGTTCCATGTACGTCTAATTCCGATCATTAAAGTGATAAATAATGAAGAAAACCCTCTATATATAAATATAGATGTAATGTAATTCCATAAGCGTTTACTATTGCTAAATTTAGCACCCAGTAACAGTTTAAATGTAAAGTTCAAAAAACTAATATCATTGCCTTAAAAGCCCTTGCAAGACGAAACGAAGCATTATTATGTTACACACATGGAATCAGCGCGAGGAAAAATGTAACAAATTGATCTCGTAACTGGAACCCCACTCGGTATGTGAAATGACATAGAACGAATAGGATTACACATGCGACGGGTGACTCATCGCCCAATCCGGATTTTTTTTTATATTTATGTTGCATAGCCTGTACTTGGATAAAAGCGAACCAGTTGTTAAAGAAGAAAATTAAATATTTTTTTATTTTAATCAGCCCTTAGATTCCACGAAGAATGGTTTACAGTGTGTATTTTAAATATTAATCGCCATTTGACGACTGCTTTGACCTCTCACAAGTAATTTAAGATTACTCACGGAGCATCTATTTCATAGTCGCAGGGGTAATCTTGTCCATCACTAGACTATGTAAATTCTATTATAATTTATAGAACCGGAGATCCCTTTTACCGGAAACGAGGCATTCCGTTTTAGTACTCAGGCATGATGACGCATCTGCACTTTGATCATTTATCGAGGATAAATCTAAAATTTATGGGTCACGGCATTCACTTACCATCAGGTGGATTGTGTACTTGTTTGTCACCCTCATTCTTACAAAAAAAATTAGGTCCTGTTTTTTTTTATTTTCTGTGGTATATCTGTTTTCCCAGATCAAGTTTGTGAGTGAGCACAATCTACAGCGTAAGGTTAACCTTTGGAGAAACTTTTTATTTTCCCTTGTACATCCTCCGTTGGCATGAAAGGCAGCTAAATAAATGTCATTTAACATTTAAGATTCTTGAGATTTCATCAGTCGCTGCTGAAGGTACTAAAATGAATTGTCATGTACGCTGAAAGCTGCATCCCAGCGAATACTTTTCACTGGGGCTTACTCTTATGTGATTCACAAGAATTTGTTATTCAGAAATTTTATCTAACTTCGCAAAGGATTAATATACTATGTATTATTTTCCTTATATATAAAGATTAAAGTTTAATATAAAAGTTGTATAGTATTTGTGTGACGTTGTGCTTCCATTATTGTGTAGTTCACATAACATATTATATAATATTTTAATTATTGATATAATAATAATAATCTCCTCCAGACCGAATTAAGGTCACGGCGGCCAGCCTCAACGGAGGCTAGCCATCGGCGCAGGACAGGATTACAGTGCCCAAGTGTATGCGCAAGCACAGGTGCACTCTCTATTCCCTCACTCTTAGTAACCGACATAACCGGAGAGGGATCAGGCGCAGGAACAACGGCTTTACGTGCTTTCCGAGGCACGGGGGTAAGACACCGCCAACTTCCTGACTCAGGGCAACTACTGAGAATTTCAAATTTTTGGCCCGACCCGGGATTCGAACCCAGGACCTAATGATCGGTAGTCGCACACGATTATTGATATAAGAACAGCACAGCCTAATTAAAACACTTAACAACTGATACGCCTTAGCATTGGCACAAAACATGGCCCCACGAAACCTAATTCCACACTTACAATGAATAAAATAACTATGGTTAATGATACAAATAGTTTTCTTTCTTATAACGAATTAACATTAGGTATATAATGTAAGCGTTCATTGTCAAACCTGCCTTGCGACTTTCTTTAGTTAGAGCATGTGTAGTTGCTCTTTTGTTGTGGCGAATAATATAATATCGTCGGTGAAGCGTAGGTGGGTTAGTATTTCTCCATTTATGTTTAGTCCATACTGGTCCCATTTTAGTTTGCGAAAGATTTCTTCTAGGACAGCTGTAAATAATTTAGGTGGTAGCGGGTCTCCTTGACGTACGCCTCTATTTATTTTTATTTCTTTTCCCTCTTTTTCTAATTTTATCCTAGCTGTACTGTTGGTGTAAACTTTTTTTAGAATTCTTATGTACTTATGCTCGACGCCTTCGTTCTTCAGACAGTGCCAGATATTTTCGTATTCTATTGAGTCGAATGCCTTCTTATAATCGATAAAGCAGCAGTAGAATGGTATATTGGATTCTTTGTTCTTCTCAAAAATTTGTCTTACAGCATGTATGTGATCTAGCGTTGAATATCCTGTCCTTTAACAAAGAACGCTTCTAAAACCAAAGCCATGACGAATGCACACGAAGACACTATCATCATAAATGGCGAGCCGATTGAGTATGTGAAAGAGTACACATATTTAGGACAACAAATCTCAACCATCGACATAATGTCAAAAGAAATTGATACTAGAATTGGGAAAGCATGAAAATATAACTGGCAGCTAAAAAAAGTAATGAAAAATACAGAAATTAAGATGTCAGTCAAATCAAAGCTTTACAACACCTGCGTGCTACCAGTCCTAACATATGGCTGCCAAACTTGGGCACTTAGTAAAATGCAAAACAAGAAACTAGAAAACCTGTCAGGCAGCAATGGAGAGGAGCATGCTGAATATAAAGAAATTGGATAGAATAAGGAACATAATTACTAGGAAACGTACCAAAATAGAAAATGTAACCAGGAAAATAAGAAAACTCAAATGGAAATGGGCAGGCCATATAATTGGAAACATTGAGAAATGGAACAAAAACATTGTATTTTGGTACCCAAAAAATAGAAAAAGAAAACGAGGTAGACAGTTTCGAAGGTGGGAAGACGAAATAAAGGCCACGGCAGGGAAAACATGGACTAGGAAAGCAATGAACGGAACAGTGTGGAAAGAAATGGAGGAGGCCTTTGCCAAATTTGGGCAAACAGACCAAGTTGTTGGTGTCATCGACTAACCAGAGTCGTGAATATAAGATGTATGTTAAAAATGTGACTGAATAAAGGCTTATAATATTATTATATAATGTAAAGAAAATATTAAATATTAAGACGAGTAATACGACGAGAACGGGCTAGTTATCTGACATCTTACTTATAAAACACTATTTTTTAACTGTTTTCAAAAAAACAGTTAAAAAATAGTGTCTACCAGAGAAACTCCGAGCATAGCTCTTTCCACTGTGAGATATATGCAATTGATAATTTCATGCATAAATAGCTTAGCTACACATGATATGAACTGTTTTGCTAGTTTTTAAAAGACACCTACTGCCATTTGTTGCATACACTCCACGACGTTTTGATCTTATTATTCCTTTTAGTCGGTTTTAAAATGAGGTATATATGTTAATTAAAATAATTATTGTCTGCTTTTTAGTCTGACATCCAATATTGTACTGTGTTTAAAGTTTTAAGTCTTTACTTAATTGGAAAGTCAGTAAAAATCCTTTGCAAAATATGTAAAAATAATACGTTATTAAGACAAGACATAGACAAGACAAGACATAAGATTGTCATACATTTTCCACCAGGTCAAATTTCAGTTACGGTGACCAGTTCTAAAGGAGGCTAGCCAGATGGCTAGCCTACTAGACAGATACGTCGATCTGGCGTAGATACGCAGAACATGATTTTAACGCTCGAGTCTTTGCCCAAACATAATTGCACTCTCATATTCTGATGAGATGCTAAGCCGACACGATCAGAGAGAAATCAGATAGAGAACCAACAGCTTTACGTGCTTTCCGAGGCGCGGCGAGAATGTTTTGTTAGACCCAATAACTGATTGCATTTTATTCAACCCGAGTTTCAAACCCGTGACCTCAAGATCATCAGTCATTTTTACGACCACTACACCAATTATGACAGTGAAACGGCAGTCAAAACGTATACCGAACCGACTAACAAATAAACTAAGAAGAAAATAAATTAATATTGTATTATCACCTGCTTTTAAGTTCTTTTATATTAACTTAAAATCGATTGCAAAATTGGTACTAAACATAAAAAACAGAGTTGATCAAAACGTGATAAAACATAAATTATTTAGTTAGATACCATAAACGACAAAAAGAATACTAAAGAGCATCTAGAAAATATATAAAATAAATGTTTGTTTACACGTATAAGTGAGAAAGGACTCGCTTATACACGATATGCTAGCAGTAAAGAGGATGACATAAAATATTATCCCGTGAGTAATAGGAAATATTGATCTTAGGAAAGCAGTAGAAGTCTCTGTGTCCTATATATTGTGATAAAACTATCTCATATTTATGTCGTTCATAAGTTAACCAAAAATTGATATAAATATATACAGAGATATTTTTTAAATCATCTCTGTATATCATATTAAATGATACAAATAATAGCAAAGCTTGATGTTATATAAAAAATCGTAACTATCCGTTATAATAAACTAGAGGAAAACTTTTTTAATAAGTATTATGATGTTAGCAGAAAAAATTTCAGAAGTTAGCCCCGTCATACTTGGTACATTCCTTGTACAAAATGATGAAAATGCCCTAGAATCATTGCTTACGGTAATGGAACCTTTTCAGACTGCGAACGAAGGTATATCCAAACGAAAAAAGAGGCATTAGCATTAGTTTAGTGGGTAGAACCTTTTAATATATTTTTTTTATTTGGAAAGCCTTTTGATCTAAGGTCTAAGTCAAAACCATATACAAGGATTGAACGATGGGTACTTAAGTTACAGGCCTATTCATTAAAAGTGGTATACAATCCGGGAAAAACAAATATAGCTGTTCTGTTGTCGTGATTATGTACTACCCTGGTAACGCACCAAAGGAGAAGAACAGCATGTGCACCAACTAGTGGAAAATTCCGGATCCAACCAAATACTTACCAAAAATACCAATGAGTAGTGGTTACACCGACGCACACCCTTGCATTTAGTATTTGTCGTTTGTATTTTTGTAAATCGTTCAACCCGCAATAGCTTTCGTTTTTCGCGCAACTATATTTGTGGTCATTCGATCCGGATTCGAACCTACCTATGCCCCAAGTACCATTGTAGCATATTCAGAAAAAGATCAAGAGATTTGCAATAAAGAAAGGTATCTATCAGATCGACTGGGACAATTCGATTAAGAGCTACAAATTTTTTTAAAATTAGTTATGTTTCCATGATAGCATTTTACTTCGTGGAAGTAAAATCTTAATATCACAGCAATTTCGCAAATATATGTTAGATGTTAGATGCTGCACACGAGGGCCATTCAGGTTACGTTGCGATGAAAAGACATTTGAAATCAAAACTTTGGTGACCCCTATAGAAAAAGACATAGAACATTTTGTAAGGGCCTTTAAGGATTGTTGGCTACAGCTATGGATAGATGTTGCAATGGATCTAATGAGACAAGTATCAATTAGTAGCGGTCGACTAATATAGCCGAAACAAAGAAGTAAAGATTATACAAACCATCACAAGCTTACATATGATTGAAATACTGTTTAGTAAACTTGATTATCCTATTTATATCTCAGCAGACAATGGCAAGCAATTTGTCAATGAAGAGTTTTGATGTTTCCGCAAAAAAATGCAAGATAAAATTATTTAGTACTATATCGTATTGGCCTCAAATAAACGGCGAAATTTAAAGACAACAGAGCGAAATTTTGAACGTCTTTGTATCAGCCAGTGGAAGTATCTCTTAATGTATAACAACACAATTCATACAGTTATCAAGAGGTCTGAACTATTCGACCAACAACAAGGCAGAAATAAAATTACATCAATCGATGAGATAAATTACAGGCTAAATGATTTAGATATCAGGGATAGAGACAAAATACAAAAAGGAAAAGAGTATAAAGGTAGGAAACGAAGAGCAACAGAGGGAGATAAAGTTTAAGTAAAAACGATGGAAAAAGTAAAGTAAAGTAAAGTTACAGCCTATATACGTCCCACTGCTGGGCACAGGCCTCCTCCCATTTCTGAGAGGGTATTAGGGCAAGGAAATGTCCACCGCGCTGCCCGAATGCGTGTTGGCGGACATCACAAGTCTTCGAAATTTTTTTTTCTTATTTCTCAGACATGCAGGTTTCCTCACGATGTTTTCCTTCACCGCCGAGCACGTGGTAAATTAGCACTTAAAATTGCAATTAACAATTTCATTGGTGCCAGCGGGGAAAACGATGGAAAAATCGAATAAACTTACAAATTTTAAACCGACGCCATGCGTCTTAGAGAATGCATAAGACGGCGACTTCACAGTACGCAATTATGAAGCGAATCAAATATTTAGGAGAAATTTCATTTGAAGTAATTAGAAGTCAATTGGATGGCTATTCCACCGAATCAGAATGAAAAAGAACAAAATCTAGAACAGGATACGGAAGGCCGAATTATATAATAAATAATACAGAGATAAAGTTGATTTGTGATTGTTATGAGTTACGACGAAAAAAAGAAAATAAATCTTGATAAGAAAGGGGTGTAATGATTGCGTATATAAAACATACATTAAATATTATTATGTTTGGTTTTATTTACTAATAATTTACTATACACTAATATACAAACATACTGCGTCAGTTACACGAGAACGTCGGGAGGTGAGAGTTTTGCTAAAGTGCGTGCCAAGCTGTGTTACACTACACTGATAAGAAACGAAAGCAGACAATACACTTTATTATATTTGTTAGAGAATTAAATTGTTTTATAAGGAATTAGCTAAACTAATGAGCACCCATTCCACCTGACGGTAATTGGTAGCCTATAGACATCTACAACTAACTTAAATCAAGCGTCAAAACGCGGATGCATTATCACCGTGCGTTAGCACCGAATCCTAAAACTATTTTATGAAAATAATTGTATTCTTTTAAGTTTATTGTAGTAGGTTTTTAATCTTTATAAAAAGTTTCATTTTGTGTTAAATAAAATGAGACTCTAAAATTATGCTCTAAAAGTTTTAATATAACGAAATTTTTGTACTTTTAGTAAAGAAAAACAACTTAATTCATTATATTCGTTTGATTGAAAAGTTTTTTTGAGTGCCACTTTATAGTTTTTCGTTTTGTCCAAACATTAATGTCTACGTACATCATAGCACTAGCTCAAGCATTCACGCGTTGCCAATTTTACTGTCCGATTTTTAGACATAAAATTAATATAATATCAATAAACTATGTGGTATCAACCATAAGTAGTACAAACCGTGTGGTGGTGGTATAAAACTATTCAATTCCCCATATCATCACGTGAGTGACGTAACAGGCGATAGAAGGAAAAAATCAGGAGACGGGCAGCAGCATCTTTCTAGTAACGGTTAAAAATAAATAAAAAATGATGTTAAAGTAGCAAACATTATGCTTACCCATGAGATATGATTATTACCCTATGAGCCAATTTATGAGGGAAGCCTGTGTTCAGTGGACTCCAGAAGGCTGTAACGGTAACTAGACAAGGCGCTTATATTCAGATGTCATCTTTAAGACCTTATAATTTATTTTCATCAAAAACTACAAAATTTTAACCAATTTTTTAAATTCTGTTGCTTTTTCATGGTCCTTTTAGTTCATTTTAAATAAACCGTCGACTTAATTAGGTAACAAACTGCAGTTACAATAAAAGAAGTAATAACTAAGCACATTTGTACGATCGTTGTAAAAGTTTCAAACAGTTAACGAGTAAAATTACGCATATGAATATTGTTAGGTTTTCTTTGTTTATATTAGCTTTTTTTCTAATTTGAATTTATT
This sequence comes from Parnassius apollo, assembly GCA_907164705.1. Classification (NCBI taxonomy): domain Eukaryota; kingdom Metazoa; phylum Arthropoda; class Insecta; order Lepidoptera; family Papilionidae; genus Parnassius; species Parnassius apollo. The sequence continues at coordinate 5,353,455 of CAJQZP010000081.1, forward strand.
TTTTAAGAAAACTTTCCACCTTTATCTTTACCCCTTTTTAAAAAAAATAGGGGCAAGAATGGGTCCGTTGCGCCTCCCTATGCGTATTGACTTCACATGATGTCTTCGAAATATATTTAAATTTATAACAATTAACTAACTCAACCCCCTCTTGGGGAGATGCTACAAATCACAGTGTTGAGCCATCTACATATTAGTAAAGGGCAGCACTATACAGTACGAGAGTGCCATTGGCATTTCAGTTTACTGATATGAAGCATGTTGGTTATTCTATTTCTACCGCGGATGCAAATCTTTATTACAAATTCTATCTCGCAGAAACTCCATGAAGGGCCTTTTCCATAAATGTATGAATACTCTTTCAAAATAAAATAAGCACACGTCGGAGATAATTCATTATTTACATAAAATTTACAAACGAATCAAGAATTTCCTTTAGTGTTTTTAAATTTCGATGAAAATCTCAAAGGATTAAGTACAAAGTTGTTTATATCTTTTAAAACTTTCCTGTATTTTGTATTCAATGTTTCGTCCTTGATAAAGTGTGGTGAAACGAAAATCAAATAGTTCTTTAAACTTAACTGTTTTAGCCTTAATTTCAATAAAATGACTTCCTTTTAGTTTAAAATTTTATTATTGCGAATGTGAGAACTTGTAAGCCTTTTTACAGTTATTATAATGTACACAGACTACAGCAAAGTGCGGGTATATGCATAGGCTACACTACCCGCATATCATTACGTGGACGGTATGATTGTTTGTTATCTTACTTTAAAAAATATACTTCTTTTCACCCGTGTCGTAGCAGTTATTAAAGGTATACGTAAACGAACTTACATAATACAATAAAATAATGTAGGATGTGGGTTTGAGACTAATAAGTCCCATGTTTATATGGGACATATAAAAATAAAATGTACCAATGTTATTAAAACCCTAGCAAGTAAAAACCAACTAATGGAATATTGGGTTTGTAATTGCGTAAGCGATGGGCCTATCATTTTTTTCACAGTTATCCATAAGACCTATATATTTTTTGCATAAAGTGGTCCAAGTCCAAGTCTACCTTCCTTCTCCTTGCTCTCTGCTTTGAATTCATGTCTATGATTTTTTTTACAGAATAAGGGTGACCAACGAACCCACAGTCCACCTGATGATATTTGGATGCTGTCGCCCATAGACATCCATATTTATCCTGAATTAAGAATCAAAATGCAGATAGTTGTTACTCCTGAGGACTAAGATGGAATGCCTCGTTTCCAGTAAAAATAGTCTCCGATTCTCTAAGCTCACCATACGAAACACAGCAACATTAAGCTGCTGTTTTACGCTGGTATTCCGTGAGAGCGTGGTATGGCCCCGGTCGAGTCGACCCATTCGTGCTTCAACACATGCGTATAGCTGCAGCTTGGCTCTACCACGTATAAAATTACATGTTATAAATAAACAAAAAAATATCTAAATCAAAATATTATATTGAGTAAAATTTTTCCTGTCGCCAAGCTACACGCGCCATCAAACTTACGCTTACGATCACTACGCCTTACTAGGCTTGATCTACTCAGACAACTACCCCTCTGGGCTCTTCATGGCAAGAGTGAATAAGCACAAAATAGTCGTAAAACCTCATTACTACCATTAAAACTTAAACAACAGAAGAAGACGAAGTGACACTCATTGCCAAAGTGCAGCTAAGCCAAGCTATTGCTCTAGGCTATGGGATATATAGGCTATATAGGATAGGGTGACAAACGAGCACACATTCTACCTGATGGTAAGTGGTTGCTGTGGCCCATAGACATCTACATATATTCTCGATTACGAATTAAAATGCAGATGCATTGACACCCGTGAGCCTACCTTAGTCGGTAGGTTCACGGGTGACGACGCATTATACTGCCTATCTTTACCCTTTAGACCAAAATACACTAGTCCAAGTACTGCTATTTAGTGGTAGAAATATGACGGACTCCTACGCAGGATAGGAAAGTTACTACTTTCATATTCTATATCTTTCTTACCTTTTTATAGTAAAATAACTAAAATAATATACTTAAAGCGATAAATTTGTAGCAAAGAAAACAAAGTTATTAACTATATGTATTTGTTTAGGCAAAAAATTATTTTACTCCGTGGCTTAGTAAGAACTCGTTGTGCCTTGTGGTTCATAAAATATATTTATATTTCAGTTTGCTAATGAGAAATAACTGAGTCCATGATTTGTTTTTTCGAAATGTAATAATAATAACCATTTAGTGTGCACAGTACCAAGTTATGATTAATTTGCGTATTTATTTTTTTGAGTTGGGTTGACTATATGCTAGTGTTACGAAGGTGCTAATATGTGTTTGTTCGTAAAAAAATTAATTTACAACTTATTCACGATATTTGCCTTTAAAACTGTAAGAAATTTTGAATGTTTAACCGGTGTCAATATTCTTTATTTTTAATCTCTTAAATATTCGAATCCTCATCGGATTTGTCTTAAGTTTTTCCATCTAAAACAAACAAAATAGCCAGTACGATACCATTTTCATAGACCAATATTGTTTAAAATACAGTTCATAATAAAGCGACAACAAAACAATTACATAAATAATACATACAAAATATTTCGAAAGGAGTTGTTTCGTACCAAAGACATGTGCAATTGTTCCTTTTTTGCATAGAAACGTGACTAAATATGGAAAAAATATCATATTGCTTCTAATAAGAAGTAATATTTGACCTTAAATCATTGTTTTACGGCTCATCTGTTTAAACATTTTGAATAAAAATAACTGCGATATATTTGTGACTACTCGTAAACCGATACTAAAGTTATCGATAAAATGTTATCACATTCCTGTTTATCTACTAACATAATATTGATAATGTGCAAGTACTGGATGTCTATGAAAATAAACGAATTATAGGGTGATACCCTATAATTTGCTATGAACGAACATTTTTGTTATGTTTGCCAAGCCAAATAAGTAAGTGAGAAGTTAAGTATTACTCATGACTTTTGGAAAGTAGCTGAAATTAAAGTGATAATAATATATTGGTATCCGAATTTATTATCGTTCAAAATTTATTATGCATTTTGCTACTTCCTCGTGATTTTATATTGCTACGTGTACGATGCTTATGTGTTTCGATAAAGTTCACTACGAATCGCTCCTGCGAAGCTAAAGCGTGCATGCACCCCGCTCGTGACGCGAGAGGCTTACGGGACATATAATCACGTGTGCCCGTGTGGGCGTGCGCGCGTGTGCGCGTGTGCACGTGTGCGCGTGTGCGCGTGTGCGCGTGTGCGCGTGTGCGTGTGTGCACGTGTCGTGTGCTTGGGTGTTGTGCCTGCGTATATGTGTACGTTAGGCCGTATATATATATATATATATATATATATATATATATATATATATATATATATATATATATATATATATATATTGGGTCAGTAATAAACGTACATTCAAGACCAGTAGACGTATTATTTATTCCCCGAGCCTCCCGACATTACATGGCGACCCTGCCAGAATGTGCGCGCGCGACTCCGCTCGCCGCGTGCACCGGCTGGTCACCGATAGTAAAATTATAATATATTTATTGAGTAATTGTTAATTAAAAATTATGACACATTCCCGGATTGAGAAAATTAATTGAAGTCATGTAAAGCCAGCCATCAAAAAGTTATATCATTTTTAATAAATATTTATAAAATTAAATTAAAACATTATAAGTATAAAATCAAAAGGCAAAGAGGCATCAAAAAAGATAAAAGAAGATGAGAGAAATAACTTTTTCACTCCGGATAAGAAGAATATTGGTTGAGAAGATCTAAATTGAAATACGCAATGGTGTTCACATAGGAAATTTTACATTATCAAGATATATACACAATTTTCGAAAGTCAGTAATAAACCTAGAAATTAAAACAAAGGTGTCACAAACCGCTTACGCGGCCGAGATTGTAAGTTGTATTTGATCCCTGTTGTTATGTTAATAATTCTGATTATGTTGCACTAGGACCGCCGTGTGTCAAAACATGTAATATTAAACGAATATCATTTTTTGCCAACTAACGGTCACGTGCGTATAGGCGAATGATAAACAATACAAAGAAAAGGTTCTTTTGACCAGAGTCAGAGACTATATAATATACATAATTAGTAACATCCTACTAATTATGTAAATCGATGAGACAAGTGTTCACGATATAAACACTTAAGTAAATATATAAAGGAACCAATAGTTATAACCGATTTATGGGATATTCCACTTTTCATAGAGTTTATTTAGATTTAGTAGGGCCCTTATGTAAGCATAGTGCTAGTAATGTTTATATACACACACACTCACAGTGTGATTTAAATAAGTATGCTGAAGTTTATCCACTTAAAAGTAAGGATACTATTTCAATGGCATTAGCTTCTTATAGATTTGTTAAGATTTAAAATGAATAATATAGTTTATGTTTAAGAATATAAAAAAAATTGTAAACACCTTATAGTATTTTTGATAACTACAATGTTTTAAAACTGTATTTTCAGTCTAGTGAATTAGTAGTTATATAATATGAAAATTTTAAAAGTTATGCAGTAATGACAGGCGAACTAAAATTATTTCACAACAAATACATAAAGATTCAGTAGAATTACGTAAGGGATTTGATGATTGTTTAAAAAATTTAAATACAAAGATAGAAAGTTATATTTTTTTAAATTACGGTGTTTACGATATTTTATGTTTATTTTATTATGTTATAAATATAATATAGTAGGTATACGAATTTTAATATTTTAAAATAATGTATAATTTTTTTGATTTTTACACCAAGTTGTAATTCATTGAAAAAAAAAATAATTTTGTAATTCAATTTTTTTTGCCGATGAGCGTGTAGTGTGTGTGTGTGTGTGTAGTGATTGCTCATGTAGCTATGTATATATGTGCGTTGCGTGTGCGTGTGCGTGTGCGTGTGCGTATGCGTGTGCGTGTGCGTGTGCGTGTGCTTGTGCGTATGCGTGTGCGTGTGCGTGTGCGTGTGCGTGTGCGTGTGCGTTGCGTGTGCGGTGTGCGTGTGCGTGTGCGTGTGCGCGTGTGCGTGTGCGTGTGCGTGGCGTGTGCGTGTGCGTGTGCGTGTGCGTGTGCGTGTGCGTGTGCGTGTGCGTGTGCGTGTGCGTGTGCGTGTGCGTGTGCGTGTGCGTGTGCGTGTATGCGTGTGCGTGTGCGTGTGCGGTGTGCGTGTGCGTGTGCGTGTGCGTGTGCGTTGTGTGTGTGAATGTGTGTGTGTGTGTGTGTGTGTGTGTTTGTGTGTGTGTGTGTGTGTGTGTCTGTGTGTCTAACGTTCCACACATTGACCAAGAACACATTTTTGAAATGATCAGAAATCTATACTATATGACAGTAAAGTTCATATTATTACATATGTTGTGACACAAGGTCCAAATCATAGAATTTTTATTTAAAAGTTAATCGGAAATGTACGTTCCGCCGTACATGATCTTGTTTTTCTGAACGTCATGGTACGTTGCGTCATATCAATTTCATACATTAAGAGGTACAGTCACGTAACACCCCTTGCAAGTGTTAAAATTATAATTAACTAAACAACAACAAACAAAACTAGTAATTTGATTTTTATAAGGCTAATCTTTTCATCGCATTTGATTTTTTGTCATCGTGGATACTCTTAAGATAGATAATTGTGGATTATGTATTAATATATATTTTAATTATACGTCATGGCAGCAACGCGGTACTAGTGGCACGCAACATCAACGACGTTTACGGAGCGAACACTTCAAACGTACGCACCATGTGCTATTGGTTTGCTCGCTTCCGTTCTGGCAATTTCGACCTGAAAAATAAACCCCGCACTCGTCCAAAAATTTCGGTCATCAATGACGAATTAAGGCGATTGTTTAACATTGCGAAATTTGGTGTTCTAATTTTTGAGAAGCCTAATAATTTGTCGATAAATGTATTGATAATAATTAATCGCTCATTTTCGTAACATGTAAGCAATATTAGTGCGGTGTCATAGTTGACCTCGTTTATTGTCAGATGTTTTAATAATTTCGCTGCATCACCTCTGACGTGATTTTTCAAATATTGTATTTTTTCTGTTTACGTAAGAGAGGAACCTTTTAATATATAAATCTTAGCATGAGTTTCATGACTCGTATGTTCTAGTAAAAATATGTATATTTATAGTTCCTAATTTTAAAAACGGAGTTCTATTTTCACTATTGTAGGTACTTGATCTACTAATTATTTCATATAACTTTTTATGATTCCTTCTAGGTCGATTTGCAGGTTATCAAAATAATTTACCATGAAGTGTTCTTGATCTAAAATACTTTCTCCCATTAATAAGAAGATACCTACGTCTTCAAAATATTAGTTTGTTTTCAAGTATAACTGATATTGCGATTCCTAGTTTCTTTTGTATTTGACTAATTTTGATTTTTTTAAATAATTTTATTGTGTTTATCAATTCAGCTGGCCCTTGATTAATATTCTTCGGTTCATATAAGTTTTCTACATAATTTATTTGTTGTTTACATTTATACAAATACTCTATACTCTATTTATACAGTCCCTTCAGCGGTGCCAAGTTGACTGTCGGTATATCGAAGTGCTGAAGTGTTTGTACAGTAGGGCTAAGATGGCTATCCGAGTACAGAACCAGATCTCGAAACCCATCCAACTGCAGAGAGGTGTAAGACAGGGTGACGTTATATCCCCGAAACTCTTCACCGCTGCATTGGAAGACTTTTTCAAGCTACTGGACTGGAAAGGATACGGTATTAACATCAATGGCGAGTACATCACTCACCTTCGATTTGCCGACGATATAGTACTTATGGCAGAATCGCTGGAGGACTTAAGCACTATGCTCAATGACCTCAGTAGTGCCTCCCAACGGATAGGTCTTAAGATGAACATGGACAAAACAAAGATTATGTTTAATGTCCATGTCACACCTATGCCGGTAGCTGTTGGGAGCACTATGCTCGAAGTTGTTGACGAGTACTTTTACCTGGGACAAATAGTCCGACTAGGTAAATCCAACTTCGACCGAGAGGTCAATCGACGGATTCAACTCGGCTGTGCAGTGTTCGGGAAATTACGACATATCTTCTCGTCAGGTATACGTCAATCTCTAAAAACTAGATTGTACAACCAGTGCGTGTTGCCAGTGATGAATTACGGATCTGAGACGTGGTCCTTCACTGCTGGCCGTATGAGGACGCTCAAGGTCGCTCAGCGAGCTATGGAGAGGGCTATGCTCGGAGTTTCTCTGCGTGATAGACTCAGAAATGAGGATATCCGTAATCCGATAAACATTAGGGTTGATATATTATTTCCAAACTTTCGCCTTACAGATGTTTTAAGATCAAAGGATAAAATCATGTAATTTTTACGCGGGCATGACGTAGACATCATGTAGTGCAAGAGATTTTATTCACACCTAGCATTGCACAATCCCATCCCAGCGCGATCATCCTCGACTGGCAGTTTGGCTATAGAACCAAACACTCGTGCACTCATCAAATTCACCGCCTAGCAGAATATATTCTGTCTGGCTTTAATCATAACCCGATAAATAAACATTCTCGTAACACCGGAGCCCTCTTCTTCGATGTCGCAAAGGCTTGCTTTACAAGCTGTAAAAACTAAACGTGCCAGATAGGCTCGTACATATCATATGAGCCGTTTTTACTAGTCACACTTTTCGCTATCAAGTGGAGGTAGCCCAATCCACGAACCTGTTACGAAAGGCCGGGGCCTCATAAGTCTCCATCCTGTCTCCACTTCTTTCATATTCTTCACCAGTGATATTCCAAAGAACCCAGTGGTGAACACCGCTCTCTTCGCCGATGGTACGGCACTTTATGTATCTAGTAACAATATGGATAGTCTTACTTTGGAACTCCAAAAAGATACCAGTCACCAAGGCAAAAGGTCCTGCTTATAAAGAATCGAAATGAATCTCGAAAAAAGTGTAGCAATATACATTCAACAGAGCTTTAGACCTATTACGTCTTCCGCAAGTGTAGCCTTTCCCACACGTATAGGATCGATCTATATAAACTACAAAAAGTCCAATACTCTATCATCCGAAAAGCTAACAGTGCACGGTGGTATCAACGGACTTCAGATTTGCTCAATTAATTTCTTAGCGCTACTTCGATAGCGCTGAAACCCATTCAAACTCACAAGAAGCAAACGCAGCCAACTACGTGCGAATACTAAGCGTCGTGCCAATTCTCCGTAAACCAAGTGGCGTACTTATAGGACAACCAGGCTCGTTGGATTCCGTCAACACAAACGCCGCAGGCACACCACACAATAGCACTACACCCACGCCAAATAGGACAAGAACCAATAGTACAATGGATGGGGTGCGTCGTACTCGTACCTAGGCTGCACTAAAAGTATCGGGAATGGAATATTTCCAATGTTCCTGTCATATTAAAATCTTTTTTAATTGAAAACTCCTTGGTTTTAAAAATCGAATACCATTTATTTATTTAAAAGAGATTCTCGGTCTTGTCACAAGGTTTTGTCAAAGTTGTTTAGTCGTTGAGAAAATGGAATTGACTCGAGAAAATTCAAGAGCGACGATTTATTATGACTTTCGAAGTAGTTTAACACAAAAACCGTGTGTTGACCGGATGATTTCTGCATTTGGTGATAAAGCTCCATCCAAAAACATAATTTATCGCTGGTTTGTTGAATTTCAACGTGGACGTGTCAAGCTCAGTGATTATCCCCGTCAAGGTCGTCCAAAAACTGCAGTCACCCAAGAAAACGTTGATGCTGTGCGTAAGCTGATTGAGAAAGATCAACATGTGATATACCGCGAATTTAGGCAACTTTAGACATTGGCATGAGTCAAATACAAATAATCATGCATGAACAATTAGTTGTAAAAAAGTTGTTTTCCCGATGGATACCGCATTCGCTCCGCAAAAAGCGGCTCGCGTTACTTGGTGCGTCAGAACTCTCGAAAGATTCCACGCAGGATCCTCAAATGATATATACAACATTGTATCAGGTGATGAATCCTGGCTATATGCGTACGTACCCAAAACAAAAAACCAGTCATGAGTTTGGGTGTTCGAAAATGAGTTAAAGCCAACAAAAATTGTTCGTTCACGGAGTGTTGCAAAAAAAAAATGGTGGCCACGTTTGTCTCCAAAACCGGCCATATCACGACTATTCCTCTTGAGCGACAAAGAACGGTTAATGCATAATGGTATGCTAGTATTTGTTTGCCACAAGTCGTTTCTGAACTCCGTAAAGAGAACCGCAACCGCCGCATCATCCTCCATCACGACAATTCGAGTTCTCACACCGCACACAGAACAAAAGAGTTTTTAGAGCTAGAAATCGTAGAATTATTAGACCATCCACCGTACAGCCCCGACCTAAGTCCTAATGATTTCTATACTTTCTCTAAAATAAATAATAAATTGCGTGGACAGAGATTTTCATCATCTGAAGAAGCTGTGGACGCCTAAAAAACGGCCATTTTGGAGACCCCAACTTCCGAATGGAATGGTTGCTTCAATGATTGGTTCCATCGTATGGAAAAATGTGTCAAATTTTGCGGAGAATACTTCGAAAAGCAATAAATACATTTTTAAATAGTAATGTTGGTCACTTCCTTGATTCCCGAAATTTTCAGTGCCGCCTGTGGCCGTGGAAGGAAAAGGGGAGATCTCCCGCCGGGCAAGGTGTTCTGCCCGGGGAGCGGCCAACACTCCGAGTGATAGTTCGGAGAAGTTCTATATATACTGTCTATGATTCGGAATCTTAATAGCGCGATTTAGGCTTCGGTGTGTTTTGGTGTGCTAGAGGCGCGACGACAGCGCCGCTACACCGCCTATGCAGGCATAATGTTTTCCGGCAAACAGCGCGTACACACCGTTCACCCGCGTACTTGGGCGGTTCTCATCGCCCAAAACATTGAGCGACACAAGCTTAGAAATATGTCGAATAATACTCCTTCATTAAAAAGGTCCAAACAATTGTAACTTGTTGTTAACCTCGTATTGGCGGTGTAAGAATATTCACTATCCCAAATTATCCAGTGGATGTCGTAAGAAGTGACAGAGTGAAAAAAATCAGGAAATAGGCATCCGCGTCTTCCTAATAACAAGTAATAATATAAAACTGAGACTTAGAATCCTTCCGCAAAGCATGGCAACTATGGTAAATATTCCTCTTAAGAGGTATTCTATGGGAAAGTCTTTCTTCAGCTGTGAACTTTTGATAGCATCTAATAAATATATGAATTAAACTTGTCACACATCATTTTAATTTGCCTCCACCAAATAAAAAGAAATTGTAACGATAAAGGCAAACATTGTCAATGAAGATCGTACTAACACAAATCTCTCTTTTGTTAAAACCTAGTACTGCGATTAATTAACTAAGGGCTGAGGACTAGATGGAAACGAGGCATTCCATCTAGTCCTCAAGGGTGATAACGCATCTGCGTTTAGATTCTTAATCGAGTATAAATGTAGATGTTTATGGGCCACAGCATCCACTTACTATCAGGTGAACTGTCAATTAAATAGGAATTATTAAGGATAACTCAAAAAACAGACAGAAAGCAAAAAAGAAGCAAGAAATAAAGCCAGACAGATACATGAAAAGTACCAGCTTGCAAATAAAAAAGAATCATCAAAATCGATGTACATAAAAAAATTTCTAAGGTTCCTCAGTTGAGCTTAGTTTTATTTTCATTTGCTTGCAGAACCAGATATAATATAGACACATATGAATTTCATTAATTTTTTATTGTAATTAGGTCCTACCTTAAGTAGGCATTAGATTTTAGTTTTCAATATTTGTTGTATATTACTGACAGTATAATCACCTCCACACCATAGTATCAATAATTTGTGATGGTGCTTGCTTAATTAGGGACATCTCTTTTCTGTTGTATGGGAATCAAGTTATGGCTAGAGAAATTGAGGAGCAAATTGTAGATAACGTTATTGTGGTCATTTTGTTGTTTATTTACAATATGAAACACAAGGTTATAGTTTGCCATTGTTTGTTCGTTAGGTTGTCATTAACTGACTGTTTTGATCCAAATTTGTGTGCCAACAAATCTTGATCAATATCATTATAAAAGTACAAATTCCACACAAACAAAGTCGTGCGCACAGCAACTTGTATATAATTATTCTACGCGAGAAGCTATCTGGGAGCATACATGTAGTATTCACATCTTAACTCGGTCTTACTTCATTTACGAGTAATTGCCGAGCAAAAAAGTGATTCCGGAAGTCCGGATAAGGTAAAGCAAAATTTTTCGGTAACTAACTTTTTTGGGAGTTTAAAATAATTAAATTGTTTGATATAAGAAAAATACCTAAAATGTTATAATTGCGATAGCTTGAAAGAAGCTATATCAACCATTTTGTTATAATTGCGATAGCTTGAAAGAAGCTATATCAACCATTTTTTTTTGTAGAATAATGGTGACGTACGAGCACACAGTCCACTTGATTGTAAATGGACGCTGTGGCCCGTAGACAATTACTTTAATCCTCAATTAAAAATAAAAATAAAGATGTGATTACAAATGGAATCCTTAGTTTCACTAAACAGATTCTCCGTTTCTATACACTCAGCGTACGAAACACCGCAAGCTTCTATTTTTTTAGTATTCAACGAGTAGATATTTAGAACATAAAACAAAAAATTATAATCCTAATATAAAAAAACATGCTTGTCTTTTTTTGCTTTTTTATATTTTACTGGAAATACTTAAAAAGTCTATTAAACAGATTTTATTTCGTCATTATTACTAGCATTCATATTTTTGGAGTTAGAAAGATTTTTGTAACAAGACTGTTTTCATTGTCCACAAGTTTATCTTAAAAAGACAATTACAAACATTATTTTACTACAACGTTGCTCTCGAAATATTTATTCTTGACGTTTCTACATTTATAACAAAGTGCTTTTAATCCCGCTTGTCGAGCGCATTTTAGTGAATAATCTTAAGTGAAATTAAACCCACAATTTTCAGTACAGCATTTTTCAAGAACTGGAATACTGCACAAAATTTTAAGCATTTCAGAAAACTGTAAATCCCTGCATTCTAGCATTAATTTTTTATGTAATTTTTATGAATAAATGCTAATTACTGAGCCTATTAAAATGTAGAAAGTAATTTTACTTCATAAAATTATTAAAAACAATATTGAAGGAAGTAGTCTTATTGAAATTCTAAAATGCGTGCTAGCAAACTTCACATGATTCTCAAAAAATCTTATTCCTCAGAATGAATTCTTCACGACGTCTTCCTCATCATTGTTGGTCTGTTTCTTCCATCTAGTGTAAATGAAATCATTATTCCACCATGTATCGGATGTTATAAAATATTTCTGAGTTTAACTTTACGACACATACTGGAAGAAATGAGGTGATAGATACGGCCTCATCCATCCATTATAGCCTACAAAAAGTCTAAACATAGGCCTCCCCAACATATTGCCTCTGGTTGCGCGGAAAACCATTCGTATTTATTTATTTGACGGTAGGCTTGCCAAATCGTTTATCCCTTTCCAAACGATATCATTCATACCCTCCTATCGACACATCGGGGTGGTGGGGTGGGAGGGGAAAGAAGATGATTCTAGAATATCACGTAATCATCGCAACCGAAGGAATAAAAGGCACGCGCGGCCGACGCACCCTCTTCCCGCCGCGCTCGTCGTTGGAACCACACCGCCTAGGATAATAGTGTCCTAAAGAGCTCTTGCCCACGCGCACCGCTAGTATAACCGCTTAGCCTGAAGCAGTCGAGCTCCAGGAAACCCGCCTCACCTCGTGTGAGATATAGTCGCGCACCGCCTCTCTCCAGAGAGTCTACCCAGAGAGTCTACCCAGAGTGTCTTCCAGAAGTCGCAGCAATATAGTGCCTAAGCCGCATGGAAGCAACACCCCGGTGAGTGAATATTCCTACTAGTTACTGCTTGATATAATTGCGTCCGTTCCAATTTATTTTCTCCTAATCAAGCAGGATTCCTTTCATAGATTTGGCAAATAATAATTCGTTTTAGGGAAGAGCGAGTACATTGTATGGGAAACCGCGTGCTGTAGTCGCCATTTTAGGTAAACGTAGAAGCATTTCGCATATACAGTCCACTTTGGTTAATATCTCGCGTAATATATTTAAGGCTCGACCGGGGAATTGGACTTCGGTAGCCTTAGGCTCGTCGCTCCACCATTTTATGGTCCTTCGAGCCGGATTTGGACTGGTGTTTAGTAGTCGTTCAACCATTTTCTGGTCGAATTATTAGATTAATTACTTAGACAATGCACTCTAATTTATGGAATAGATTTTAATAGTATTCGCTTAGTTTAAATTTAAATTTTGGTTAGTTACTCGCAAATAGAATTATTCATTTAAATAGTGTTTGTATTTGGTTTAAATTTAAAGCTTATTAGTCGCTTAATTAATTGAAACGAAAAGTGTAATCGCAACCGTTTTGTACGCTTACCCGACAATTTGATAAAAATATATTGAGTTTAGCGAGCGACGCGCGTCACCTCGGATCGCTGTAACAGGTGTTCAATTTAATGACTCAATTGTGTTCAATTTAATGACGTAATACGGCGCGAATGTCCATCCTCCAACGTTGTGAGATTAATTGTGATTAATATAATTTTATTATAATAATTTAAAATGGCAGTTAGTGGAAATGAAATCAAAATTAAAACGCTTTATGCCAAGAGGGACATACTTTTTTCACGTATACAAAGTATTAGTGATCACATAAAGAACATTAATGTAGATGCAGTGCGGGAAACTTTCTTAAGGACGCGTTTGCAAATCAACCAAAATTAGGTGTTTTTCGGACGGATAGAATTTGTGACAAAACTAAACCAAATCACAAATATAAGTAAAAACTACCATGTATAGATTGGTTCTTCATCTGCAAATTTCTGTAACTCTTTTGTTGAAAATAGTAGTTTTTTATATTGTAAAAACGAACTTTCGTTGCCATTTTCTACAAAATTAACGATACCGGCTTGTGTTTCGGTACATGTTTTGGTCTATTATCAACATATTTAAAAAATTTAAAAAATACTATAAGATGACAGACATATTCAATTAAAAAACCCTGGGTTTATTTTTAACAAAATGTCACAAATAGTCGTAAAAAAAATAAAAACTGATGCACATTTTTTCACATATTTTGGTAATACGGATGAATCATAATGTATTGCAATAAGGGCTATTTTATTGTTGGTGCCTGCTTTGATTTATTGTACAAAGATTTCGATGAAACCACAGTCCGCGCTCGGCCGCCGTCGTGAGTGGACACTGTATCGCCTGTTTGCAGCGGCTCATTCTGGAAAGATCGCTGTACATACACAAAATATTAGAAAAAAACAAATTGGAAACATAAGTACTTGACAAGTGATAAAATTATTATTTTTATACTCACAGTTTTTATTTTGCTAAAAATAAGTAGGATATATAAAACTATTATTTACGGATTTTATCGCGTTTAATTACTTTAATTTATTTTTATTATTATCCCGACGTTTCGGGTGCTTTCAGCGCCCATGGTCACGGGGGGGGACAGAGATGTTTGACGTCCCAATGTCATAGTTAGTCCGGCTACCTTCAGTTTTTTAATATTAATTTTTGGTCCGATTTACGCAAAACGAGCTTATAGTATATAAGCTATAAGCTTATATACTATAATATAGTATATAAGCTATAAGCTCGTTTTGCGTAAATCGGACCAAAAATTAATATTAAAAAACTGAAGGTAGCCGGACTAACTATCACATTGGGACGTCAAACATCTCTGTCCCCCCGTGACCATGGGCGCTGTAAAGCACCCGAAACGTCGGGATAATAATAAAAATAAATTAAAGTAATTAAACGCGATAAAATCCGTAAATAATAGTTTTATTCAAAGGGTATATAAACTTACCTACTACTGCAACTCGTGGACGAGCGGAACTAGGTGTGCCGAGTTTGGGCTCGTTTTGTTGGTTATGATGAGACCTTACCTCTGGACTTGATGGCATGACCTGAAGGTGTACTTTCGTGACCGCTATTTGAACTTCTTGCAGAGTAAAACTAGGGGTGACGAATTTGGGCTCCGTTTTGTTAGTTATGACGAGTCTATACCTCTGGACTTGATGGAGTGACCTGAAGGTCTAAATCGGTGATTGCAACTGGAACTCCTAGACTGGTAGAACTAGGTGTGCCGAGTTTGGGTTCGTTTTGTTAGTTACGATGAGACCTTACCACCGGACTTGATAGAGTGACCTGAAGGGGTACTTCAGTAAATACTGCTGGAATATCTAGACGAGTAGAACTAGGTGAGCCGAATTTGGGCTTCGTTTTGTTAGTTATGACGAGTCCATACCTCCGGACTTGATGGAGTGACCTGAAGGTGTAGTTCAGTGATTACAAGTGGAACTCCTAGACTTGTAGAACTAGGTGTGCCGAGTTTGGGTTCGTTTTGTTAGTTACGATGAGACCTTACCACCGGACTTAATTGAGTGACCTGAAGGTGTAATCAGGTGGTTACAAATGGAACTCCTAGACTAGTAGAACTAGATGTGACGAGTTTGGTTTCGTTTTGTTAGTTACGATAAGACCTTACCACCGGACTTGATGGAGTGAAATTCGGCACACCTAGTTCTACTGGTTCAGAAATTCCAGCAGTAGTTACTGAATTACCCCTTCAGGTCACTCCATCAAGTCTGGTGCTAAGTTCGCATCACACCTAACAAAACGAACCCAAACTCGGCACTCCTAGTCCTACAAGTCTAGAAGTTCCACTTGTAATCACCGAACTATACCTTCAGGTCACTCCATCATGTCCGGTGGTAAGGTCTCATCATAACCTACAAAACGAACCCAAACTCGGCACACCTAGTTCCACCAGTCTAGGAGTTCCAGTTGCAATCACCGATTTACACCTTCAGGTCACTCCATCAAGTCCGGAGGTATGGACTCGTCATAACTAACAAAACGGAGCCCAAATTCGGCACACCTAGTTCTACTCGTTCAGAAATTCCAGCAGTAGTTACTGAATTACCCCTTCAGGTCACTCCATCAAGTCTGGTGGTAAGGTCTCATCATAACTAACAAAACGAACCCAAACTCGGCACACCTAGTTCTACTAGTCTAGGAGTTCCACTTGTAATCAGCGAATTACACCTTCAGGTCACTCCATCAAGTCCGGTGGTAAGGTCTCATCATAACCAACAAAACGAACCCAAACTCGGCACACCTAGTTCCACTAGTCTAGGAGTTCCTATTGTTGTAATCACCAA
Organism: Parnassius apollo; assembly: GCA_907164705.1. NCBI lineage: Eukaryota > Metazoa > Arthropoda > Insecta > Lepidoptera > Papilionidae > Parnassius > Parnassius apollo. The sequence goes on from CAJQZP010000081.1 coordinate 5,369,784, forward strand.
ATTACACCTTCAGGTCACTCCATCAAGTCCGCAGGTAGGTAAGGTCTTATTATAACTGACAAAACCAGTTCAAAGTCCAGAGCTAACATCTCACTACCAGTAGAGGGCTTCCAGTGCCAAGCAGTCTTTGGAGCAGGTATTCATATTTCGTATCGAAGTATATTTCTGAGGTAGGTATAAGAAATGAAAAACAAATTCAATCTTTCAAATTATCAAAATAATTTCATTTGACTACGATTCCCACAGCCAACCGTGCGTACACTAGTGTGTGTGTGACTTTTGTCAATGTAGTAGTGCGATTCTATACCTATCCATTTTGTAAACGCGTCCTTAAATGACATTGTAACGGTGGATTCTTTGCGGACGGATTACGAAAGAATATTAGACCAAATTAATCATTTGGAATTACAAATCGACCCGAAATATATAGTGAACTACCAACCGCTTCTGGCATTTGAAGATATGTTGTGTCGCGTGAAAAGAACGGCGAAACTCTTACAGTCTCCAGCTCAAAACGAAGCAAAGCTGGAAACACAGGTACGCCCACGTGACTCAATTAGGTTGCCGCCAATAGATATTCCGGTATTCAATGGGGATATTAAGACATGGCCCTTCTTCTTCAGTAGTTTTCAAAACAATATACTCGTACATAATAACCCATCGTTATCGGACGCTGAAAAATTATATTATTTAATTAGTAAACTAAGTGGCAGGGCACAGTCAATTTGCTCGGGTTTTACACCTACAGCAAACAATTACTTGTTAATATTCGAAACGCTGAAAACCAAATATGAAGATAGGAGAATGTTAGCTTCCGAATATTTGAACCAGATATTCGATCTTAAACCTATATCATCCGCGAACATCAACGGCTTAGAGCAGTTTTTAGATAAATTTGTGGCATCGGTGGCTGCACTTAAGAATTTGAAATTTAATTACTTTATGGACGTGGTGTTTCTCCATATTGCACTAAGGAAATTAGACCCCGACACCGTGCGTGCGTTTGAAATGGAGCATCGCAGCTCGGAGATGCCTTCCTTTCATTCATTAGCATCGTTTGTGCGAGATCAAATAAAGGTGATGCAGCGCTCCCCGAACGTTAAACAAGAAATTAAAAAAATGCGTCAACCGTAGACAGACTCAACCATCTAAAACAGTAGGGTCGTTAGCATACGTAACCGCTACGTCGGCACCTCTTCAGTATGCCTGTATCATATGTAAAGATAGAATATACAATTGTGCGACTTTTCGAAATATTCACCAAGCGAACGTTATAAATTAGTAAAGACAAACAAACTATGTCTGAACTGCTTAAGCGATAAGCATTTAGTTGCAAAATGCAATTCTAGTTCCGTATATAGCAAGTGCGCCAGGAAACATCACACGCTGTTACATTTTGAAAATAGCAACATATCGGCGTCAAGTAAAGCGGACAAGGAATTCACCCCTACTAAAGTCAACGATTCTAGCGGTCGACCTGGTGATGTCGCTCTGTGCTCATTGGCAAATATGGGAGCACAACCTCCTTCAACCGTGTTACTGGGTACAGCACGTATTTTGGTTAGGGATTCGCGTGGAAACGAACAAAGCGTAAGTGTACTGCTGGACAGCGGAGCCCAAAATAGCTTTATAACGCGACAATGTTGTCAGCGCTTAGGCTTAGTAATAACTAAGTCACTTTCATGTCCCGTAGTCAAAGGCATCGGAGGTACTAGTAAAGCTACCCAGGGATATATAAATTTAAAATTTTATTCTCGGATAGATCGTAATGTTAACTTTGATATAAATGCACTAGTAGTAGATAGGGTCACTAAACGGCTGCCAACCGTTTCGGTTGACACCTCGGCAATGATTGAATTTAAAAATTTGACTCTAGCGGACAACACTTACGCCGTTCCTGGAAACATAGACATGCTCATTGGAGCATCGCTTTTTCCTCATCTTTTGTTAACAATAAGGTCAGGGTCGCATTGGAAACCGTCTTTGGCTATGTCATAGTTGGCTCCGGCCCCATCATGGATAGTATTGTTACGAGCTTGAGGTTCGTGACAATAAAAATTGCCGATAAAATTACCTAAATTAACACTTTAATTTACTTTACACAAATTAAAACTTAAAACACTAATGATTAAACACACTAATTCACTTAATTCCGCTCCGAAGCTTCGCTTGTGTCGCCGAGTTCAAGTCTACTTCGATCGCATCTTGCAGCGCCTACTTATATAAATTAGCAAAATATCCAGAATGTTCAAGTAAACACGCGCAAGGTACCGAGAGTTCGAGTTTTAAACTTCAAGAAGTTTAGTTCTTCGGTTCGAGACTAGATAGGGCTAGTGCGCCGATTTTAGCGCGTAACACTGCCCCCTCCTAAGACATGCTCGTCCCGAGCATTATCGGTCCCATAATAACGCGCTAGGCGATCCACATGGACGATCTTAGGAGTCCCTCTTGCGCCTTTCTGTAACGGCTCCGCAATGTCAAGGGCTGTTCTATCCCGTGGTGCACCAACATTGTACAATTTCGGTGCTCCTCTACTACGTGTCTGAGGTCCCCGCACGGCTGCACAACTTGTACATGTACGACACCAATCCTCGACATCGTCACGGTAATGGACCCAGTAAAACTGTTCTCGGACCTTCAGTAGAGTTCGTTTAACTCCCAGATGGACTCTTGAACGACCATTATGGCACAGTTGTAGAACATTCGGCAATTTAGCTTTAGGGACAACCATTTGCAAACGACAGCTGTCCCTTCGACCATTGTCCCATTTACGGCACAGGACTCCATCCTGAATCAGCAAGCTGTCCCATTGGGCCCAATAGCTTTTCGTGGTTGAACTCATCGCTGAGACGTCCCTCCACTTAGGCTTGGTAGCACGGGCCTTCATCCATCCCAGAATCGGCTTGATGTCCGGATCTTCCTGCTGTGCATGTCCTTCCACCCGTTGCTGAGGTGGTCTGTCCTGAGCATCCTCACGGATACTCTCTTGCCTACTACAATGGTTGCAATCTTCAGGACAAGGTCTTCTTGTCAATGCATCTGCGTTGCCGTGAGATTTCCCCCCTGCAGTGTCTGATAGTAAAGTCGTATTCCTGCTGCTGCTGGGCGGTGCTGTTAGCCGCACTTCCTTTCTGAGACCGTTCACCTTCCCTTCCTAGGGTGTGCTTAGGGCAGCTGGACTGAAGATGGCCCCTTTCCCCACAGCCATAGCACCTAGGGCTGTATCTTTTATTGTGGTCGCGAACCGTAACTGCTGTAACCTCCCTAGCGTGAGGTGAACGATGATCCTGTCGCCGCCCGGCAGTGCCGTTAGCTGTACTACCCTCTAGAGATCGATCAACTCTCCTTTCCACGGCTAGTTTAGGGCAGCTGGATCGAAGATGGCCCTTTTCCCCACAGCCATAGCACCTAGGGCTGTATCCTCCGTTCCGATCGCGAACTGTAACTGCTGCAACCTCCCTGACGCGATGGGAACGATGATCCTGCCGCACGGCTTCTACCTCCAGTGCATGGGCCAAGGCGTCCTTAAGCGTCTCGTGGCGCCCGAGCCTCACAGCAGCTCTGACTTCCAGGTCACGGATGCCGTCGATGAATGTCTGCACCAGGTTCCCTTCAATAAGCGCAGGTACAGACCGGTATGCTTTTCGCACCAGCTTCTCCACCTCTAGAGCCTACTGCTGCAGGTTTTCGTTGATGCGCTGCACACGATCTTTAAGCTGCGCACGAAAGACGTGTTCCAGGTGAGCGTCACCATATCTCGACTCCAATGCCTCAAGGAGTTGCTCATAAGTCACTTCCTCACCGAGAGCTTCCAGAACTGTTAAGGCCTGGTCGCGCAGGCCTAGTGTGAGAGCAGTCATGGCCTGACTTTTATTCCAGCCGTTCGCCTTCATAACAGCCTCGAACTGGATTTTGTAGGCTGACCAGGAAGAGGTACCGTCGAACGGTGGCACCTTGAACCCACGTAGCGAAGGTGTTGTAGCTACTACGGGAGCTGTAGCTCCATCTCCAAGTTTGAGTTCGTCCAGTGATTTCTTCATGTCAGCCATTACGTTGTCAACCCGATTGTTTACTTGGTCGATTCGGGTTTCAGCTTTCTCGATTCGGTTTTCAGCTTTCGCGATTTGGGTTTCAGCTTCCGACAAGCGTTTGTCATGCTGAGCAACCCTATCCTTCACCTCCTTTATCTCCTTCCCGAAGGTAGCGTGAAGGTCCTTCATGAGGAGCATCTGTTCCTCCTGTCGGCGGGCCTGTTCCTCTTGTCCGCTCTGCAGCTGCTCTTTCAACTGACGGACCTGTTCCTCGTGTCCGCTCTGCAGCTGCTCTTTCAACTGACGGAATTGTTCCTCCTGTCGGCAAGCCTGCTCCTCCTGTCGGCGAGCCTGCTCCTCCTGTCGGCGAGCCTGCTCCTCCTGTCGGCGAGCCTGCTCCTCCTGTCGGCGAGCCTGCTCCTGCAGCATCACCATCAGGGCGCCTAAATCAGGTGCTGCAGATGCAGGAGCTACTGACGAACCGGCCTCCGTTGCCGGCGGCTGGCCCTCCGACGTCTGCGGCGTTGCACCACCAAATCTTCTCTGGTCCGTCTCATGCTGGCGTTGACTGCGGTTACGAACACCCTCCGTTTCCTCCTTAGGTAAAATCGGCATGATTTTATCCCACTTCTGACACCAATTGTTACGAGCTTGAGGTTCGTAACAATAAAAATTGCCGATAAAATTACCTAAATTAACACTTTAATTTACTTTACACAAATTAAAACTTAAAACACTAATGATTAAACACACTAATTCACTTAATTCCGCTCCGAAGCTTCGCTTGTGTCGCCGAGTTCAAGTCTACTTCGATCGCATCTTGCAGCGCCTACTTATATAAATTAGCAAAATATCCAGAATGTTCAAGTAAACACGCGCAAGGTACCGAGAGTTCGAGTTTTAAACTTCAAGAAGTTTAGTTCTTCGGTTCGAGACTAGATGGCGCTAGTGCTCCGATTTTAGCGCGTAACAGTATTTCGGCAACCTCTTATTGTGGTTGGCTGTCGAACCGCTCGAGTCGTTAGTCCGCAAATTTTGGGAGATGGAGGAGGTGAACGTCCCACCCATAGCTAGCTCAGATGACAGATTATGCGAGGAAATTTACGTCCGCACGACCGTTCGTGATCGCGACGGTAGATATAGTGTAGCGCTACCCTTTAAAGGAGATGATTAATCTCTCAGCGATTCGCGTCAAATGGCGGAAAAACGTTTCTACAGCTTGGAGCGTAGGATACTCGCTCCAACCCAGTTAAAGGAAGATTATGACGGCGTCATTAACAAATATATAAGGGAAGGTTACATATGACTTGTGGCTTCGAAATTAGATAACTACGAAGACACACCGTCGTATTTCACACCACACCACGGGGTCATTAGGGAGGACAAACTTACATCTAAGTTACGTGTAGTGCTCGAAGCTAGTGCTAAAACTAGCACTCATATGTCGCTTAACGATATCCTCTATAGTGGGCAAAATTTACAGGGCAGTTTATTTAATATAATAGCCAATTTTCGTTTGTTTAGTATAGCACTATCCGCCGATATTCGCCAAATGTTTCTTTGCATAGGGGTCCATGAATGCGACCGTAGATTCCAACGCATTTTATATCGTTTCAACATAAAGGAACCTCTAATGGTGTTTGAATTTAACCGCGTTTGTTTTGGTTTAAATTCGAGCCCATTTCATGCGTTACGCACGGTGAGACAGCTCGCTCACGATGAAGGACCCTCTTACCCTAAAGCTAAGAGGGAAATTGAGAGCGGTTTATGTATGGATGATTTTGTATACTCGGTAGATAGCGTGGAGGAGGCCACCCTAACCACCGCCGAGGTTATAAAGCTCATGAAATCAGGTCAATTCGATCTTGTAAGTCTAGTAATTCGCATCCGGTTTTAGACACAATCCCACTATCACACCGTCTTTCGGTGATAAAGGAATTCGACGATTCTGATACACACAAGGTGCTCGGTCTGTGTTGGTCACCAGAGTCCGACGTGTTTAGCCTTAAGGTAAAAAAACGCCCGTAGAGAAGTGCACAAAGCGCACAATACTGTCATGCGTTGCTAGATTATGGGACGTAATGGGTTTCGTAGCTCCGGTGGTATTATACGGTAACTTTGGTTATGTGAATGCGTTTGGGATGACCCCGAAGCCTGACAGCATTGTTCGATTGTGGCAACTTTTTAGAGAGGAACTTCTTCTACTAAGAGAAATTAAAATACCACGTCATATAAACGTCGATAAAAATAGCGTCATCACGGTCGTTGGGTTTGCAGACGCCAGCGAGAAGGCTTACGGGGGCATTGTATATTTCCACGTCCAGAATAATGGTAGAAATTCGATTAGCCTCATTAGTTCTAAGTCGAGAGTCTCCCCCCGTAAGGTTGTCTCTCTGGCGCGCTTAGAGCTTTGCGCAATATTAGTACTCACCAAGCTTATTACCGCTGTTATCTGCGCATGTAGGGATAGAGTTCACATAGAAAGGAAATTTGCCTTTTCCGACTCCACCGTTGCCTTATGCTGGGTTCATTCTTCACCCCACCGTTGGGATACGTTTGTCGCGAACCGAGTGGCCAAGATCCAAGACGAGTTAGAAAAGCAGAACTTTTATCACGTGTCCGGTACGGAAAACCCTGCCGATTGTCTATCCCGTGGACTCACCCCGATGCAAATAATGGACCACCCGCTTTGGTTCCACGGACCCTCTTGGGTTCACTTGGATCCCTCACAATGGCCAATAACCGATTTCGAACCTTCGTCAGTGTCACAACCGCCGGAAGAGAAGAGACACGCTCTAGTGGCGAACGTTTCGAGCGACGATTCTCCAATCATTGCTTTGGCGAACCGCTTGTCCTCTTGGTCGAAATTATTGCGTAGCGTAATTTACGTTTGTCGATTTGCGAAGCTTTTACCGCGACGTTCGTATGTCTTAGCGTCCGATTACAACTATACCGAGTCGCTAGTATTGCGTGAACTACAACGTGCGCATTTCTCTGAAGAAATTACAAGATTAAAATCGAATAGAGCTTGTACTCGCGCTTTTCAACGCCTTAAGCCATTTTTACAGGATGGGATTGTAAGGGTAGGTGGACGCTTGTCCAACTCGCAGTTGAGTTTCGACCAACGGCACCCTATAGTTTTACCGCGTAAAGACCATATCATGAATTTATTAGTAGATTACCATCATAAATTGAATTCGCACGCTGGTCCCGACTTGCTGATGTCGATCTTGCGTCAGAATTATTGGATTCTTTCTGCACGTAGTTTAATCCGCAATCGGGTGCATAGATGTATAGCTTGCTTTCGGGCACGCCCCAAGCCGTCATTTCCGGAAATGGCGGAACTTAGATCTTGTAGAGTAATACAATCAGTAAAGCCCTTTACGCACACCGGGTCTGATTTCGCTGGTCCGTTTAAGGTCACGCTCACTCGCGGGCGTGGTATAAGATCCACAAAGGCTTACGTCTGCATTTTCGTATGTCTAACCACTCGAGCGGTGCATATAGAACTCGTTGGTTATCTAAGCACAGCAGGCTTTATGGGTGCATTTAAAAGATTTCTTTTCCGCCGTGGCCCTGTAAATAAATTATATTCGGATAACGGTACGAACTACGTCGGTGTAAAACGTATTTTATCAGAACTACATGAGCTCTTAGCTAGCAAGTATTATAATTCGGAGTTCGCTCACATTCTAGCCGATAACCGCATTGAGTGGTCTCTGAACGTCCCAGCCGCGAGTCATTTTGGGGGCAATTGGGAGACTAATATTAAGAGTCTAAAGAGTCACTTATACCGAGTAATAGGAGATCAAATTTTGTCCTTCGAAGAGCTAAGTACGGTGTTCGCTCAAATTGAATGCATAATGAATAGCAGCCCACTTTGTCGTACGTTGTCTAGTGACCTCTTCGGAGCCGCTGGCTCTAACTCCAGCACATTTTATGAATTTAACGCCTTTAAAGTATTTTCCCGCCATAAATATGGACGAGAACAAACTTAGCATTTCCGCACGCCATAAATTATTAGACCGGTTAGTGCAATCGTTTTGGGAACGATAGAGGATGGAATACTTGTATACTTTGCAGTCTCGGCAAAAATGGAACACAGCAACTGAACCTTTAACTGTAGGAACTGTGGTTGTGCTCACCAAAGAGAATACGCCGCCTCTCCATTGGCCGTTAGGAATTGTCGAAGAGGTCTTTCCTGGTTCCGACGGAGTAATTAGGGTAGCTCGCGTTAAGACCACGGTTTGGACTTACCTGCGTCCTGTTGTCCGTTTGTGCCCCTTGCCTCTTCCATAATTAAATTAGCTATCTAGATTAGAAATTGTAGTTGAATTTAGGTAATCTTAGCGTTAGTTAGTTATTTTGTTAGTTTGATCATAGCTCTAGTTGTTTTAGTTATTTTTTGAAGGAAATCCTTCAAGGGCGGGGGGAGATGGTTGCGCGGAAAACCATTCGTATTTATTTATTTGACGGTAGGCTTGCCAAATCCTTTATCCCTTTCCAAACGATATCATTCATACCCTCCTATCAACACATCGGAGTGGTGGGGTGGGAGGGGAAAGAATATGATTCTAGAATATCACGTAATCATCGCAACCGAAGGAATAAAAGGCACGCGCGGCCGACGCGCCCTCTTCCCGCCGCGCTCGTCGTTGAAACCACACCGCCTAGGATAATAGTGTCTTAAAGAGCTCTTGCCCACGCGCACCGCTAGTATAACCGTTTAGCCTTAAGCAGTCGAGCTCTAGGAAACCCGCCGCACCTCGTGTGAGATATAGTCGCGCACCGCCTCTCTCCAGAGAGTCTACCCAGAGAGTCTACCCAGAGTGTCTTCCAGAAGTCGCAGCAATATAGTGCCTAAGCCGCATGGAAGCAACACCCCGGTGAGTGAATATTCCTACTAGTTACTGCTTGATATAATTGTGTCCGTTCCAATTTATTTTCTCCTAATCAAGCAGGATTCCTTTCATAGATTTGGCAAATAATAGTTCGTTTTAGGGAAGAGCGAGTGCATTGTATGGGAAACCGCGTGCTATAGTCGCCATTTTAGGTAAACGTAGAAGCATTTCGCATATACAGTCCACTTTGGTTAATATCTCGCGTAATAGGTTTAAGGCTCGACCGGGGAATTGTACTTCGGTAGCCTTAGGCTCGTCGCTCCACCAGCCTCCTAGAGGGGAATTTGACATAGTTGTCGCAATTGGCATGCGGTTTGGCAACCGTAAAATTTATTTATTTTAAGTTGTTATTGAGTACATGCTTCTGCCCATCCCTGGTTTCAGTTTTCCTCTATTTCCTGACAACATAAATAAGTTAAATTTATTATATATACGAAAATAGTTATAAAATGGAAAACAACCGGTGTAGTGATTTTGATAGTTACGAAGTCACGGATAAAGTTATACAGAACAAATCAGGGGTACGAATAAGACAAGATAAAGAATTTTTGCTTGGAAAATAACAGAAATTCTGGTCTCCACATTTGAGTGAGATGACAACAATAAGTGTACAAATACAAGCATGCTTATAAGAACAGTTCGCTTACGTAGGGCGTCCAACTGCAATCCTTTACACATCCACAAAGGAACCTCACCATTGTGTTTCGAAATTCACTTGAAAACGTGCAATTCCATAGTCAAATTACAAAATGTAAACTCGAAATATTAATTTTAAAATCTTATCGAATTATCTTATTGTCCCGATGGTGTTAGTAGAAGGAAACTGAAGAAGGATCTGCCTGATAACAACTCAAAAAATAAAAATAGACTGCGGTTAGCAACCCGCCGGCCAAGCGTGTCTAACTACGGCAAAACCCTATGAAGTAACATTTGGGGGAGACCTATGTTCAGCAGTAGACTTTAACATGTTGTAATGGATGAGTATGTGATATAATTTTACATACGTATTTGTCATGTGCTGGAAAGTAAGAACCGTAAGCCTCATCCAATGAAAAATTGACAATCACGCTGGATTGCCTGCAATTCATCAGATTTACTAACTATTTTGCGGAGATTTTATATTCAGATAATATTTTACTCTCTCCTACTCACCTATCGAGATAGGTGTCATCTATTCCTATAAAAGTTTGTAAAGCGAAGTACTGCCAACATTATTTATAGGTATTCTGTTAGCAATTTATCAACCACCAAAATTGAGCCAGTTATTTTATCAATGATAATAAATAAAGCGGTGTAGGTTCTTAGTAGGTGACCCGAAAGGTCCACACTACTTTTATGTTGATGTTTTAATATTTTATACAATTTTTAATTCGGCACAAAAACGACGAGGTCTAAGTTAGATAATTATGTGTTAAATAATACTGATCCCATGTCAACATCACTCTTTGTTCTCGAGACACACGAGGCCAAAATTGAATCCAAATGTACATACATACGTATATGTGCACACACGAATATCTTCTTAAAAATCATACTATTCGACTCTAAGGACCTTGAAGCGTGGACATATGCATATATAATCTGAGGATATTATGAGCGAGATATGCTCTACATTCTAGTACATAGAGTAGACTATTTATGGACTGATCATAAAGATTTAAAAACTGTTATTATTATTTCACATTGTTAACTTCCATCAAGAAGTACTTTCAGAGAACTTATTTCACAGTACAGGTTAGTTTACAAAGGAAATAAAAATTAATAAAAATATATATAGTTTCAATTCGGCTAGGCCCCCCTAGTGAATACTTTTTAGTGACGTTTTATTTAAGAATCTGTTAAAATTACAGACTATTTAATTGAAGAGCAGTTATTGAATACAATAAAATAAGTAAATTCAATCAATAAATCTAATAAAATCAATAAGACTCAAGAATTGGAAGCAACTGTTAACACGCGACAAGAAGTAATTGCTAGTGTCTTTCATTTACTCTAAGCCGATTGTTATGTTTAGGAGATAATTATTTTCAAGTTTCGACTTGCCATGTGCGACACAGCCATGTAGGTACTTGTGCTATTTTTGACGTGTTTCTTCAAATATTGCACGTATTTGCGTAGACAAATTTTTGATTCTTGTATTGAACCTTTTTGAAGGGAAGTAGTTTTTAAAAATGAGTCAAAACTGTTCGAATTCGCTGCTGATTTAATGATGTTCATTGAGATTTATCGAAGTCGTGAGTGTTTATGTAATTTATTCCTTCAATTCAACATTATTTCAATAAATTAGTTATTTTAGGTGGAAAATAAAAATCAAAATCTTTTCTTATTATTTTATTTTATGCCCTAAAACATAAAAATATTCATTTTATGACAGGGACTGAGCGCTTTGTATCGATTTATGAAGTTGATAGATAGCGCAGCACTATTCGTCTCACTCACATGCGCATTTCACTCACACCGGTACATTTCGTTTTTGTTCTCATCCATCGATTAATCTGTGTTCAGCGGTGGGCTTTTATAGGCTGCAATGGATGGATAGATGCGAGGATAGATTCTTAGAGTGGGAATACAAGAAGTTCTCGATATTTTCACTTGAGTGTTTTAGTGGAATAACTTATGTGACATCTGCTGTTAGAACATAAAGTAAAACATCTTCAAATCATGTATATTCCCGTCAGATTTCATAACATAAATTGTTCATTCGGACTCAGTAACACACTGAAATAGAAGTTTATTCCACTTAAATTCACTTTTCGTATTGCGCAATATATCAAATATGGAATTTTGATATGTGAAGTTTGCTAGAACATTTTATTAAAATTGCAGTGACAAAAGAGTTTATAGTGCACCTGATAGTAAGTGGCTACAACTCATGGATACCCGAAAGAAACTTGAAACAAAGAAGGTTACAAACGCGTTGTCATCTCTTAAGAATAAGATGGAATGCCTTAGATCCTGCAATTATGCTGGCTCTCTTTACTCTTTTGACCATAACACATAAGTGCATACACGTAAGTTAAGTGTATACACATAAGTGCAGTACACCACTGCTACCTGGGTTGTACCTCCCCTGGCGGGCCGAGACTTTTACCGGATAACAGTTAAATGTCGGTCTTTAAGTCTACTATTAATATCAAATTTCAGCATAGAAATATATGACGGTAGGGCCGACGGTAAAAGACATTAAATTCACAAAGTTCATTTTGAAGCAAAATTTGGGTGTCAATTTTAGTGCTATGTTGAACTATTGGCTAGAAAAATATGTTTTTAATCACGTTATCATATCATGATATTCCTGTCAATTTCTATTCCACGTATTCAAACCTAACCTACTATTACTGAATTAGGACTACTGAATCGGAAAAATATTTTCGGAACAAGGTATGCAATCAATTTTCCGTACCTCCCATTCATTTTTTTTTCATTTTTAATAAAAATGGTGATATGATCATTCGACAAACTCAGTATAACAAAATGTGAAGTATAGCGTAATAGCGAAACGCCTTTATAATGTGGAGTGATAATATACATATTTTAGTATCTTTTCACTATTAGATAATCAAAAACATTACACTATCCGAAAAATTTAGAACCAAAAGTGATTTCTTCTAGTTAATAAATCACTTATTACTAATGACATTGTTTATCGTTATTAGACAGTAATCCTTAACGGCATCTCTGTAACAGATAGCTACCCAAAATTACTTACAGTCGTCTCATCAATCATGCACGTCACACCAATATATAAATGAGTAACTGATTTTTAAAACGATTAACAATAAGTGCTTTTAAAAATTGATATACAAATCCGATTAAATTTGAATTTATTTACTCGATATATAATATGAAATATTTGTTTTTATGAACACATTTCGATTATATTTTGAGACACGCTGCAGCTACATTGTAGTATGAATACGTCGGAAGGACCACGCTTTCACAGATTACCACAATTTTATAACAGTAGCTAAGTTCTACTGTATGGTGAGTATAATGAACTTTACACGAGAAACGAGGTATTCATCATCATCATCCACCCGTATTAGTCCATAGGGATGAGAATTGATGTATATAGATGTTTGGAGCATATCATCCACTTACCATGAGGTGGAATATGTGTTCGTTTGTCACCCTTAATCATTCATACAGTCAAAACTGAAATATAAGTATATTCTCTGCTTAATGTTAATTGTGCAAGAGCAGTAGTATCTCTGTAATCTTGTTAAATTATTGCATATAAGATCCTCCTTCAACACAGGTGAAATTTCTACAGTATTTTAGATCGTCAAATTCGTGTTTTCTATTTTTGGTATATCTTGTCACAATTACCATAACAGATGCGATAAAATCTAAAACTGCGCGCTCTTCCTATTATTTTTAGACTTATTATATATTATTTTTATAATATAATTTGACACAATAAAAGTGAAAATACATATTATCTAATATTTGTTGAGAGTGTATAAATACCCAGTTAATATTTATAATCAGGTAATTACATATAACTTCGAGTCTAACTATATTATCAAATTCTAACAAAAATCTTACTATAGAGTGATTACTATATGTAAAGGAAATTTAATTAATATACACATAATTGTGGAAGCTTTCAGTTCATTGATGGAATACCAGTTCGTTATAGTTGGGATTTATTCATCGGATTTGCAATATTTGTCAAAAATATGTTTTAACATGGAGCTTTTTAATTAGTACTTTGGCCAGTTCTTCATTCCTAATTAATTTCATCCATTTCTTACTATATCTGAAAAGATAATATAAATAAGATGATATTTTTATTGAACAAATAGAAATCACATTTGATAATATAGTTTCTAATTCTAATCTATCAGAGTTAGGAAATAGAGTGTGTTTGTATTTGTGCACACTATCAAACACTATAAAACCAGTTCTAAGTAGATGACTATATCTCCAGTAATACTAGCGTCCATGAACCGTGATTTAAGTTCGGTTCGGAGAACATTACTACAAATAAAATGCTAAAACCCAATCTAAGTTTAAATCACCACATAACTTTCATCGTCTACGGGAGATATTGCTATGAATAGCCTTTTCTTGTAATTATTTTTCTCGCTTTAAACTCCTTCTAAGTGGCAAGTTGTATAATAGATGTTTGATTTTTTACAATTCTCAAGAAGGACAATAACGCCTTTAGCAAAATTAAAAGCAATCTGAATAATTAAATTAAATATAAATATAACCGTTTGATTTGACATTTGAATCTATTTGATTTGATGATATCCTTGGTAGACATTTTACAAAAAATAAAATGGAAAGATAATAGCCATTAAAATTTGCTCACATTTCGTACATATAATTTTCACTAAGGAAGTTGCACGCCCGTAAATGCTATCTTCAAACTAAAAACGTAACACATGTCGAAATTCTGAATTTATGCAATAAGTAGCTTCATCATCATCATCATCATCATTACAGCCCTTTAGAAGTCCACTGATGAACATAGGCCTCCCCCAAGTAATGCCACGAAGCACGGTCCTGAGCCACCTGCATCCATCGACTTCCTGCATATCTTACCAGGTCGTCACTCCATCTAGTAGGGGGGGGTCGCCCTACACTACGCCTACCGGTACGAGGCTGCCACTCGAGAACCTTTCTTCCCCATCTGTTATCGGTTCTTCGAGCTATATGGCCGGCCCATTGCCACTTCAGCTTACTAATCCGTTGGGCTATGTCGGTCACTCTGGTTTTACTGCGGATATCCTCATTTCTGAGTCTATCACGCAGAGAAACTCCGAGCATAGCTCTCTCCATAGCTCGCTGAGCGACCTTGAGCGTCCTCATACGGCCAGCAGTGAAGGACCACGTCTCAGATCGGTAAGTAATCACTGGCAACACGCACTTTAGTTTTCAGAGATTGAGGCATACCTGACTAAGACTGAATAAGTAGCTTATATTCAGTTATTTTCGAATTCCAACGAATTATTGTATAAAATAAATTATAAATAATATTATAAATATTTTCGATTAATAAATAATAGAATGTAAACCCATCAAATAAATTTGAATAAATTTCATAAAATATTTTCAATATAAAAGACGTTGACAAAAAATGTCGCTTTTTTTCTATTTTTAATTCATGGATTCTTTTGATAGAATTCTGTAGTTTATAATAATATCCAATAATTTAATTTTAATCAATTTATAGGTGAATTAATTCCGCAAATCTCAGAGCAATATGTATGTAATTATATTTTAAGAAGCAAACCAAAAAAAAGTTAACAAAGAAGTAACATTTACTTTGTCTTCCGATATAATATGTAGTTTTGTATTTCTTATATATACTGTTTGATTTTAAGAAGCCCAACCCATACATAAACAAAATTATGATTGTATGCAAATTTCTCGGATTTCATAAAACATGGATCACACTGCTTATCTTATTATCAAAATACCAGCTGGAAAAATATTAGTCAATATACCAAAATATAAAGTAATTATAAAACATTTTTACAAATTGATTAAAATGCGACTAATAGAAAAATTATATTTGCTGAATGAAAACATAGAAGATAGGTATCAGTTGCGACGACAAGTCTTCCGTGGAACATTAATCTGGCAGCAACTTTCTTTGGAGAAAAGGGTTCTTTGGACTGTCTATTAACAGGGTCATTAACTATACTAGACCTGTCGAGATATTGCAGAATTAGGAGCTTAAGCTCTGCCTTTCAATCTTCTGTCGTGATTTGTTCAGAAAAATAATAGCTATTTATATTCTTCGACCGGCCAGCAGTTCTAAGTCCCAAAATGTTTACGAGCTGTCGTAAAAACTTGGTGCCTTGTCTTTGTCAGCAACTCAGATACTGTGATGCCTGAACTCCAGGTTTCCGAATTGTACAAACACTGGACGTGTTGAGGCTTGAGAAGATCCTAGACGATAACATATTTGTCTATTCTCGATTTTCAAATCTCCTTTATTTGGTCGCAAAATAGCTTAATTTTATTTAATTGTGTTGATGCTTAGATAAATTTTAAACTAAATTTATTAATTTGTAAGTTCTGATTGGTGACATATTTGTCTCTAGCTATTTTTAAAAAGACATTGTAATTTGCGTAAAGGGACGTTAAGAAAGGCTTAAAGAAATGGACAACTTAAAATATGTTGGGAGCTACTTTAGAACCATTGTAATTTTAAAAGCTTTCGAACTTTCCGTAATTGATTGTTTCGGAAGTGCGCGGAGTTTTCTTTAAAAGGAAAGAGAAAAAGTTTTTCAATTAACTGTAAGCGTTAAATAAAATCGGTTTTCCTGTCTTCTTGCAGAGTTACAATAAGCAAATCACTAAAAAATTGCACAGAGTCGACAGAAAAATGATATCAATTATCATTTTTTTAACATTAGGTTTTTTTGCGAAGTTATTATTATTTGTCTGGTTATCATGGTTATAATATATCAGAAGTCCGATATCAGAAAAAGCTTTACATATGTCTTCGCATAGATTGCCTCATAGGTGGGTCTTTTCTATTTGTCATAGAATAAAATATAAAATAATCATGATGATTCTATCCCAATTCCAATATCACTGCGACCAGTAAGATAAATCATGATAACTTAGGGTGTAGTATGTACTTAGTTCATTAGAATAAGCCATATTAATAATATATACATATATTCAATGAATTGAAGGAGTTGCTTAGCTGTGACCATTCTCACTTTTCCGGGCTAAATATGTAGTTTCCCACATGAGAGTTGCGTTTGCCCATTAATGATTCGCATTCATTTAGGGTACAAAGGCGTATTTCTTCCTTTAAGTAACAGGATTGGCACATCTTGGTTGCTTAAATCCAAGATGGATATGCGCTTTTTTACAAAGCAATGTCCTGTAAGGGCTATTCTCTTTTTTGCACATATGACTAAAACTACAATAAAAAATTGATGATAAGTAAAATTAAATACAACAAACAAACAGAATTATTAATAAACCAATAATATAGCTGATCAAATTTAATTAATAAATTCGAGTCCATTTCATTTCCAATACGAAAAACTGTACTGCTTTTGAGCTACTAACATTAAGTTTACTATTAGCGAGCTGTGTCTGGTATTCGTTGCCTTTTTTGTCGAAAACATACGCTTTCGCACCGTTCACTACTTACCAAACTTTTATCGTAATCAGAAGAATATAATAGGAGAGCTAATGACCCAAACATAAAACATATATATTTTAGTTCACGTTTTGCTTAAGGTATTAATCTCCTATGGATAGTTTCGGTCACTGCGGTCAGTCTGAATAAAGTGTATGCGCAAGCACAAATGCACTCTATATTCCCTCATTCTAATATCATAATGGTGTGGTGCGCAAAATATTAATTGATGTTACTTTATAAACCATAATTAAAAATAAATTGATTGACAAAGGTGTACACATAATAGCAATTAAAGTATTTAATCTCTTACCCAATAGTATTAAAACACTTTATAAATAGCAGTAAAATTGTTAATTGTTTAGTGTAATTTTTATATTTCATTTTAAATTACTTATGTATAAATATATATCTCATAATTACGGACATACCATACTACAGTAATTATTATATATACTTAAGTATTAGCAGTGGCTATTGTTTAATGCAGCGGTCGGTGCAAGGGCGACTCAACAACAGCAAACCGGTTCACCGCTGGCCGTCCTTGCTTCGATGGTTCGCGCCGCGCCACCAGTACGTTTACGTATGCCATACTGTTCGTTTGTTGACTGTTTACTCATGATAAGAAACTTTTATTATAATTAATTCGTTCGCTTGAGACTCTTAGTTCCTGTGCTATCCTTCTAAATAAACTGAAAAACTATTGAATTTTGTTTTACTTACACAAGAAGCATAACAAATATTAAATTGAACTATAATGGGACGGTTATCCACTACCGGAAATAGATCAGACGCAGAACTGACGGCTTTACAAGGCACGGGTTGAAACACCACCAAATTCCTGACTCAGGGCGGATACTGATAATCCCTTGACAGAGAAACTTAGCAACTAACTTTGGCCCGACCAGGTAGGTATCAGAACCCAAGACCTCATGATCAGCAACCGTGTTTCCGACCACTAGGCCAAAGAGGCAGATAACAAAAGGTATAATGTCTTAACATATGAAAATGCGTGTGAAAATTAACCGTATAATTAAAAGAATAATTTGGTTAAGCATTAGTTATCTAAATTCAGTACAAAAGTGTCACCTAGCTTTATATTCTTCCTAATAGTTCATTATTTATACGTTGGTTTGATATTGAATTTCTATAAGACCTAGACAGAATCTAAATTAAATAAGATTTTGCATTGCGCGACGATAAAATGAACGCTATTTTATAAAAAGAGGCAAGCAAATGAAATACTCGCGTGCGGTGAAAAAGTTTCGAGTTCCCGACTCTTACTTTGAATAATCCTTATAAATGGACTTCCATGTTGCTCTGCACCATGAAATTATTTTAGCAAGTTAATTCTTCTTATATTAAAAAAAACAAAAAAACAAAATGATACGAGAAGTTTCAAATAGCCGCTGTTTGTTTCTAATGTACTTCTTTCGTGATAACTATTATTCGTAGTAGTATATTTTTCTAGACATACTAAGCAAAGATACTAGGTGGTAGGGCTCCCTTTCTGTTTAGGAGTCTAGGAGTCAGAATTCCCATCGAACAGTGGCACGAACTTGGCACGACTTTGAATACTAGTAGCGAAGGTGCTATAACAACCACGGTGGCTGTAATTCCTTAACCCAGTTTGAGGTCGTCCATCGTATTCTTAACGTCAGTCATCACGTATAAATCCGATTGTTTACTTGGTCTATTCAGGTTTCAGCTTCCGACAGGCGTTTGTCATGTTGAGCAACCCTATCTGTCACCTCCCTTATTTCTTTCCTGAAGGTAGCTTCAAGATCATTCATGAAGAGCATCTGTTCTTTCTCATCGCGTTTGAGCTACTCTTCTAAACGACGAGCCTGTTCCTCCTGTCCACGCTGCAGCTTCTCTTCCAACCGACGAGCCTGCACCTGCAGGGTCATCATCAGAGCACCTAAGTTAAGTGCTGTATATACAGGAGCTGGTGATGAGCCGGTTTTCGTGGTCAGCAGCTGGCCCTCCGACGTCTGTGGTTTAGCACCACCAAATCGTGTCTGGTCCGTCTCATTCTGGCGTTGACTTTGGCTACGAATATCCTCCGTGTCGTCCTTAGGTAAAATCGGCATGATTTGATCCGACTTCTGACACCAATTGTTACGAGCCTGCAGGCCATCCCTGGAACTTCCCACTAATTTCAATTGCAAAGCGCTCCAAGTTTCACCAAATTATGTTGCGAAATCTCGAAGATATGTTAAAAATAAAACGTTTTTTTTTCCAAATTATTTCTCCTTCGATATCTCACGAACGAATGAACCAATTTTTATTTTCCAATCGACATTCGACATCACTGTTTGAGGTTAAGAGCTGATAAGTGTGTAACTCTTATTTTGAAATCGATCGATTTTTTCATAAATTCGAGATGTCGCAACATAATTTGGTAAAATTTGGAGCACTTTGCATTTGAAATTAGCGGGGATATTTTCTTTTAAATCTAACAAGACGAAAATCTAAAGTTTAGCTAAAGCTTTGTTTTCAAAAATAACTGCATTTTAAGGTGATTTAAATGAAATGGTTACGGACCTTATTTAATTATGGGTCCCCAAAGCATGTACAGACAAACAACCAATCTGAATAACTTCGGAGGAAATGTTTGCTAGTCACTTTATATGCAAATACTTATATCGCTGCAGGAAAGACAGAACTAATTAATTCTCATATACTAACATAACAAAGAGATCTTATTAAATAATAATGGAATTGCGGTGTCTTTGAGATAAGAGTGTGGAGTTATTTTATATATCGCGAAGATTTTCTTGAAAAAATAATGACGCGGCAGCTTTTGCTGTTGCACGGATGAGCCGGTTCGAACCGTGGTGCTACCATAACCTCACAGAAAACCAGCGTGAAGTAGAGATATACCTCTGCGTTTCGCTTGGTGAGTGCAGGTGGCCGGAGGCCCAATTCCCCCCACACCCTTAACATGGTAGTAGAATCAATTAAAAACTACCCCAGGAGGGTACCAGCACCCTTGGTGACGGAGAATCATTCGCTGAGCATCCACGACCAAGTTATCCAACTCATTCTGAGCGTGGGTACTCAGACTGCCTAACGTATTCTGGCAGAAGGGGAGGATGGTGAAATTCCGCTCGCGATTAAAACTGCTAGGGGCAAGCGGAGCAACAACACCCAAGTGACCCCCGCCACGCTATCCTTGAATTATTTCAACATCAGGATACTTCAATCCAAACTTAGCGCTGTCAACTACCATCTGGAGACGGCGAAGGCGGCCTTGCTCTTTTTAACCGAAACTCAGGTGTCCTCTCCATATGAGACATCGTATCTCTACTACATGGGGTACAAATTAGAACACTCCTTTTTGCCCCGGGCTTGAGTATGCGTATATGTCAGAGAAGACAACTGTTTACGATGACTCGTCACTCTTGAAGGTACGGACCTGTCCATCCAATGGCTGCGCGTAGACAGCGACGACCATCCCCACGTCTACGGGTGCCTCTATAGGTCCCATAGTGGTAATGCTGAAACAGACCGTCTCGTTCATAATTATCGTTATTACAGCCCTTCACGAGTCCACTGCTGAACATAGGCCGCCCACAGGGTATGCCACAAAGCACGGTCCTGAGCGACCTGCATCCATTGACTTCCTGCATGTCTTACCAGGTCGTCACTCCATCTAGGGGGGGTCGCCCTACACTTCGCCTACCGGTACGAGGCTGCCACTCGAGAACATTATTTCCCCAACGGTTGTTGGTTCTTCGAGCTATATTGCCGGCCCATTGCCACTTCAACTTATTAATCCGTTAGGCTATGTCGGTCACTCTGGTTCTACTGTAGATATTCTCATTTCTAAGTTTATCACGCAGATAAATTCCGAGCATAAACCTCTCCACAGCTTGCTGAGCGACTTTGAGCGTCCTCATACGGCCAGCAGTGAAGGACCACGTCTCGGTTCCGTAGGTTATTACTGGCAACACGCACTGGTTGTACAACTTAGTTTTCAGGTTTTGAGGTATACCTGACGAGAAGATGCATCGTAATTTCGAGAACACTCCTCAGCCGAGTTGAATCCGTCGATTGACCTCTCGGTCGAAGTTGGATTTACCTAGTCGCACTATTTGTCCCAGGTAAACGTACTCGTCAACAACTTCGAGCATAGTGCTCCCAACAACTACCGGCATAGGTGTGACATGTACATTAATCATGATCTTCGTTTTGTCCATGTTCATCTTAAAACCTAACTTTTGGCAGGCTCTATTGACGCAATTGAGCATAGTTCTTAAGTCCTCCAGCAATTCTGCCGTAAGGACTATATCGTCGGCAAATTGAAGGTGAGTGATGTACTCGCCATTGAAATTAATACCATATCCTTTCCTGTCCAGCAGCTTGAAAACGTCTTCCAATGTAGCGGTGAAGAGTTTCGGGGAAAAAACGTCACCCTGTCTTACACCTCTCTGCAGTTGGATAGGTTTCGTACTCTATTCTGTACTCGGAAAACTATCGTAGCCCTACTGTACAAACACATCAGCACTTCGATATACCGACAGTCAACTTGGCACCGCTGGAGAGACTGTAGCACTGCCCAAACTTCGACGGAATTAAAGGCTTTCTCATAGACCACATACGCCAGGCAAAGTGGCAGATTGTACTCTTCGGACTTCTGTACAATTTGCCGAAGGGTATGTATGTTGTCTATGGTACTAAAGCATTTTCGGAAACTGGCTTGTTCCGGAGGCTGGAAGTCGTCGAGTCTGCGTGAGGGAAGATTCGTAATGACTCTCTAAAACAGCACATAGACGTGGCTCAGAAGGGATATCGGTCTGTGTTTCTTGAAGATGGCTTTGTCACTTTTCTTGAGGAACAAGACCACCGCACTTTTTCTCCACACCTCCGGAGTGGTGCCACCATGGAGGACGGAATTAAAGAGCCTCTGAAGGACTTTAAGTACCGGTTTTCCACCCGCTTTCAGAAGCTCTGCATTAATTCCATCCTCGCCCGTGGACTTGCCTTTTTTAATGTACTGGAGAGCCATTCTAATATCGCTCAAACTGACGTCCTAGATATCATTGGAATAGTGTCGGATAAGATTTACTCTTAAATCGTTACTCACACTTGTGTGTGGCTCCAACGATGATGTATACAGCTGCCCATAGAACCTCTCAATTTCACTCAGAATCTCAGGTCTCCCAGAAACGATGCTGGCACACTCAGTCTTCAGCTTTGAGAGTTGGCTTTTACTGGCAGACAGATCTCTTTGGCAAAGGCTTTGGAGCCCTGGTTCCGCTCGATCGCTGCTTCAATACGAGCAGTATCAAAGTTGCGTAAGTCTCGCTGCATGCATTTGGAGATCTGTATGTTCAGTTGCCTGTATGCTGTCAAAACTGTTGACGATTGCAGCCTCATCTCCTGGCCATGAGGTTAAGAGTGTGAGAGTTTTTGTGTTCTTCTGCGGTGGGTCTTGCAGAACTTAGCTCCGACAGCATGGACAGTTTCCACGAGCTAGTCATTCATATCGTCCACTGCATTGCAATCTTCTAGGCACTGAAAGCGGTTACGTAACTCGAGCTGAAAGGTTTCGGGATTCTGGATTAGAGCACCAGGGGCACGGACCGTTGTCTTTATTAGACGAGACCTCTCCAACTTAAAATTTAGGTTCAGTGTGGCTCTAACCATTCGGTTATCCCTGCCAGTTTTCACCCTTGCGATCACTGAGACATCACTGAACAGTTGGCGTCTGGTCGTCATAATGAAATCAATCTCATTTTTTGTCGAACCGTCGGGGCTCAAGCAGGTCCACTTCCTGTGGGGCCACATTTCGAAGAAAGATTCATCATAAAGAGTCCCTCTTTCTCCAAAAAGTCGGCCAACTGTAAGCCCCTACGGTTCCGTTGCCCTACTCCAAATTTCCCTGACTTCAGCTTACCGCTTTCTCTTTTGCCTAGTTTTGCGTTGAAGTCTCCCCACACCATCAACACCGTGTAGTGGATTTTGGAGGAATGCATGGCTCTAGAAATATCCTCGTACGTTTTCTCCACCTCCTCATCGGGATTTTTGTTGTTCTTGTAGCGAATACGTTTGATGGTTCTGAGTATCAGGTATGCGACCCTCGTCGACATACTCCCAATCTTTACAAGGTTGTTGACGAGAGACTGGTGGACGATAAATCCAACAGCACCTTGGGACAGATGGTCACTCTCCCGGTGACAGAACAAGTTGCCGGACTCAAGGATTACCGTATCCTCCCCCTTTTTTGGACCTCGGATAATCCAATAATATGCCAGCGCAACTTATCTATCTCTTCTTCCATTTCCAGTATCTTCTCGTCAGTCCTCAGGGTGCGTGCGTTATATGTTGCCAGGTCGAGTCGTCGTAGGTGGCAACCGAACTCCACCGGAGATTCTTAGCACCCCCTGCCCCGCCGTTACCATGGTCGCCACCGTAGCCAAGAATAGCGGCGTCGACGGGGACTGGGGGCCGTTACTTATGGGGGGATATTTGCCACGCTTGGCGAGCGGTTTTGCAACCGCAGTTTTTTATAATATTATTGTTGTTATTAGGACTAACTACTGACTAACGACCACCACAAGAATGGCTCGAATCATGTTTAATCAATATTGCGAGGAGGTGTGTTTATGACTATGCCTTGGCATATGGTCTGATACAACTGGTTACCTCGTCTACGTAGAAGATCATACACCTGCCCTGTTGAAATTTCTGCTAACCTCTCATCCAGACGGATATCAGGTTTCCGTCGACACCCCTCTAGGTTAGTTGGACCATTATCTTGTCCGGAGTGTGGTGCCAATCACACTCACATCACGGTTGTTTTCTGCAAGGTGCCACCGTATTAGGCACTATAAGTCGATCGATTGGAATTGAATGCTCTCTTTTTTTGCATCCTACCCTTGGAGACGGGTTTGCTTCTCGCCAAACGAACCCAGCATTGTTACTGATTCTGTTGCTAATAAAGTACTTCAGGGTATGGAACTTTTAATTCCATCCGCTGTGGTGCTCATCAGAGGCTGTGTTCGCTCCTGAAAAATAGCATCACGCAATAAGCAGGAATATTACTGGGCCTGGGCATACACATCAACGTTTCGGGATATAAATACCAGCACACTTAAAAAGAAGTACAGGACCTGGAGACGGACTCCAGGTCCTTCAAAAGAGACATTGCCAAGGTCTGAGCAGATCGGCAGAATTGGTGAGAAGCTAGTTTGCCTTCCTTTAGGAACCCGTCCATACTGGCCTCTCGCCAAGGCTGTCCATGGGAAATTCTATCAGTCATCTCTTCCATCTCTGCACAGAGAGAACGACTCACTGCCCCATGCCGCAAAAGATAAACCGATCTATTAGGCTCTCTCTTTGCGTCCAACTCGACGAGGGGAACACACCGCCGACCATCCCGCGGTGTTTGTGATCCATGCCAGATGTTTGGTTTACACAGCGCTCGGTTCGCAAAGTAATCCTCTCTCTGGATGTCAGCAAGTCGAGTGCACCTGATGAAATTCTTGCTATTGTGCTGAAAACGCGTGCTCGGAAGTTGACACCTGTTCTTAACGCGACTCTTCCGGTACTTATACTCCAAAGGCGTAGTCCCAAGTTCATGAAAACATATTGATTTCTTATATTCACGCGTTAACTAAACAATTGATTAAAACTACTTTTTTTGATTTTATCATATTTAATTTTAAATGATTTTTAATTCCCGACGTTTCAAGTGCTTTCCAGCACCCATGGTGAGTTTCGCTTACAATGAGACACACAGTCTTATTACGAAAAAACAGACTTATTTCGTCTAGTGTTTAATAAAAATTTATGACTAAATAAGAAGAGAGTAATGTGCAAACATACGATTTTAACTTAATTTTAAATATAATAACATTGTCACATTTTTAACGTTATTTATTTTTACGTAAGTCTTAAGTTGTACTCGGTTTTGAAGGGAAACTTCATGTAGAAATCTGCATGTTTCAGAAATACATATTTTGACGATATGCAAAGTACACAAACTCAGCGCAGCGGACTAAATGCGCCCTCTTAAAATTAAATAACAAAACATTTTTTATTCTATATAAATTTATAATTTATTTAATATAGGCGGTTAAAATATCCACAACCGCATATCTTACCTTGGGTGTCGTAAAATGCGACAGAGGGAAAATGGCAGGAGATGGGAATCATCTTCGTGATAACAACAAATTTACAACAAAAAACTGCGAATGCCGACCCGTTCGCCAAGCGTGGCAACTATGGAAAATACCTCCCATGAACAATGACGCAAGTAAACGAGCCCGGTTGCCCCGCTATGGCTGGCAACAGTGGCAACTGTAGTAACAGAGGGACAGAGGGTGCTAAGAATCTCCGGTGGATGTTCGTTTGCCACCTAAAACGACTTGACCTGGCAATATACAATGCAAGCACACTGAGAACTGGCGAGAAGATCCTGGAGCTGGAAGAAGTTATGACAAGTTGCGCTGGAAGATTATAGGACTATCCGAGGTTCGAATGGAGGGGGAGGACACGGTGATTCTTGAATCCGGCTACTTGTTATATCACCAGGAGGGTGACCATCTGTCCTAAGGAGCTGTTGGATTTATCGTCCACAAGTCTCTCGTTAACAAAGATTAGAAGTGTGCCGATAAAGGTTGCTTGCCTAATACTCAGAATCACCAAATGGTATTTGCTGAAGAACAGATAGATTTACGCACTAATATCGGCACATCCCGACAAGTAGGTGAAGGAAACGTATGAGGATATTTCTAAAGCCACGAATTCTTCCAAAACGCGCTATACTGTGTTAATGATAGACTTCAAAGCAAAACTAGGCACTAGAATGAACGGTGAGCTGAAGGTAGGGTAATTTGGGATAGGGCAACGGTACCCAAGCGCCAGCAGGTGACCCACTTCATGGAGGAAGAGGGACTCTTTATGATGAACTCCTTCTTCTAGAAGGGATCCAACAGAAATTGGACCTGGTCGAGCCCCGATGGTTTGACAAATAATGAGATTGACTTCATTATGACGACTAGACAGCAACTGTTCAGTTATGTCTCAGTGATCGCAAGGGTGACAACTGACAGCAATCACCAAATGTTTAGAGCCACACTGAACCTGAACGTTAAGTAGGAGAGGTCCCGTCTAATGACGTCAACGCTCCGTCCTCTTCGTGCTTTAATTCAAAGTCTCGAAACCTTTCAGCTCGAGTTAAAAACCCGTTTTCAGTCCCTAAAAAGAAAGCTCGGTCATCCAGGTCGTCGATCGGAAACTACCTTATTTTAAGTACTTGCCGGAAGTCGCGCTTGAAAATGAACTCGCCAGGCTCAACTGGGACCGGGCCATCATTACAGACATGACTACTCTTGCAAATAAGCCTGATATTGTGCTCATTGACCGGGAACAGTTAAGGATATTTTTGGTCGATATTACCATTCTATATGACAAGAACCTGGTGAAAGCTGAATCAGATGAGAAAACAAATTATCCGGTCCGGTTTAACGAGGTGACCGACATGTATCCCAGCAGCACCATGTCATCTGCATAGCTAATGTTGTTAATACTAACCCCATCAACTATGCATTGGACACGCTTGCTGCTTCGCAATGAGAGCATCCCGTATAGGTTGGATAATCTGGAAGACGTTAGGCCCCCTAAGCTTTACCCCGCTTTAAAACCTATACGGTTCACTAAGTTGTAGAATAAGTGTATCGTCCCATTTCACGTGATTTATTCGATCATTGTACATTGTATTGCATATTGTAATATTTGAACAGAACACATTTCTCTGACGGTACACCTCTGTCCTCTATCTTCCTCCAGAGCACGCCATATGAGAAGAGATCAAATGCCCTGAAAAGATCAATGAAACATGCTTATACCCCGGGGTACTGCGATCTACATAGTATTAAAGGGTGTGCTTCAGACTTAAAATACTGTTGCCCGCCACAGTTGATGACACTAGCGCTATCTGATAACAAGTATCAGAAATATGAGTGTCAAGATCTTTCTGGAACTCACCTGACAGCACCATCTAGTAACGAATAGAAGAATTAAGCTTTCTAGAAAAGTCCACTCTCAAACTTTCTGCACTTAGTCGGTCGGGTCCGGTATTTGCTGGAAAATTCAGGATGTTTCGGTGGAAATTGCGTATTTAAAGCCGCTGAGGGCCACGACCGGGGCCGTATTGAATTGGCGATACGAGTGAAGCTTTCGGAGTAATAAAATAAAGTGATCATTGTGATTAATTATTAGTGTCTATTGGTTTTAGTTGGTGTTCAGTAACTAAAGTGTCAATTTTGGTAATTCAATCGGCAGTTTTTACTATCACGAGCCTTAAGCTCGTAACAATTAGTATCAGAATTGGGATAAGATTTTACCTAAGGACGAAATGGAGGGTGTCCGTACCCGAAGTCAACGCCAGCACGAGACGGACCAGAGACGATTTGGTGGTGCAACGCCGCAGACGTCAGAGGGCTAACTGCCAGCCACGGAGGCTGGCCTGTCAGTAGCTCCTACACCTGCAGCACCTGACTTAGGTGCTCTGATAGTGATGCTGCAGGAGCAGGTTCGCCGACAGGAGGAACAGGCCCGCCGATAGGAGGAACAGGTCCGTTAGTTAGAAGAGCAGCTGTGGGGCGGACAGGAGGAATAGGCCCGGCGACAGGAGGCAGAGGCCCGTTGGAGGAGCAGATGCTTTGGGAAAGAGATAAAGGAAGTGAAGGATAGGGTTGCTCAACATGACAACCGCCAGTCGGAAGCTGAAACCCGAATCGTGGAAGCTGAAACCCAAATCGAGAAAGCTGAAACGCGAATTGACCAAGTGAACAATCGGGGTGAAAACGTGATGGCTGACGTGAAGAAAACGCTGGACGACCTCAAATTTGGGGATGGAATTACGCCCCTCCTAGTAGCTACACCATCTTCGCTACGTGGATTCAAAGTGCAGCCGTTTGACGGGACTTCTTCCTGGTCGGCCTACAAAATCCAGTTCGAAGCCGTTATGAAGGCGAACGGCTGGAATAAAAGTAAGACCATGACTGCTCTCACACTAGGCCTGCGAGACCAGGCCTTAACTGTTCTGGAAGCTCTCAGTGAGTAAGTGACTTATGAGCAGCTCCTTGTGATATTGGAAGCGAGATATGGCGACGCTCACTTGGAACAAGTCTTTCGTGCGCAGATTAAAGATCGCGTGCAGCGCATCAACGAAAACCTGCAGAAGTGAACTCTTGAGGTGGAGAAGCTGGTGTGAAAAGCATACCGCTTTGTACCTGCGCTCATTGGAAGGAACCTGGTGCAGACATTCATCGACGGCATCCACGACCTTGAAGTCAGAGCTGCTGTGAGGCTCGGGCACCACGAGACGCTTAAGGACGCCTTTGGCCCATGCACTGGAGGTGGAAGCCGTGCGGCAGGATCATCGTTCCCATCGCGTCAGGGAGGTTGAAGTAGCTACAGTTCGCGACCGCAATAAAGGATACAGCCCTAGGCACTATGGCTGTGGAGAAAGGAGCCATTTTAGATCCAGATACCCTAAGAAAACTGTAGAAAAGGAAGGTGACCGATCTCGAGGGGGTAGTGCGGCTAACGGTACCGCCCAGCAGCGGCAGGATCATCGTTATCCTCACGTTAGTGAGATTGCTGCACCACAATAAAATTTATAGCCCAAGGTGCTACCCAGCTGCCCCAAACGGTCTGTAAAAAGGGAAGGCGATCGATCTCGAAAGGGTAGTGTGGCTAACAGCACCGCCCAGCAGCAGCAGGAATACGATTTTACTATCGGACAGTGCAGCGAGAAATGGCGTGGCAACACAGATGCATTGACAAGAAGACCTTATCCTGATGATTGCGAGAACAGTACTAGGCAAGAGAGTAAGGATGTGGTATCCGTGAGGATGTTCAGGACAGATCACCTCAGTAACGAGTGGAAGGAGAGCTTACAACATGCACAGCAGGACGATCCAGACATCAAGCCAATTCTGGAATGGATGAAGGCCAGTGCTCCCAAGCCCAAGTGGAGCGACGTCTCGTGATGAGTTCGACCACTAAAAGCTATTGGGCTCAATGGGACAGCTTGCTGCTTCAGGATAGAGTTCTGTGCCGCAAATGCGAAAATGGTCGGAGAGACAGCTGTTATCTGCAAATGGTTGTCCCTAAAGCTAAAGTACCGGATGTTCTACAGCTGTACCATAATGGTTATTCAGGTGTCCATCTGGGAGTTAAGCGAACTCCACTGGAGGTTCGAGAACGGTTTTACAAGGTCCATTACCGCGACGATGTCGAGGATTGGTGTCACAAATGTACAAGTTGTGCGGTTGTGAAGGGGACTCGTAGTAGAGATGCATTGAAATATTACAATGTTGGTGCACCATGGGAGAGGACAGCCCTTGACGTTGCGGAGCCGTTTCAGAAAGGTGCAAGAGGTACTCCTAAGATCGTCCATGTGGATCGACTGGCGCGTTATTATGGGACCGATAATGATCGGGACGAGCATGTCTTAGGAGGGAGCAGTGTTGCACGCCACAGTTGATGACACTAGCGCTATCTGATAACAAGTATCAGAAATATGAGTGTCAAGATCT
Organism: Parnassius apollo; assembly: GCA_907164705.1. Taxonomy (NCBI): domain Eukaryota; kingdom Metazoa; phylum Arthropoda; class Insecta; order Lepidoptera; family Papilionidae; genus Parnassius; species Parnassius apollo. Next base: position 5,399,395 of record CAJQZP010000081.1, read on the forward strand.
TTCTGGAACTCTCCTAACAGCACCATCTAGTAACGAATAGAAGAATTAAGCTTTCTAGAAAAGTTCGCTCTCAAACTTTCTGCACTTAGTCGGTCGGGTCCGGTGTTTGCTGGAAAATTCAGGATGTTTCGGTGGAAATTTCGTATTTAAAGCCGCTGAGGGCCACGACCGGGGCAGTATTGAATTGGCGATACGAGCGAAGCTTTCGGAGTGAAATAAAGTGAACTAAAGTGATCATTGTGATTAATTATTAGTATCTATTAGTTTTAGTTGGTGTTCAGTAATTAAAGTGTCATTTTTGGTAATTCAATAGGCAGTTTTTATTGTCACGAACCTTAAGCTCCTAACAATAGCATTTTCGGTTGATAGTCCTGGTCTAAACACGAATATTTAATTTTTAGTTTAATTAAACATGAAAAATATATTTTAAGTTATAATGATGCGGAGTGGCACGCGTTACAAATGAAATTATATACGTGTAATAAGCGGTGTGGCACAAATTTAAATTATGATTAATATAATTAGAACTATAGACAATATATTTATATATTACAAAAATTGTTACGCGTAAATTGTTTTGTAATATATAAAGAAATGGATGTTAAAGGACATTTCCAGACCAAAAGATTAAAATTATCTCATGTGTGCTGGTTTTAATGTCCAACTACTGGTTCAAATTTATTAAAATAGATATGATTATGCGGTTCGAATTGAAATATATAGTAGACGTGCATTATATGCGCGGTGCGAGTGGTTGGGAGGATTTAATATATTCGCGACACTTCTAATGCTCTTAATTTGGGCTACAAGAATGATGTGAAATAATGCATGCGCACTGACCTGGGCTTTTGCTTATCTGCCTCGTGTCTCACGATGAATCGGCGCTGGCTTTCTTCATTCGTATAATCCTCTCAGATGAACGCAAAATACAGCGTTATTGTAAACGTCTCTACACTATGTTATTTTTCTATAATTAATATCTAAACTACCCAAAGGCGGATGCGATGGCGTGAGATAGAAGCGGTTGCTTGTGGGAGTCTTTTGCGAGCTCCGTTAACACAAGTGCGCATGATAAAGCCAAAAGAGATTAGATAGGAAACCCGCAAATAGACTTTTGACAGTACTCTCATTACATAAAATAAACGACTTATTGATCATTAGGTGGTAGTGTAAAATTGGCGCGAACATAGGTTGATCTACGTTCGGCGGTAGGCTTCTACAAGCTGTAAAGGATATATAATATGTAGATGGGTGGATAAATTCTTATTGTGAAAGATAGGCAGTACTCGATATTTTCACATGAGTGTTTTAGCGGGATAAGTAAGGTGACATCTGTTGTTATATTATAAAGTAAAATATCTGCAAATCGTGTGTAGTATCCCCGTCAGATTGCATTGCATAAAGTATATTAATCATTCGGACTTAGTAATGCACTGCAATAGAAGTTTATTCTACTTAACGAAAACCTTTCGAATTACGCAATATATCACAAGTACCCTCGGCATACCTAAAGTCAGCAACCTCACTTTAAGATGCCAACATTTGATTATAAGGCATAAATCAGCACAATGTAATAAGTAGCCACCGTAACTTTGAAGCCATTCAATTTGATTTATTCTTCACTTCTGTCACGTACACTGAAAAAAGTGGCCATTTGGCAATGTAAAATATTTTTGCTACACTTGTATACAAGTTCTTAAGTAACTTATACTTTTGAGGTTATTTACATAATTCTTAGGATCTTTAACTCACAGTATCAGATTTAAGAATTTTTTGTTGTCATTTAAGGTAGCAAACTATTATAGATGCTTCTGGAATTACTTTTTGTGAAAATTGCAGTGATAAAAGAACTTACAGTCCACCTGATAATCAGTGGCTACTGCAATCCACGGACACTGGAAACCAACTTCTAACATAGAACGTTAAAATGCGTTGTCATCTCTGAAGAATAGATAGAATTTTGATGTCTCATCTACGTATGCAACCCCACCCTACTAATGCTGAATCAGGACTACTGAATCAGAAAAAAATCTTTTCGATCAGGTTATGCAATCCATTTTCTATACCTTTCATTAGTTTTTTTCAATTTTAATAAAAATGGTGTTATGGTCATTCGAAAAACTCAATATAACAAAATCTGAGGAAAATTCTTCTAGTAAATAAATCACTAATTAGTAACGATATTTTTTGCTGCTATTAGACAGTTAGGTCCTTAAGGCTACAGTCTTTTAAAGTTGACTCACATCGAATCATTAGCGCCACTTTGATTTCTTTTTTTACAGCAAATTATTGTTTCAGAGTAAAATATTTTGATAACACATAAATACCCAGATTATAAGTAATGGCTAATTTTTTTTTTGGTTCATCTATGTGGTCTATGTTAGATAAATCAAACGGTAAATAGAGCTCTCTCGCACCCAACGCAATTTCGAGCTTTGTTCGTGTACCATTATAAGGCAATCGATAATAAAAAAGGCGAAATCTATTCAGCGCGTTAATAGCTAAACATCTTCATCTCCAAAATGCGCTGTTTCTTTTTTTCTAAATATCTTTCATTGTATTAAATAAGAGGTCTCAATTTCGTTAAAATTCGCTGTTTTCGCCTCATAAAAAACTATTTGTTTCATAGCAATAGCTGAAAATATTTATGCTATAATTATTTTTTTCTCAAGGGCAGGTGTTTAATTAGACAAATATTAAAAAATAATAATTTAAACCACTTTATTTCAAAATTAATAATTATTTCGATCGACCTATAAAATATTGACTTTATAAACAATAATTGCGGGCAATATTCCTTAGTAGCCGCTGAGCGGCTGTAGCGTTCAGACGTCTTGTCTGTGCCAAATTTTTGCACTTCCTCTCGCTCTAACATTCCTCTTTCTCTCTCTTTCCCTAATCTTGGTTGCGCATTGTTACGAATTGAAAGTTGCTCTACTTTATTATTTTTTGCATATAATTCTTTAAGGGTTTATAAATCATTTTGTATTTGTTTTATAACTTTTAATTTCGATATGGACCATAAACGTAAAAAATATGCTTGTACCAGAAAACGAAAATTGAAATCAAACGTTGAAGCAATGAACAGAAATAGAATTCAAAGGTAAGTTTTTTTGTATTTCATAGTAAAATAGTTAACAACGTGCATATGTGTGAGCACTTGGTTAAATATTAGGTATATAATTAGGTAGGTACTTTTAAGAATAGTTTATAAATGAGTTGCATATTTGTAATGCATATAGGTAAATGCTATACAAAGTTACATTATACTTTAATGAGAAACTATAAATATGTGTGATAGTGGACTGTTTGTACTTATATAGAAATTATTTTGAGTTTTTTTTTTTTAATCTATTTTAGTATTTAGAACTACTTGACGTACTTGACGGATTTTCGATAGTGTCATCGACTTATTACGAAACCCTCAGTGCACGACTCATTCTAGCACTTGCCAGATTCATTTGAATAATCAATAATACGAGTACATGTTATACAGGTTCTAGATGATTATCTTTTAGAAACCTTTTCAACAAAACAACAAAAATTATACAAACTTAAAATATTTTTTTTTGTGTAACGAATTTTGTAATAAAAGCATGGAACAAAAATAGATACGAGGTAGAAAATCTGTATGTGAAAATTTGTTAGCTAATTATCAATAATCCTGTATATTAGATAAATTGATACTGGAAAATCTTAGTAGAGCAACTTTCCACGCTACGGCCAGAAAGATAACTGCGGTGGCGGTACATGAAGTGGCGGGGCAGGGAGGGTGTAGATGTGTCACCAGAACGCAATTTTTCTGTTTTGCTCTGAAAGACTGGGCTCTTAAATAATGGCATCTCTGTAACAGATAACTACCCGAAATTACTTACAGCCGTCTCATCAATCATGAACATGGCACCGTTACGTTAATACGTAAGTGGTTTTTGAAACGATTAACAATTAGCACTTTTAAAAAGTGCTATACAAATCCCATTAAATTTAATTTTATTTATTCGATAGGAAATATGAAATATTAGTTTTTGTCGACAAATGTTGGCTTTATTTTGAGACACTCTATACTTTTTGAAGCAGCTATATTAAGGTTGTAACACGAATACGTAAGCACGACTGGGGAAGCATCACGCTTTCACCGAATGCCATCATAAAATGGCAGCTTCATTCCAATGTATGGTAATAATATAAAGAACTTTTCACTTGAAATGAGGCATTTCATCTTAGTCCTTAGGGGTGACAACACATCTGCATTTTGATTCCTAATCGAGGATTGATGTAGATATCTATGGATCACAGCATCCACTTACCATGGGGTGGACTCGTTTGTCATGCTTAATCTATCAAATAGCACAATCTGAGAGAGGTTGGGATATTTGATCATATCCCGCTTCACGATCAAGGTATGCATACTTTTTAATAGATCTAACTAATTTAATAACCTGACTGTCTTAACTATTACACGCATTTTCAAAGGTTTTGTGGTCCGGCAGCACAATGGCTAAGCATCAGCAGTTGTAATTCATGCGCACAACAACTACTTATATTCTTTGTTTATTGTTTACTGTCCAAGAGCACTATTATGTTAAATTAAACTACTATCTTGTTAAATTAATGCATGTAATATCCTCCCGCGGCACAGGCGAAATTTGCACGGTATTTTAGATCGTCAAAAGCATTTTCTGTGTTTTACAATTACCATATATCGGGCGCCATAAAATCTGAATCTGCGCGCCCTTCCCATTGTTTTCAGTTTTTCGAGTATTTTTACAATAGTGATAAGATCCACCAAAAATACAAGACGATTTAAATTAGACCATCTCTATTCCTATTATCATTTTAAAAAAAAAATATACACAAATATCTTTATAAAGGAAATGTATACTAAAATAGACATAAATATAATTTGTATTACGTTCAGCCTTTATCCGCAAAAAATGTGGTTCATAGAATTTAAAAAACTAACCAAATAACTATGTAGTAACTACTAGGTAGTCCATCTACGAGTATGAAGAATATCTTATAGTCCCATACGCAAAATATCGAGACGCTTTGCGGGCGAGTAGTTTTTTGAAAGTATTCTTCACCGTAAATTAAATCAGTTAAGGGTACTACATAGACAGAACATTTAACATGCAATAGAGTATCAAGATTTTATCCTATTTATTCTTCTTAAAAACGTTACATTTATACGAGGCTTTTCTCCTCCACTATACAGGAAGCGATTAACTCAATAAATTTAGCTTGGAGAAACATCCAAAATCGGAAAATCTAATATCACAGATAGTTGTTACGTGCGAGATTTCAAACCATGTCCTTACAGCGTCGAAGTCGAACGCTTGTCTTCATAAACCGTCAATTTCGCAATTTTCATAAACTAAAAAAATATCTTAGTTTATTATTTTGAAAGCTTTTACTCCAGAAGGAGTAATGTGGAGTAACAATGAGTACGTAATTCCCATTGTGCCCTAGTAAATATATCATAACACAAAAAGTGCTGCAGTGCATTATAAATTGAGAGAGAGAAAGAGAGATAGAGCGAGTCAGAGAGAGAGAGAGAGAGACAATCATTAATATAATCACACCAAATAAATGTAAAAGTATAACTAATTCTTGTAGAGAACAGATGTTGGCTGAGGTGCATGGCAGAGAAAATATTAGTATAATGTCGATTGATCCAATCAAACGGAATGGCGGCTACGCTTCCAACTCGGTACATAAAAGGATTGTCGTGTATAATATTACGCCTTTTATTTTATTGTTTGCAATCATGAGGCAAATGTGCTGTTGTTTATGGTAGTTCGCTACTTGTTATTCTCCATTACTCTGTACTTTAGTGTTACTCGGGATAAAGTATTGTTCTATGAGATTACCGAACATTCATGTAAATATTTGTTTATTGGATTTATACACATTTTTATAGAAGAAGGGTGACACGAGCACACAGTCCAACAGATGTTGAGAGGTTGATGTGGCCTATAGACATCTACATTTCGGTTCTTGGTAGGTATATGTAGATCTATCTACCTTAGATACCTAAATGCAGATGCGTTGTCACCCCTGAGGCCTAAGATGGAGTGTCTCGTATCCAGTGACAAAAATCTCCGGATCTTTACAATAACTATACGAAACACAGCTGGCCTAAGCTGCTAGTTCACGCTGATATTCTGTGAGACAGTATTTTTTCTTCGGTCGAGAAGACCCTTTTGTGCTGAATCCATAATATATCTGTAGTATTGCTTTACTATGTAAAAAGAATTGATGTATTTTTCGAATGACTATATTTATTATTGCGGTATAAAAATAATAAATCAGTGAGCAAATCGCTGATCTTGACAGATCACAAGGAGGCCAACCTGCTTACCTCGCGCTAAGCTAATACTTTATCACTGTGAAAGTCTCTGATGACTCAGTATAATTTTTTTTAAATATCTAAGAAGAAGTTATTCTGCCACATTCGTATAACTTGTTGACAGTGCCCGCACATTAATTAATCTAGGTGGTAGGACTCCTTTTCTGCTTAGTTTTCCTTCGGGGTAAAGCACTACCCTCTTACCTATTTGTGCCACCAAGCAGTGCATTTACTCCTGTATTACAGTATGAAGCGTATAGAGAACCACTTTAGTAACAGGTATAGAGGCAGTCCATCTTGGCTCTCAAAGGCAACGACAACGTATCTGTAGCCCGTTTTGTTTGAAGTTGGCTGCAGGTGTCCATGGACTGCACTAACCATTTATCAACGGGCGCAATGTTAGTTCGTTTGTCACTTAATTTTTCTATATTATAAAATAGAATAATTTCTATTAAACATAGATTACAAGAGTACTTATTGAAAATTATTTAATCTGAACCACTAGTTTAGAAGAGCCTGATCTGGGAAGTAAAAATTGGATAATCGTAAAGAAAACCACTGGGACATTTTTATAAACATTATTTTACAATAATTCATTGGGGGTCATTGTAGAAGCGTGCCCGTCGCGACCCCTGCCAACCCTTTTCAGGGCTGCAATTCTACATAGCTGCGCACCCATGTACACGAGGGTTAGGGCGTCCCCCCCAAGGCGACATACACCAGCTCGTCCCCGTTGGTGTGGAATGCAGCGCGCAAAGCGGCGATGGGGACCACCACCCGTCACGCACAGCCCGACACGGCGGAAGGTGGAGGACGAAGTGCAGAGTTGGCACGTGGAATGTTAGAGGGGGCATGAGAGATAAGACGAATGAGTTGATCGAAATAATGAAAGAAAGAGAATTAGATGTCGTGTGTATGTCGGAGACCAAACGGCAAGGCAGTGGTACTGAAGAGCTCCCTGGCGGGACGTTAGCTATATGGTCCGGAGTCCCGGAAAGCGAGAACGCCTGCCAGGGAGTGGGAGTGCTGTTGTCGTCCCGGTTGGTCGATCTTATGACTGAATACAAGGTTGTGAACTCAAGACTTCTCTGGGTTTGCTTCAAAATGGGACTGACGAAGTTATTCCTTTTGGCTGTTTATGCGCCGGTAGCTTCGTCGTCCAGGGCTGAGCTGTAGGAGTTTTCGGAGAATGTAAGAGAAGTTCTAGATTTGGTTAAGGGAAACGAAAGAACTGTTGTATGTGGTGATTTGAATGGATGGGTAGGTATCGCTCGACCAGGATACGAGTCGGTGCTTGGAAAGTTTGGCGATAAAAGGGTTAATGATGCTGGCAAGCTCATACTGGCTGTATGCAAGGAAAAAGGTCTTTTTGTGACAAACACTATGTTTAATCACAGGAAAATCCATATGTACACTGAAAGAATGAGAGAAGTGTGATTGATTTGTTCCTGGTGGATGACCGACTGCGAAAACAGGTGATGGATACACGAATGTTCAGGGGTGCTGACCTGGGAACGGATCATTATCTAGTAATTACTAGATTTAGGGGTTTGTTCGCGGGTTTGCGCTACCGGACGGCAGTAACAGAACCACAGTCGGTCTGTCGCATCCGAAGCTGGAAGCTTCAGGAAGCGGATACTAGGGACAAATATCACACGAGGGTAGTCGAAAAGCTTGACACCATCGATAGCAGGATAGAATGTGTGGAGAGAACATGGCAGAACCTTAGGGATGGAATGGTAAGTGCAGCAGAAGAAGTATGTGGTACGATAAAAAGAGGTAGTAGTAAAAGTAGAGATGCATGGTGGAATGATGAAGTGATAGAAGCTGTAAAAAAGAAGAAAAAAGCATGGTTAGACTACTTTGCCTCTAGTAACGATGAGCATATGAGAGAGAAGATGAAAGAAAGATATAAGCTGCAGAAAGTTCATGCGAAAACATTGATTGAGGAAGTACGTGAAAGGTGTAGAATAGAAGCGGACGAGAGGTTGTCGCACAACTTTAGGGAAAACTCCAAACTCTTTTGGAAAGAGGTTGGAAGGTCCCGGAGTGGTGCGACAGCCTTAAGAATGAACAAAGTGCTTTCGAGAAACAATGCGTCCTCTCAGAAAAATCGGACGTCATGCAGCGATGGAGTGAATTTTATAGAGAAATGTATGCGTGTCATGATCTTAGTGAAGGATCCGGGGGTGACGCCGTGACTGGCACGTCAGACACGGACCTCGATGACACTGAGGTCATCAGCATGAAAGAGATTGAACGTGCGATTCGAAGTTTGAAATGTGGTAAGGCTGCGGGACTAGACAGAGTTACTGCTGAAATGGTCAAGTACGGTGGGCCTCGCGTCTGGGACAGCTTCCATCTGCTGTGCAATTTGTGCTGGCGGACGGGAGATGTCCCGGATGATTGGCGATCCGCGTTCATTGTGCCTTTATATAAAGGTAAAGGTTCACATTTTGACTGCGGGTGCTATCGGGCGATCAGCTTGACCAGTTTAGCAAGTAAAGTTTACTCGAAGGTTTTGACACGTAGGATGCAAGAGAAATCGGAAAGATTCGTATGGGAGGCACAATGCGGATTTAGACCTGGAAGAGGATGCACGGATCAAATGTTTTCTCTTTGCATGATCACGGAGAAGCTTCTGAGTGTTAACCAGAGGATTTTCTGTGCTTTTGTGGATCTGGAGAAAGCATTTGATAAGGTTATAAGGAAGAAAATGTGGGAACTGTTTCCGGGATATGGTGTGGATGGTCGATTGTTAAGGGCTGTGCAGTCACTTTACTATGACTGTAAAGCCTGTGTGCGGGTAGGGCATGACCTATCACCCATGTTTAGCGTCCAAGCGGGCGTAAAACAGGGTTGTGTCATGTCTTCCTGGCTGTTCATACTGTATCTCGACAGCTGTTTACAGAAGCGGAAAAATAGCTGTTTGGGTGTGAAATTGGGTGACATAAAAGTTAATTGTCTGCTCTATGCTGATGATGCAGTGCTTATTGCACCATTAGAAGCAGAACTGCAGGCATTAGTCACGTGTATTAAAGAGAAATGTGAAATTAAAGGTCTCCGTTTGAATGCTAATAAAACTAAGGTTCTGGTATTTGAAAAGGACGAAGAGAGAACGAAATGTGAAATATGGGTAAATCAGGAATGTCTAGAACAGGTAAATGAAATTGTAGACTTGCGGAGTGCTTTCAGCCGGGATGGAAGATGTGATTTAGATGTGGATAGGCGTGTCGCTGCCGGAAACAAAGTCAATGGTGCCGTGAATGCATTAGTAAAAAGGCAAGGCGTGGTGAAGAGTGCACGCCTTGCAATACATAACGCAGTGTTGGTACCGACTTTGTTATATGGCAGCGAAACCTGGGTATGCCAGAAGAAGCATAAAAGCAAGTTGAATGCAGTGGAGATGCGATCTCTTCGTAAACTGTGTGGCGTTACCATAGCCGACCGAAAGCGAAACGAAGAGATTCGCAATGTGGCAGGATTGAAAGATGACCTTATCACAAAAATTTATAGGGGCGTACTCCAATGGTTTGGACACGTTGAACGAATGAGTGAAGACCGAATGGTGAAGAAAATATATAGAGCGAAAGTAAATATTAAAAGGTGTCGAGGTAGACCGAGAATAACTTTCGAAGACCATGTGAGCAAATTGCTCGAAGAGGGGAGGGTCAAGAGTACTCGGATACCTAGACGTGCATGTATGAAGAAGTTAATGAACCTGAAAGAAGCGAAAGAGGTATGTAAGGATCGTGACACTTGGCGATCTGTTCTCTCTGGCTACCCCGTTAGGGATTGTGCGTGAATATAAGTAAGTAAGTAAGTAAGTTATTTTACAATAATATAAAAATTTATACAATAAAGTGTGAAAATATTTAGAAAAAACATGTTAGTGATCACCTCGTTCCCATGGATTAGATAATATGAATCATGTACTCTTTAGTAATATATTTACTTTCATTATACAATATTCGCGTAACAAAAGTTTGAAACTTTCTATACTCGTTAAAAAGTTTGTGTATAATATAAATGATTTTTTGTTTTTACCAATAAGGCATATCTAATTATATATGAAGGAAAATTTTCCCATTAACGAAAATGGCATATGTCCAGACATGGACTTTTATGGGTTAGTGAAGAAGAAGAACTTGTGGAAAAATTTCAAATGAAGGTAATTAATATCTGTAATAACTTCCACGTAGCGACGGCGATGAGTAAATAAATATCGTAACACAGATTTAATTACTTCGCCTCGCATATCGCATGTACCTTAAAAATGTAGGGATTATATTTCTGATTAAATTTTGTATTCACTGTACTAAATTTTAACATCTGTAAATGTTTTAAATTTCAAAATTTTCCTATAGCAGTCATTAGATGCTTCTTTGTCTGATACCAGTGTAGGTACGTACTTACAGTTTCCATTGCCTTATGGAATAAGGGTGACAAACATGGAAGAAGTCCACCTGATGGCAAGTCAATGCTGTAGCACTTAAACTTCTATATCTATATTCAATTATGATTCAAAATATATAGATACGTTGTCACTCTTGGAGAATAAAATGGAATGTGTTCATTTCAGTAAAATGTGTTGCGGGCTTTTTATACTCTACATACGAAACACAGAAACATCACGCTGTTATTCTTTGAAAGAGTGGTCCCGCCTCAGTTAAGCCTACCCATTTGTGCTAAAACCATAACATGGCTGCAGCATATCTCCCACTGCAGTCATTTGACTTAAGTATTATTATTAAAAAAAATTATCAATCCGTTATATTAACATATTTTATGTAATGATCTTGCTCTTGTAAATTACACCGACTATATATTAACTTAAAAAGTTCCATCTATCATCAAATGGAAAAAGAAGTATATTTTGCTTTCAATTAGTAATAAATTAAATAATATATATAACTTACGTTGACATAAAGTTTAAAATAGGTTTTAAGCTTTGTGCAATAATTTGAAACTACGACTACTATATAGTTTTCAAAGCAGCGCCATCTGTTATATTATAACATAAAATCGAAAAAGAAGTATATTTTGCCTTCAGTTAATAATAAATTAAATAATACAACTTACGTTTATACGTTTAAATAATGAGATCTATATTTTTTTTAATCCTAACCTTTACGTTTTTAAGTTTTTTTCGTCACATCATTTCGAAAGTGTGTATGAAATATTATATTATGGATTTAGTTCAATTACTATTCTATATGTAAACTAATAACAACTGGTCTGCCTGCAATTATTGCAAAATATTGGATACTCTTATAGTTTGACCCAAGAGATTTTTTATATAAGTATTGGTCAAATCGTAGAATTAATTGTATATCATAAAGCAGTCTATCATTTCGTGAAATGATGTCATTTCATGATATTAAACACTACTTGTTGACCACGTCGTGATATAGCTTTACCAAATCAATGAAAAGAGATAGTTTGACGATATTAACAACTTAGCACAACATTGCTGTTGCATGATATGGTCATATCGTCAAATAGTTTTTCACCGCTAGCGGGGCTGATAGAGTATTTTAACCAGAAACAGATTTTTTAACAGAACCAACATCATTAGTTACATTCTTTACATAATAAATAAATGTTTCCGGTTTTGATGTGTAACATTATAGTAACCATTATCGGGCTAATTTACCGCAATTACCACATTTGGCGAAATGGCTAACGACACTGTTATACTGGATAGTGTACCTTCACCGAACGTGTTTGGTGTGCACAGTATCCAATACTGTGTACACAAAACATGAGATAAAGAAAGAAGCTCTTTTGTTGAAAATATTGTGTCTAACGGCATTGCTTTATTTTCATCAATTTAATTACTATCAAGTTATCGAATGTAAATAAATGAAAATTAAGCGCACTGTGAGATTTCTATCATTATTTAATGAAATAGTTCGTGGCGTCGACATTCGACAATTCGAATTGTCTATTTACCATATTTTGAGCGGTGAAGGAAAACCTGCATATCTGAGAAATTCTCCAGTTGAGGTCATCTTGCGTCGGGATCAGCGCAGCGAACACGTTTTTTGCCAAATTACTACAGCCTGTGCCCAGTAGTAGCATGCTTATAAGATTTTAGTTTTAACATTTAATGGGGTAATTATGCAGTTTTTATTTCATTCGTATTTTCCCAGCTGTTACTCTTTGTTTTCATTCTATCGTAAATATTAAATATAATAGAGATAAGTAGAACTTATCATCTTCATCGTTACAACCTATTAAATGTCCACTGAAATGAAAATAGGTTTCCCCCATAAATTATCCAATAGGCTGGATATTTGCAATAGTTGCAAAGGCAGCTGTTATTATTTTAGTCTGTTGGCAGGAAGATGATGTTGCCCATCTCCTGTTTGCTTTATTTTGTCGCCTCTTAGTATACACGTGTGTCGATATAAGGTGGCGGTTTCTCTTTCGCTGTCACAACAAGGCGAATATTTTTGATTTCTTAAATTTACGCGAACACTACACATTGAATAAAACTAAATTTACGGATTTTATCGCGTTTATTTCACTACTTTTACTTATTTTTAATTCCCGACGTTTCGGGTGCTTTACAGCAACCATGGTCATGGGGGGGGACTGAGATGTTTGACGTCCCAATGTCATAGTTAGTCCGGCTACCTTCAGTTTTTGAATATTAATTTTTGGTCCGATTTACGCAAAACGAGCTTATAGTATCATGAAGTCTTGCAGTGGTAAGCTTAGGTTTGGGTTTAATTTTGTTAATTATAGGATCCCAAGCAGGTAGTAGCACCCATCCATCTTCTCTATTGAAATTTGGATGTTTTTTAATTTCAATAGCCTCGCGTATCATCCTTGGTAGGAATCGGTGTTCTTTTGCGAGAATTTGTGGTTTATCAAAACGAATGTAATGGTGGGGACGATCTTGAACATGACCGCAGACTGCAGACTTCCCGGAGCGTCGGTGCTTCACGTCAGCTATATGTTCTTTCACGCGGGTTTTTATGGATCTTTTTGTTTGACCTATGTAAGAGAGACCACATTCACAATCTAACTTGTACACTCCTGCATCTTGTAGAGGGATATTACACTCGACAGATGGTAAAAATTGACTAATCTTCTTTGGCGGCTTGTAGTATGTTTTAATAGAAGCTCGCTTCAAGATGTAGCCAACCTTGTCTGTGACTCCTCTGACATATGGTAGTACAGCAGGTACACGCTCAACTGTGGCCGGCTTCACTCGGTCACTGTGACGTAGGCGCGGGACCCGAAGCTTGTTGTTTTGCAATATTTGCTTGACGTGCTGAAGTTCGGCGGCCAGATGTTTTCTGTCACAGATTATATAGTATTATATATATATATATATATATATATATATATATATATATATATATATATATATATAGTATTTATATATATATATATATATATATAGTATTTATATATATAATATATATAGTATTACTCAAACACTGCCTCACATCTATTGTATCATCTATTGTGGAAGGAAGAGTTCTACAAGAAAGTAGATGGTGAGGCGATGGGCTCACCTGTATCTCCCATAGTCGCTGACATATTCATGGAGGACTTCGAGGAGAAAGCCCTTCTTACTGCTCCTGTAAATCCAAGATTCTACAAGCGGTACGTAGACGACACTTTCACAATTTTACCATCTGACAAAGTAACTGCATTTTTAAACCACCTTAACTCTATAAACTCTAAAATACAATTCACAATGGAGTTAGATGCAAATAATTCTTTAGCTTTCTTAGATGTTTTAGTCATTCGAAATCCTAATAACACAATTGGTCACACTGTGTATAGAAAAAAGACCCATACCAACCGATATTTAAATGGTGAATCTCACCATCATCCTTTACAGTTAGCTACCGTGGGTAAATCTTTGTTTCAGAGAGCACGAGGGATCTGTGACAGAAAACATCTGGCCGCCGAACTTCAGCACGTCAAGCAAATATTGCAAAACAACAAGCTTCGGGTCCCGCGCCTACGTCACAGTGACCGAGTGAAGCCGGCCACAGTTGAGTTTGTACCTGCTGTACTACCATATGTCAGAGGAGTCACAGACAAGGTTGGCTACATCTTGAAGCGAGCTTCTATTAAAACATACTACAAGCCGCCAAAGAAGATTAGTCAATTTTTACCATCTGTCGAGTGTAATATCCCTCTACAAGATGCAGGAGTGTACAAGTTAGATTGTGAATGTCGTCTCTCTTACATAGGTCAAACAAAAAGATCCATAAAAACCCGCGTGAAAGAACATATAGCTGACGTGAAGCACCGACGCTCCGGGAAATCTGAAGTCTGCGATCATGTTCAAGATCGTCCCCACCATTACATTCGTTTTGATAAACCACAAATTCTCGCAAAAGAACACCGATTCCTACCAAGGATGATACGCGAGGCTATTGAAATTAAAAAACATCCAAATTTCAATAGAGAAGATGGATGGGTGCTGCCACCTGCTTGGGATACTATAATTAACAAAATTAAACCCAAACCTAAGCATACCACTGCAAGACTTCATGATACTATAAGCTCGTTTTGCGTAAATCGGACCAAAAATTAATATTCAAAAACTGAAGGTAGCCGGACTAACTATGACATTGGGACGTCAAACATCTTAGTCCCCCCCCGTGACCATGGTTGCTGTAAAGCACCTGAAACGTCGGGAATTAAAAATAAGTAAAAGTAGTGAAATAAACGCGATAAAATCCGTAAATTTAGTTTTATTCAATGCGAATATTTTTGTTTTAGACGTGAATGGCAGTATTCGACCAAATCGGCGATTTATTGAAGAAATTAAGAGTACCATTAATCGACGAGCAAGTGTTCCGTAATGAAATAAAAGTACATGGACGTGAATGTGGTGAAAAATGTGTCAAATGGACCTTAAAATATTTTTTTATAAAATTAATTTAAGCCTTACAAAATCCTGTTCTATGTACCATTGAATTTAAGATAACACGAGAAATTTCGAAAAAAAGTTTTGTGTACTCCTTATTGGCATTTCTTTCATTAGTTTGAACATGTAATTATAATTTAACATAATTTATATCATAGTCGTGGAAAGTAAACATATTAAACTAATGCTATAAATAAAATCTTATAATAAGTAATATTAAAAAATATAAATTTACTTATAATAAATTTAAGTATTATATTATATCCTTAATTTTTATATTATAGATTTCTTATTTCTTATTATTTCTTATAATTTGTTGACCATTCGAGTGAATATCAGAATTCATTATTTCGTCTCGGTATTTATTTTATATTTTTATATGGTCTGGGTCACCTTTTGCACAACCTTTTTTAAATATATGGGTAGGATATAAATTGTTTTTTTTTTCATTTAATTATTTAAAGAAGTTTTCGATAGCAATAATCTTATACACCCCAAAAAATACAACTCATTCGGCCTCTTTCAAATATTAATAAATACAATAACTAATCGGCATTCGACGAAATCAAATTTGAATTTTGTAAGTTGTCTTAAATATGTTATACTCTCAGATATATAATGGGTGCGTTTGGCAGAAAAAAGCGTAAGCAAGCGCTTGTAAGCAAAGTGGCGATCGTAAGCGGTAAGCGCTGTCAATTCGTAAGTACCTATTTTCCTCTAGGACACGAAGTTAGTTTTAACCGGAGAACCTAACCTAATTTAAATATATGTTTGTAAAGTATTCATATTAAAAACTTATTAATTATGAATTTTTAATAACACGTATAATATGTTTATTCATGTCATTGTATTACTCATAACTAATATTGTTCAAAACAACTTATAAACTCTACTTCAAAACAAACAAATTAAATAAGAAAAATGGCGGATTGTGTCAGCGCTATTGAAGTAGCAATCGTGTCCTGGCGGAAAACTATTTCAGCGCTTGTAAGCGCTTGCTAGCGCTTTTTTCTTCCAAACGCACTCATTGATTGATATTCATAAGTTTCACTTAGTACAGTTGCTGAAAAGCATTTGAATATGTTAAGGCGACGTTAAATTACTTTTATTATTTCGTTTCTACTCTCAAAAATTGAACATACTGATTAAAAATAAGTAAATAACGCGCAGACAAGGGTTTTGAGAAGTCAAAAATGCAAGTCATAATAATTGGCTCTATAAAAAAATCATAAAAATGACAATCAGTTTGTATTTAACCACTTACCTACTTACATTGCTATAATAATGAAATCGTGTAAAAGTTAAATCAAATGAAATGAATTTTATTTTTAGGTAGTTTTAAGAACACCTTTTACAAATTCTCGCTCGCCGTTTATTCAGTCAATGTCTGCCGAGACATTTTAAAGGATTGAAGAACGTAGTTTTTTTTTAATTCTCCTGCTTCAGTGCTAAACCACTCGAAAATTGCGGGGAGCGAGGTAACGTTTTCATACCTACACACCGTACTATAAGAAGGCTTTAATGGTAGGGACCGTGAACGTCGAAATGTCAACAAACATTGAGGGCTTGTGTTTATGTTACAACATAACGGACAACCTACGTTTGCATAATGTCACAGAAGCAAATATAGGTTAACCAGTTTGATTTTCATGATCCACTTATATTAACGCCTAAGTAAACTATCGACCAATCACTCTGCTTTCTAATATAGATAAAATATTTGAAAAAGTTATCTGTGAGCAGATTCATAATTTTTATCGAAAGCACGAAGTCATAAACAAAAACCAGTACGGATTTCAAGCGGGTAAAAGTACTACGGGCCTGTTATGTAAGTTTACAAATTAAGTAAATAAGCACTTGAACAGTAAGAAATGTGTACTGGCCTTGTTTATTATTTATTTTCGTGTCTTCGACACTCTGCAACATCAACTCTTAATCAATAAACAGGATGATTGTGGTATCTGGGTTTCTTTGCTCAATTGGTGTAGAAATTACCTCCAAAATCGTACATTTACGGTTAAATTAAATAACTCGTTCAGTGACCCTAAGAGTGTGACAGCAGGCAAGGCCCAAGGATCAGTCCTTGGTCCGTTGCACTTTTTGACAGCTGCAAATGACACGTGCCTTCTCGTTTCGGGTAAGTATATATTTTATGCGTGTATTGCTCTTCAGGTTGATTTGGATATGTTGATAAGATGGTGCCATGACGTTGAACTAGTATTAAATTCTGATAAAACCAAACTCATGATTATCAAATCCCCATACATGAGGTATCCTACTCCAAAACCATTAATTGCTCATAATCACTACTGCCTCCATTAACTAGGAACTTGCCAATGTCCTACAATCGAAATTGTTACCACACAAAAATACCATGGTCTTATAATTGATTCAAAGTTTAACTGGAGCTACCACATTGAACACGTGTGTAATAAATTGCACCAGTTTCTAGCCAATATAAAAGTCTTAAAAAATCGCATACCCTACAAAGTAAGATTTATGCTTTACAACTCTCTGGACGAATCTTATATTAAGTATGGGTTGTCAAGCTATGGTCGGACGTACAAATCATATTAAAAACAGATCTATAATCTTAAATTTAGTATTCTTAAAAATATTGTATCCCCAAATATGTGTGTCCTTATTGATGATGATGAAAATACGATTTTTAAACATTGTAAAATCTTACCAGTTTATGACCAAATTAAATGCATGTTATTAAAACAATGTTTCTTTTGCGATAGTATAAAGTCATATATAGATCAGCCTGTAAGTACGCGCGCTATTACTTAAAACCGACTCCGGCACATCACTGCTAATAATGTGTACTGGCAGCGGACGGCCGCTTATCAGGTACTGCATATAATAAGTAAATTACCTTTCGAGGTATGCGAAAAAGTATCGCAACGAAACATTAAAACTAAACTCAAAAGCTTTTTCCTATTTAAATTATAATTACCTACTTTATCTACTTACTTAATAATAGTAAAACGACCTAGTTCTTACTTTTATTTTGCTACTTCTGGCTTTAACTAAGTTGTTTACTTACCTTCTTTTCCTTTATACTCTTACTATACCTTCTACCTACTCACATACCTAACTACTTACTTAGATTGTGTTTTGTACATAATATGGTGACTTAAAATTAATTATTTAGCATCTAGTTAAACGTCTGTGGTTTTCAGACATTAATTACATCTAATTCTGAATATAATTTTTTGAAACTGTTAAATAAAAAAATAACATTGTTACATATTCAATTTTAAAGGAATTATAAATATTTATATTAAGGCATGTGGTTGTGGTGTAATCGAGTCCATTTCTTCCTGCGTGTCGTAAGAGAGGCCTCAGAGTAACTTAAAAAATATATCAAGGCTATCGAAAGATAAAATACCAAGACCGGTGACGACGAGAAGCTTCAGAGATGCAGGACGTCCAGAACTACGATTTTCTACCTGTAAAATGTGATGATTACAACAAAAATACTGCTTTTTCTAGTAATTCTCGCTTGGCTCATGTAGCACAGTAACGGACCTTTATGGATTGATAACTGCTTCTTCTGTTTTCTGTATTTCTTTTTCTTCACCATAGTTCATCATTCATTCGTTACTACCTATCAAAGTCCACGGTAGAATATATAGGTATCCCCATAGGTTGTCACACGTAGAGCATATTTTCTAGTTGTTATTAGAAAAACGCTGTAGCGCTTCTTCTGGATTGTTTAATTTTATCACCCCTTACGATACCGCCAAGACTACGAGTATGTGAGGTAGTGAATATTCTTTTAGTGACTCTGCCTGGTCGGTTCTTCATTATCATTGCCCTTTACGAATGTTAAAAATGACCATGTACAGAAGTAGAATCTTATACGATTTTCATGGAAAATAATGAACAGGTTATTTTATGGAGCAGACATCACATAAATTAAGTTTGCTTTTGTCTTAGACGGAAATCTCGATGTAACTTAACTAATAAACTTTTTGGGTATTTCTAGTGTAATATAGTAGGTAACAATTATTTAAAATCTTCGTGTCAAATAACTGATAAACTAAGTTTAACCCTTCAATCACCATAAAAATTCCATGCAGTCTAATGCGCCCGGCAAATCTCGAGCGGTCACATGCGACCGCACCCACCCGATGCACTTAAAACCATGAAAACTTATATTTAGAGACTACTTTTCTATGAAGAAGTTTGGCAGTATAAAATCAATACAAAATTCTCTATATTAAAGTCAGGTTTTGCTTCATTACAAAAAGACTATTGTACTATTTTAACAAGAAAAATACATACCAAGCGAATGTCGGCAGCGTGAAAATCACAAACAATGATTTCAATATAAATTACTCAAAATTATACAAGTAAAAAGATAAATTATATTCACACACAAACTTTCATTACAATTTTATAATAACACTATACTAAAACACTAATAAAACACTAGAAAAAACCAAAAATCAACACAATAACTGTTCAATTAGGAAACATGAATAAAATAGGCGACTCACACGATAGGCGACGCTGTTTATTTAAATAATTAAAATGTAAACTAAATTGGTGGTGATCGGGTCGCGAGCTATCGGCGAGTGACGGTCTTAGGCGCAGTGGTGAGAAAAACTCCCAGCGCTTCTCGTACTGCCCTCGAACACCGTCGGTGCTGTCACAACGGCGCCTACATACTCCCGGCGCTGGAAAGCTTAACAGCTTTCAAGAACTTTCAACTCATCGGGCTTCGGTAGTAGAACGATTCTATTTAGCACACACAATTCCTTTTGCAGTGTCTATGTCTGCGACGCGTGTCAATCCGTCAGTTCCCGTGAAGAGCCTTCTTACACGTCCGAGACGCCAACAGAGCGGTGGAGCGTTTTCTTATTTCAATAGGACTAGGTCGTCAATTTGTAGGCTCTCTTTGGAATTCGTGCGCCACTTCATCCTTAACTGCAGATCCACAATGTACTCGTGGCTCCGGCGTCGCCAAAAGTGTTGTTTAAACTGCTCGATGCGCTGGAATCTGTCGAGACAATTGGCATTATCGGATTGTAGACACGGAGATGGCAGCGAGCTTAGTGGTCTACCAATTAAAAAGTGGTTATTAAGGATGCATTCTATTTATGTGAACAAAGATGACAATTACTCATAGGTTAGGTGCGTATTCCCTAATATCCTAGCCCGATGGAATTTGGCTGTCTTTACATCGGCACCATCAGACCATTGAAGTGAGGAGCGTATGCAGGCGAGAAACAAAATTCAAGGCCTTCGTTGCAGGCAAAATCAGCGATAGCTTTGGCGTTACCTTCAAAAAACCTTTTAAGTTCCTTTCAAGCAGCAACAAAGTTTTCACCATTGCCGCAGAATATCTGCTTTGGTAGCCCTCTCCGCGGAATAAAGCGTTTTAAAGTTAATATAAAAGCATCCTTGGACAGCTCACTAACAGCCTCCAAGTGGATGCACTTATACCTAAAGCATATGAAAATACACAAATAACATTTTGTAATTTTACAACCACGACTCTCGCGATCCGTGATCATAAATGGCCCAGCGAAATCAGTTCCTACTGTAATAAAAGGAAAGTCGGGCATTAGTCTTTGAGCAAGTAGTCCCATAGTTTTTCATAGGCTGACACTTAAAACGCCTACATATGGTGCAATTATGCACAGTACGTCTAACCAGACTTCTTCCACCTATGGGCCAAAAACGTGTTCTAATAGAAGCTAGTAAGCCTTGGGGCCCTAGATGTAGAAGCCGTACGTGTTTTTGTTGGAATAAAAGTTGAGTAAAATGGTGTTTAGGGCTTAACAACATAAGATGCTTCAAGTCGAAACTATATTCAGAAGCCTAAATACGACCTCCTACTCTTATCACTCTTTCATGTAAAAAGGGATTCAGTGCCCGAATTTTGGGAACGATAGTGGATAAGGATAGGTGCCCCAAGTGATCGAAGATCTTGAAAGTTGAAGAAAGTACAGAGCGCTTAGTGACGACCTAAGACTGACCCACTGCAATGGGAAAGTTAATACTGTCGGATGAAGGACTCCAATTTAGGCCCAGCGTATTTGTAGACTGACTCAATGTCAGGTTGCCGGATGACTGGACAACGTCTAAAGACAGTAAAGAAGGTAAGTTGGATCGGTACTTACGTAAATGAAAACCAGCCATAGAAAGAGTCTCATGTGTTGATTTCTGTATAGACCGTAATTGATCTTTATCATCGCTAGAAGTTATTAAGTCATCCATGTCATAGAAGAAGTAAGTCATACATGTCCTCCTGTATGACTGCCTTAATCACGTCATCGTCACTCTTCTCGCCCACTTGCCAGAGATACCTGGTGGCAAGGAAACTAGCGCTAGCAAATCCGTAGGTGACCGTGTTAAGCCTGAGTGTTTGTAATGGTTTGTCCTCCGCATCACGCTATAAAATCAGCTGTAGGTTTCGGTCAGACTCATTTACTAAAACCTGCCGGTACATTTTTTCAATATTCGCTGACAACACACAACGATGTTGCCGGAACCGGATGAGGATATTGGAAAGAGAGTCTTGAACTGTACGGCCTATCATTTCAATGTCGTTTATAGACAAACCAGATGACGTGCGAGCTGATGCGTCAAAGACTTCTCAATGAAGTCTACATAGGCGGACTTGAGTTCGGGTTGCTTGCGAATGCGACAATCCAGGTTTATAAATCGCCGCCTGGCCATGAAATTGGAAGTACCTAGGCAGTCTGGTTCGTCGATCAATGGCAGCATGACACAAAAACGACGTTCTTCAGTGCGTTTTGTGTGCTGTAAAAATGTTGTTCGCAAGCTTTCTCTTGGTCCGTAAGAAGGGGTTTTTGTGGCAAACTTTATTTATTTTGTTAACGCTCTCATTTTTTGGTGCAAGAATTGCCCTTTCACATAACCATTTGTCTTCATGCATGTTGTTCGTTAAATCTGAATAAACGCTCGCAATTAATTCGGAATGACTCTGTACTAAATAACAAAAATCTCTCGTCAATTTAACGCAGCCCTCAGCATCCGTTTCCAACCGCCCATCGACAATTTTTAATAGTGTGTCAGCATAGTTTCCAGTATTGATATCATTATACAAATGCACGCTCATATTCGTAGTTAAACTGAATTTTGTCACCTTGTTCCATAAAATAGACGACTTGAGGCATGCTTTCATTTCATCTGCATGTGTGCCCTTCTGAATGACAGGTAAAATTTGGCGAAAGTCACCAGCCAGTAAAACCACCATTCCTCCCATTCACATCGGTATTGCTGCGCAAATCCTGGAGCGTTCGATTTAGTGCTTCTGTAGCTTTTTTTATGCGACATTGTACTTTCGTCCCACACTAAAAGTTTACATTGTCGTAGCATTATACCTCGTACACTATTTTTGCTAAAGTTGCTGATCGGCGATTCTTCCTGGGCTAGATTTAGAGGGAGTTTTAAAACAGAATGTGCAGTGCGGCCCCCGCTTAGCGGCTATACCGGAGGAAGCTACGGCCACAGTAATGTTTTTATCTTTCCGTACTTGCGCTAATAATAAATTTAACAAAAATGTCTTCCCAATTCCTCCACGGGCATCTAAAAAGAAAAGTGCACCATTTCCAGATTCAATTTGTCCTAATACTTTATCAAAATCTCATTATTGTTCGGGAAGCAAGCGGGGTACAAATTCGGCTACTTGCTGCTGCAAAGCTGGTATGTCGTAGTTTGTTTCACGTATAATTTCATCACTTAGTTCATTTTCGGTTGTTCGCTGAGGGCTTATCATTCCAAAGTTGCTTAATTTTTTTGCCTACCATTGCCATTACTTTATCTTCAATTTTTCCAAGTGCTTCATTATAAATGTGTTCACTGTATGTCATGTTCGCGTGTGTCTGATGTAACCTTCGCAAAATATCTTCCGCCATGTACTCTTTATATTTGTCCCACAATTCATGTGGATTAGATATCCCGCAAGATGATATGAGAGTTACATAAAGATCCCTAAATTTGGTGACTGGAACTGCACAGCTTCCTCCATGGTTTCATCCCAGTGATTATCGTTTTCTCAAAGATGCACAGCTTCACATGCTTCTCTATAAGTTACGCATTTCTGCCCGTTGTCAGTTTTAAGGTCTTTATATCCTGTAAGACCCCGAACAAGGTGCAGCAGCAATCGTAAACAGAAACATTAAAAATTAGTTACATGGACAGTATACACACGACCAAGGGCATCTGATGACATTACACCGGGCCAATTTGCAACAGGCGCGCCTTGAATACAGCGTTTCCACTCCTTCCTAGATGTGTTCCAAGTATAATAGCGGGGGACTTCAGAATATAACAACGTTTTATCAAAGAGGTCGGATTGACAAAGTTGAAAGAAGGCGGTTAGTGTAGTTTTTGGCGGTGATGCAATTCTTTCTTGGAAATTTCTTTCGGTGAAATACACACGCTCTCCATTTTCTAAGTGCACAGTAAGGTGAATAACTGTTGGGTGCCTTTCGTGTAAAGGGAAGCCAAGGAGACGCCAAGGAGACGCCACGCTGCCTCGTTACTGCTGACATAACGCCCTGCTTGAAAGGTCTGTACTTCATTAACGGGATTTGCCTCACCTTCACTCCTGAGATTAAATATTGTTTGGTCGCTTCCTTTGTTTATGTACTTACAGATATACTTGATTGCGCGGACAGAGCTACATGCTTCTACATTAATGTGGGCATTAAACATTTTACATAGAATGGGCGAATATGGGACAATCCAGCTATTATCTAAGGTTTCGAACGCTCCAGAGCGAGATTTGATTGTAACTTTCCTGCCACCATCTTCGGGAGCTCTGCGTCTGTATAAAGGGTAGGCATTGTCATTGTGCACTGTTTCTTTTAATAGCTGTTTAGGGAATTTCTTTGTACATTTTCCTTCTTTCATACATGGCGATATTGAATTTCGTGCTCCACATGGACCCTGAATCATATTTTGGACGATGGTATCATACAATTCTTTATCTTGCTCAGGATACGGAATCTCGACGCTTATTATGTCGTCTATTTGGCTGGGCCGCAACTTCTCTTTAAGCCATATTAGAATGTGGGCATGCGGTAATCCTCTTTTTTGCCATTCAATTGAATACATGAAATACTGCTCCTCTCCGAAAATTTTCCTTTTGTTTTACATACATTAATTTTTATACTTTTAATCTAAATACTCTAGCAACTAAATCGTGTCTGTCAGTACTTTTTTGGCCCGGCATTAGCTCCTCGGTTATTTCTTTCCATGTGGGATTGCAAGTAAAAGTAACAAAAAAGGTAAGGTCTTCCGTAAGTTCGTACATAGGTGAATGCGTCTTGTGTGTACTCATGTAGGTAGCGGGGATTACTAACGAATGATGAGGGCAGAATTACCATTTTACCTAAATATCTGGGGTTTACATTGGCGTCGCTAGAAACTGCATCTTGTAAATGTATATAATTCTCTACGCGCAGCTTTTTTTGATTTAGAGATATATAACGGAGACGTTCACTTTCTACCTTCACACACATGTCTACCAAAAATTGTTGAAATATTTGTCTACACCGGGCTAAAAGGTTAATATCATTTTCTCGCAACATCATATGATACGCATAAAAATCCATACCAATCCATCCATCCATAAAAGGAGAGTAGGCTCCTTTGTGACCGGGTTAATGAGTGGAATTTGAAAATGATAACCCTATTGTCCTTTGCAATAAATCAATGGGTATTGCAGAGCATCATAAAACTTGTATGTATCGGCTACCCGTTGCAACGTATCATCACGTGCTCGCAAGACAATGTCTCGTGAAGAAAATTGATCACCACTAATTACGGCTGCTATTTCGATTATCAAAGGTGCATTGTAGCGCTTTTCATGCTCTCCTTGAGAGGTCTGATCTGCGTGAATGACGTCTTTATAATACTTTTCAGGTACGTTTTCTAAAGCAGTTTTAAATGTTTTGACTAAAGTGTTACATTCATGCAAGAATCTTTGAATTTTGAACACTGTGTCTCTCTCAACTCTCTGGATAAATTGGCAGCGACAGTCTACCTCAATTTCTTCGCCCTAATACTTTTAAAAATTTATGCTGTTCGTTTTCAGCTGGAAAAAGTGAACCTATTTTATGATAAATTTGCCCTTGCACCATAAATGTAGACGAAAATCCCGGCATTATTATTTTCCTGTCAATTCCGAAGGACGTCATTTGAAAGCACGAGTTATATTTCCGGATCCTGTTTAAAAAGCGCCGTGACTCATTAGCATCATATAAAAAGAGAGTTTTCAAAGGTTCTTCTGGTTCCCAAGTAACGGAAGAGACACTTTGACATTGGAACAGCACATGCCTGCGGTCTCATCTTTCTATTTTAAAGCGCTGCAAAATCGACACGCCTTGTTCATCAGTCCGATAACAACTAACCTGTGATTTTTATAATCAATCAAGGGATCATAATTGAATGCTGCGTCATTAAAAACTGACCAATTGTTTCTTTGAAATTTTGTCGACTTTCAGCTTGAAGTTGTGTCTGCTTCTATGCTGCTGTGCTGTCTATTCTGGTGTTTCAGATGCCCTTATTGATTGACGTTCAGCTTGCTCAATGAGTCTGTGTTGAGTTTCATCAGGTGTTTCCGCGGCTCTTAAGGCGGCCTGACGTTCCGCTTGTTCGAATAGCCTTTGCTGACTTTGAGCAGGTGTTTCAGTAGCTCTTAAAGTAGATTGACTCTCTGCCTGTTCAAGATGCCTTTGCTGACTTTGATCAGGTGTTTCAGTAGCTCTTAAAGTAGGTTGACGCTCTGCTTGTTCAAGACGCCTTTGCTGACTTTGAGCAGGTGTTTCTTTAGCTCTTAAAGTAGCTTGACGCTCTGCCTGTTCAAGAAGCCTTTGATGACTTTGATCAGGTGTTTCAGTAGCTCTTAAAGTAGCTTGACGCTCTGCCTGTTCAAGACGTCTTTGCTGACTTTGAGCAGGTGTTTCAGTAGCTCTTAAAGTAGCTTGACGCTCTGCCTGTACAAGACGCCTTCGCTGACTCTGAGAAGATGTTTCGGAAGCTCTTAAAGCAGCCTGACGCTCTGTCTGTTCAAGATGCCTTTTCTGATGTTGAGAAGGTGTCTCATATGCTCTTGAAGCAGCCTGACGCTCTGCTTGTTCTTGTCTACTCAGTTCAGCATCTTCTAAAGACTCTAGCGATCGAGCTAATCTTTTCGCTTGTCTTTGAGAAGATACTCTTGAAAGGCTGAACTTACGTTTGCGAGGCGTTATGAAGTAACAAAAAACCTATTTATAAAAAAACATTAAAATACCTAAAAGAAATTAAATTTCCTTTTAAATATTTTTTTAAAAGCAAATAAAAAAACAACAAAACCAATTCAAGACATAACACGAATCCGAAAACGATAGCCAAAAAAAATCGAATCAACTTAAACCAAATCACAAAACAAATCGTAGAAAACCGAATCCGAAAGCAGTAGGCAATATAAATATAACCAACTAAAAAGAAGTAAGTGTATAGGTACCGTATACACTATCTATACTATTAATATTCCTTTGAAATATTGTTAAATAACCTTAAATAACGAAAACCAATTCACGATTCTAAATAAACATAATCCAAAAATCAA
This sequence comes from Parnassius apollo, assembly GCA_907164705.1. Lineage (NCBI taxonomy): Eukaryota > Metazoa > Arthropoda > Insecta > Lepidoptera > Papilionidae > Parnassius > Parnassius apollo. The sequence goes on from CAJQZP010000081.1 coordinate 5,426,248, forward strand.
AGCCAGAGTCTAAATATGTATAAAGGAATACCAACCAAATCAACAAAACTGATCCAAGAAAATACACAAATCCGGAAATGAAAGCCAATATAAATCCATTCAACCTTAACCAAATCACAAAGCAAATAAAAAACAACCGAAATCGAAAGTAGGTAGTCGAACAAGCTACGAAATAGAAAAAATTTAAGCGTATAGGTAGTTAAGTACATGTCAGGAAACATTTCGTTACAGGGTTTTAAAAACCTAGTAACGACATCCAGCGGAATCAATTTAAACTGTATATGTTAGTTAATAAGAACTCTCAAAAATATTTTTCTTATAATTTTGCACAATTCTTCTTATTGTTATACCGATTATTACTAAGGCTTATTAATAAGGCTTACTAAGAACTGTTTCTACCACAGTTAAGTAATAGTTAAGGGTGAAAGCGTGACAGGTGGTGATAGTATTTCTGATCCATACATATAATCACGCCTGTAACCTTTGCGGTATAGGCAGAGCATCAACGGATTACTTAATATCGTCTGCGAGGTTATCGCCTATTCTGTGAATTACAATGCACCAAAACGTTTGAAGAAAATCAGCTGGTGAATTTTATGTTTTTATCGCTCTCTTCCCGGTCCTGCGTGGAAAAATACAGATCCATACATTTTATATCTTAATTTTGGTAAAAAGACATAATAATCCAGATATTCTGACCTTCTGTGTTCGTCCATCGTACCGTCGTCCGTCTTGTAGAATCACGGTGGCACCACCTAGCTGAATTTAATTTTGCAACATATTCGATTTTCCCACGGGAATGATATGTTTTTCCGCTGAAAAAAGTAGCCTATGTCACTCTACAGCCACCGAACTATCCCCATACAAAAAATCGTGCCATGCCGACGCTCTGTTGTGACGTGAAAGAAGGACAAACTTGTGCAACATAATCGATTTTTCCACGGGAATGAGATGTTTTCCGCGGATAAAAGTAACCTATGTCACTCTACAGCCACCGAACTATCTCCATACAAAAAGTCATGCCATGGCGACGCTCTGTTGTGACGTGAAAGAAGGATAAACAAACAAACACACTTTCGCATTTATAATATTAGTATGGATTTACCACTTTTATTTAAACTGTAAAACCGATGTCAAGTTCTTGTCATTATCCTCATCACGCACAGCGGCATTGTGCTGCTTATTTATTATTTTGTGCTAGAGTGGTTCTTCCTGGTTAAGTAAACCCATTCGTGCTGCAGCGATAATTTACCACGCACAAAATTTGTTAATTTTTATCAAATATTTTAGAGATATATATAGTACAACAAAAATTTCTATAGCTTTGTTTCTAATCATACTAGATATGTAAAAAATATCAACTTCAGATTATTTAAATCCGCGTTTTTATTTAATTATTGAATACAAATAACGTTTATAATTTAAACGCAATGTCAAGTCTATTAAAACTAATTTAACCAAAAAATATAAACCAATAAAAAACATAAATGCGATATATTTCTGTTACCAAAATAACAGAAGTTCTTGTTGCACACGGATTACATTAAGCTTCGTTAATTGGAATGGGAATATTTCCCCGCAATAATCCAACCGCTTAATTAAAATGTACCAAAAATTTAGTTTTAATGTATAAAATAAGGTTTTAATGAGCTCAAGTTGGAATTGATATCGATAATTTGTAACAACTGTGCAATGAGCTAGTAAAAAGTGTTTCCTTTATTTATTTATTGTAAAATATATATTGCGATTTCTTATACGTAATTATCAATTATGATATTATAAAATTCATAAATGAAATCTCTCTTGTTTAAGCACAGACATAGTAATTTTAATTTTTACATTTATTCTACTAAAGAAATAATTTTCTTTAGTATATGAGTGTAGTAAGTAATGCAAAGCATTTTATGTAAGTTAACCTAGATGTTTATTTTTATGCTATTGGACTAAATCAAAGTGACTGCTACACAAAAAAATAATCAGTTAACTAATTAATTTAGGGTGACGAGACAGTGGTTTTGGTGATTCCGGGGATAGCTGCTTCTATTTTATCATATACGCTTTCGCACACATCAGTACCGCTCGAGTCATGGCAGCCTCTCCCTAGCAGAATTAACTCCCTTTTTACCTTCTCAGGTAAAGCACATCAGGAAAATAAGGTGCGCCTTCCTCTGTGGCCTCTTTCTCAACCTACGTAACGTAAGGGTATGGCGCAAGGAAAAACCAGCACTCAGAAGCACTAGAAACTTTCTCGACCCCAGTGGGTCAGACAAAGCATTGTCACTAGATTTCAGAGGAAATCTAGTGACAATGCTTTGTCTGTTGCATGTTGTATATTATTATTTTATCATCACATCTCATGACATACACAAGTCCACTGCTGAACATAGGCCTCCTCTAAGGAATGCTACTCAGCATGGTTCTGAGGGTCAGAAATTTATATTTATCCCTTTATTCTTTATTCCATTTATTGAATTATGTAAGAAGTCCTACGCTAAGAAGGTAAAGCCTCTATCTTAACAAATAAAATTAAAACCTTGTATATTATGTTATGTTCAGCAATAAATGTATATTAAGGGAATATAGTAAGTCAGCTCAGATTCTAATTTCGTCCCCACTTGCCCGCGCGTCGTATGCTATGTACCGACATGTTTGTAATCACTAATACTGTAAGTAGAAAGGTCGTTAGACACTTATTTCATTAGGTTTATCATATTTATGCCTGTTTCTTAACGCCAAGCCAGTCGCTTCTTATTTTTATTACGGTTATTTCGTACGTACAGTGAAAATAATGGTATTTAAAAAAAAGTAAATAACATAAGCACTGCTTTATAGTTAGTTCAGTTAGTATGCAAAGTTTAATGATCTTATTTAAAGTATTTTATGAGTAACAGCGGTTTATTGTTTATTTTGGAGGAACTTTGGATTTTTTTTCTATCGAGAAAATTTTACGAAATCGTGTTTTCGTCTAACATAATCCTTAACACCTCAACTTTACCATATATTTATTTCAAAATTAATGCTGCAATATTTTCGGCATAACGAAGGATCTTGCTAAGCCATTTGAGATTATATTTCCCCTTAACACGCTATCTATTATAGGAGCCGGTCAGTAGGCCTTATTGTCTGAATACATAGTGTATTGACAAACCTTTGGAAACATTTAGATGAGACTTTTAAATGCAATATTATTTAGTAGATCAGTGTATGTAATTTTCTCACATTTATTCGACTAGATGCAAAATCGCCGATTGTGTTTTCTGGTTTGGGTAGCATTAGCTACCTATTATAGGAGCCGGTCAGTAGGCCTTATTGTCTGAATACATAGTGTATTGACAAACCTTTGGAAACATTTAGGTGAGACTTTTAAATGCAATATTATTTAGTAGATCAGTGTATGTAATTTTCTCACATTTATTTGACTAGATGCAAAACCGCCGATTGTGTTTTCTGGTTTGGGTAGCATTAGCTACCTATTATAGGAGCCGGTCAGTAGGCCTTATTGTCTGAATACATAGTGTATTGACAAACCTTTGGAAACATTTAGGTGAGACTTTTAAATGCAATATTATTTAGTAGATCAGTGTATGTAATTTTCTCACATTTATTTGACTAGATGCAAAACCGCCGATTGTGTTTTCTGGTTTGGGTAGCTAATGCTACCCAAACCAGAAACAATGTAATGATATTTACATTTAATAACAAAAGTTATATGATCCCCGGTTAAGCATAAACATAAATCAGTTTGCATGTTATTGTACTTTACAGCATACAGCCTTCAGGTGTTTTTTCGAAGCATTGGTAAAAATTACAAAAAGGAATTTAAATATGAAATATTTGCAATTTATATTAAATCAAATTATATTGTAGTCTATTCTGTGACATAAAGATCTGTTCTGTTCAATAATGTGGCAGCTGCTAATCTTTTATTCATAAATTTATTCTTGTACCAAGCTAAGTATAAAATGGAAATAATTAAAAATGGAATATACGTTTGGAAGTGTAATAGTGGTGATATGAGGTCCACTATTAAGAGACTCCGAGTGGTTTAGTAGTGGAGAAATGAAACTACTTTTTTGATGTGCAGTCGAATGGAGTATGGAATATGGAATATATTTTTTGGTCAACCCTGCCTATATTTATATGTCCGGCTACATCGTTAGTTCACCAATAGTAACAATTTTTATTTGCCTAGCCAATTACAATTCATACATTATGACCAATAAATTTTAATCAAAATAAAACTATTATGTGCGCTCCATTTGCCGGCGTGAGACTCGTGTATATCTTCTCGTAGCTGCGTTGCTGGACTGGGCTACAAAAGGTGTGCAGGCCGGAGCGCGCGTGTCCTATTCCGAAATCCGCGCCACTCTCGTGCGGTCGTGCCAAGCAGTTAGCGCTCCGTCCCCGCACGGAAGCGCCCCTCTCGCCCGCGCGCCTACGCTCTCCCGTTCGCACCGGTCGGGCTGTCGCCGTTGGTGAGTCACCTTTCTTAGCGGTGCTAAGAAAGGTGCCCCCTCGCTCCGGTGGGGGGTTATTCTATTGTTTATTGTTTCTTGTTATTTCTATTATTTATTGTTTCTTGTTATTTCTATTAGCCTGTTCGCCAAGCGGTGCGCACTTTAGATCGTACAATACCTACCTTTCGTTCGCTCGAGAAGAGCACTAATTAGATCAGAATTGTGTACCTATGAAAAAACTATTTTTTCGTTTTAAACAAAACCAAAGACACTATGCAATAGATAATAGTATCAAAGACAAAGATATGCTCTTTTATTTTAAACCATAACCTGGCAATGTTTCTTAGAAAAAAAAAAGAAATCACTCTGAACTTTCGGCGTTCCACGTGTCGTTTTGATGAAAGTGCTCCGTCTTTTTTTATAGAATTTTATATTTGTGTCTGGACTAAAAACGAAAGTATTATACTTTTTTATATTCCTTGTAATATAGTGAATACGTAGATATATAATTTGTGGTATAAAAAGTGAAAAGTAAATTGCCAAAAGTACTTCAAAATCCGGAAAGCCCATTTTGGCGGTTGGGTCATAAATGTGTTATTTTTCAAATTCTCATTTATTTTTAGTGTAAAATGTAAGTAAAAATAGTTTTCTTACATATTTCAAATAACTTGACGTTGTATTTATTTCAAATTCACACAAAACTATTTTTGAAATATTGTTAGAAATATCATACAGATAAAATATTTTTTTTTAAATTTTTTTAATATTTTAATATTTTGGTATGAGTAATGAATAGAAACACATAAAACATAAAAATATACATATTTCCAAACATTTTCATATAAATTTCTCAAAAAAAAAGTGTAGAATTCAAATTAGTAGTAATTTTGTCACTAAAATTGAAGTATATACTACTACTATGCTATACAGGGTAATTTATGTATTTTATTACAATTTCTAGCAACCAAAAATAATTTTATTAGATAGTTTATACATTCAACAAGTAATCCTGTAAGTTTTATCCATAAATATTGTCTCAAAGTGAAAATATAGCAAAATTTGCAATATAGCAAAAAATTTTCTAACTTACAAATTTTCCCGCCATTAAGGTCCCGAGCGAACGGGAGTATAACATGTCGCGCGCTGTCAGAGTTTATTGTCTCTTGTTATTTCTATTAGTTATTGTTTCTTGTTACTATTTTGTTAATACTGTTACTGTTTTTGGAATAGGCGTAACTTATTCTTCTGAGAGCAAGCCCTTTGTTCTTCTCAGAACAAAGGGACCTCAGTTTTCTTTCATCGTTAACCTACCTGTCCACCCAACATGTCCACCATGGAAGCTAGTCAACTTATGGCTCTTTTCCGCCAATTCCTAAAAACCCAAGGCGTAGACCTTGGCGGCTTTGTCTTTAAGCTTACCCCCCGTGCCCCTCAGGCACGTAACGCTCCGCTCGCCGTCACGGCATCTGTAGCGGCCCGTGACTCCGAATCCATGGAACACTCGGACAATGTGTCTGAAACTTCGTCCACCCGTAAGAGGTCCGCTCAAACTTCAATCACCTCATCCAGTAGCTGCTCCTCGGACTCAATAGATTCCGATCAACCAGTTATTGATACGAGCCCCTTCACGGAAGTGAAATCCAAGCGCGGCTCGAAACGCGCTGCGACCTCTTGCACACCTGCCGTCCCGGCAGCTGCCGCCGCCCGCGCCTCCGCAGCCTCCATCGCTGCTAGCACCGCCGCGCCTGCTCGCTCCACCGCAGCCCCCGTCGCTGCCATAAAGAAACAGGTCCCGCCCCCTGTCTTCCTCAGGGACAAGGCGCAATTTACTAGACATTCTAAAGCCTGTTACGACGCAGGCTTTAAATATGACCAAGCCACCAACCTTGGTGAGTCAATTAAAATCATTCCGCAGTCTATGGAAGACTTTAGGAACATCACCAAACTCTTAACATGCGAAGGTGTGCCCTATCACACCTACTCTCTCCCTGAAGAACGTAAAGTCAGGGCTGTCCTCCGCGGAGTTCCTTTTGAACTCGCCAACGAGGAAATCCTGGAGGATCTTAAGTCCCAGGGAGTCCCAGTTGAGGCTGTGCACAAGATGCACAGCAGTAGGGGCAAGATGTACTCGCTTGCCCTCCTCATTTTGTCCAACGTGCCGGAGGCTAAGGACATATTCCGACAGGTACACACTGTGTGCGGCCTGTCGAGAGTCAAAGTCCGTAGGCAGTTGTCACAGTGCCACCGCTGACAACTCTACGGGCATGCGGCGGCCAACTGCTCAGCCCCTCCCAGGTGCGTTAAGTGCCTAGACCCGCACAGCTCGAAAGAGTGTCCTCGGCCCCGTGATACCGAGTACCCACCCGCTTGCGTCCTTTGCGGACAGACTGGCCATACGGCCAACTTCAGAGGCTGCCCTCGCGCGCCTCACCCCAATCTCGACAACAAAGCTGCCAAAAAAGTTCCACCACCGGTCAATGACCGTACATTCCCGGCTCTTCCATCCAAAATGCCCCTTCAGGGCAACTCTCAATCACCTCAGGACCTATATCGCCTACAGTCCTCCTCACCTTCGCCCACTAGGGCCCTGACATCAGGCGGAACCCTCTCACGCCGATAACGTAGATACAGTATACACTGCTATCCGCAATATCGACGTAAGAGAGATCGAAATTTTAGCACGCAAACTGCACGCTTCTCAGTTCCCTCAGGACCTTACTGAACGCCAACACCTTTTAAATTCCATATAATTAGTCATCCCATTCGTAAGCTGCTTTACTTAGGTAGCAATTCTTCCCAGCGGCTACTCGCCGCTAGCGCCCCCCTTTCACCCAAGGGGGGCGCGTTCGATACGGCTTAGAGTTCTCTAGCTAGACCGTTAAGCCTGTCCCTAAAGGCGGTGTTTAGTGGGTAAAAGTCTCTACATAACCACGCAGCCGGCTGCGTGGTATGCTATGAGCATACACCGCCTCCCTCCCCCGTTTTCCGGAGGGTTGCCCTTATTGCTTTGGCCGCAAAAAAAAGAGCGCGCGCGCGTAGTCGGTAAGCGGCGGCGGCGTGGGACACAGCTCCGGAACAGCAAGAAGAAGCGAGCTGTGGCGTTGAAGAAACGGATCAAAAATGGTTGACGGATACATGACGATAGCGGCGTGTGAAGACGATGTGGCGCTGAATGATAGCTTTTTCTTGTTTCTTTATTAAAACTTTAAATATATACGTCAAATTATCTCGCATCGATATGCAGCCCTTAGTATCTCAGTAGCCGGGGATTATTAGGAAATAAATGTTTTCTTCGCCTTCTGTGTTATGGTAGCAGCAGGGTATAAATTATTTATTGCCGTTTAGAGTTGATTCGCCTGGCTGCTACAGAAGAAATTAAATGTAGTATTGGATTTATCGTGTACACAAGAAGGTACGACTATGTTTAGCCGTTTACGAGACAATATGGATGTTATAAGTGAGGCTTAGACGCTACAGAAATACGCCTAACATATTTCAGTGCTGTACAGCTTTACCTGTATCGTATAACTTAATCGTAACGTGTATATAATGATATCTGAAATAAATATCAGTAGTTAAATTCCTCAATTGAAAAAAACAAAATAAGTGGACGTACTTGTTGAAAATATTTATTTTTTAAACAAAAAAAAAGAAATAAGGCACTTAAGTTTCATACGTATGTAAGGCGTAATGAATAAAATCTACACGACCACTCTATTCTCATGTAAATTAAAAGTTCCTATTTTTTTGTTTTATAAACTATGTTAGGCAGGTTTCATTTTAAATGTACATTCCGTTATGTATTCAAGAGTAATAAGATATTATAATAAAAATGTAAATAATATGAAGACTGCACACAAACACGCTCATTAACTAGTATGATCCGAGCCTTAAGTTTTCAAATATACTGTTCAACGAAAATATTTCTTTAAGAGGTCATTAATTATGATCCATCATAGGTTGCTATAAATTATATATATATATATATATATATATATATATATATATATATATATATATATATATATATATATATATATATATATATATATTATAATATATTATATTTAATTATTATCATTTAAATATTATTGGCCTTATGGCTTGCCGGTAAATCTAACTTCGACTTAGAGGTCAATCGACGGATTTAATTTGTCTGGGCCGCGTTCGGGAAATTACGACACACCTCGTCAGGTATACCTAAAAACCTGAAAATTAGATTGAACAACCAGTGTGTGTTGCCAGTTATGACTTAGAGATCTGAGACGTGGTCCTCCACTGCTGGCCGTATGAGGACGCTCAAGGTCGTTCAGCGAGCTATGGAAAGGGCTATGCTCGAAGTTTCTCTGCGTGATAAACTTAGGAATGAGTAGATCCAGAGCTATTGACATAGCCCAACAGATTAGTAAGCAGAAGTGGCAATGGGACAGTCATATAGCATGAAGAACCAACAACCGATGGGGAAAAAAGATTCTCGAGTAACAGCCTCGCTAGTGGGCGACCCTCACTAGATGGAGTGAAAGTGAAGTCAAGACATGCAGGAAATCGATAGATGCAGGTGGCTCAGGGCCGTAGTTTGTGACATTCCTTGGGGGAGGCCCACGTTCAGCAGTTGACTTGTGAAGGGCTGTAATTATGAACGATAACATTTAATACAATCATAGTCGGTTAAGCCCATGAGGATAAATGTCTTTTTGCTTTATTGAAATCGTTTCCTGTGTGGCTTTAAATTCACATACTCGAACAGATGCAGTCTATTCTGTTTCTAATTCGAATACTTGAAATAATGTAAACATGTCTGCCGTCCCTATAAGCGCAGATTAACGTTAATCCTAACCAATTAAACTGGATATAATTAAAGTACCACGTGAACACGCAAGCCGTCTGCTTACAGATTAGCCCAAACTAACATTTTTCTTTTATTAATTTTAATGTGCAATATATACATATATATTATGTTATTTATTTCGGTCTTGGCGACAAATTAAATTCGTTTTTATGTCTTTTTTCATGCGTGTTGCCTATTGTACCTGATAGTAAGTGGTGATATAGTCTCACATACATGAACATTCATTCAGGTACTCTCTTACTTTATAACACTCATAATGTAACCGAATGAAAACACGTATTATATAATGGTTATAACATAATTACAAGGTACTAAAGCACTGGGAATTTATTCCACTCTTATGCTATACAATTCACACACCACGAAGCCAACCAATTGGTTCAAATCTGCGTCATGTCTGCGACATCAAAGGATTGAAACACACCGAGCGTCTAGTTGTCCGAAAGTTCTATGGAGATATATTTAAGTATACGGAGTGTGAAGCATTCCTTCTAACAGGTTACATACGTGTGACCTTCTTTGTTTGAAATGGGTTGCATTTGTCTATGGACTACAGTAGACACTTACCATAATGTGGAGTTTAAGATTGCTTGCCACATCATTTTTATATTTAAAAAATGCGTTTAATGTATTTTTTACCCACGCATTATTTACTAAATATTACGCGCCAGATGTCGAGTTCAAGTAAAAAATTCCATTTGCTTTGACAAAAAAATTGTCCTGTGTTTAAACGCCACGTCTGTCTAATTTTTAAGAAGTATAGCAAATTTTGCTTACGATAGTTTTTAGATTGCAATTTCTTGAAAACTTGCATGTTTATTCAATCCCCGTATTATTTATTCTAAGACCACTTCTTGTATGTAGTTTCTTACCTGTGTAATGATGACAAAGCATATTATATTATATTTTATTAAAATGTGACCACTAATTTATGAAATCCTGATGAACAAAGAAGCGGACACAAATCGGGAAAAAAATGAAAATCCTTTAAATACAACCATAATAAATTGATAAATTCAACGCGGGATCAGCTATAAATAAAAAAAGATATTTCTCTCTAATTATAGATTATTTACAAACTTAATTATGTGTGACATATTTTTAATTGTTTATAGTTGAGTAATTTTGGAAAAACCTCTGTAAGCATGAAAACTCCGATTAATCTTTGACGTGTTGTAAAAAATTTATAATAAAAAACATTAAAAAATAGCAATCACATATCTAAAGTCGATTTTAAATTTTAAAAATCAGCCCTTTAAAAGTTCAGTCGTATCAATTAACCAGGCTTAAAATAAATTCGTGCAGAACAGATTTAATTAACACAACATGTAAACACGGAAACAAGGGGATTAGTTTGATACACAAATTTATTTGATTTTGATTAAAATTCATGTCACTGTGTCTATTATAATAATTATTTCCGTTATGACTTTCTGAGCCTATGTGAAATTTATTTTTGTATAACGCCGATGCAGAAAAAATTTCTAGCGTACTTGATTTTTTTTTCATTTAATATCATGTAAGTTAAAGAACAATAATGCTTATGAAATTTATGTTTCATCTAAAGGTTTATATTTAAACTGAGATTTGCTTAGCGAGCCGTATTTAACTTTAACTCGTCCTCAAAAGACTCACGAATGGCTTTATTTCACCGCGCTTGAATTACGGACTCGTATTCAACGAACAGAAACTTGCGCAAACCATTTATCAAAACGCTTAATTGGTTAGACTTTTATATGATATTAAAACTATATCAGTAGTTGTAAATTGCAAATATTTTTAAGTTTTATAATTCTCTATGTTCTATTTATGAAATAAACTCTTATTTTGCTGTAGTTGTAGAAAGGTATTTAAACATGTACGATACTCTACTAGTTTTTCATTTTACCGCTATAGTCTCCCCACAAACCTTAAAGTATTACGTAAGCAAGCAAAGGGAATGAGGGGGGATATAGAAAATCATACATAAGATAATAAAATCTGCTGTGGTCAAGGTTTTCTTATTTAATCTTAAACAGGGGTGGGATTAAAATCATTGAAAGATTGCTACTTAATGCTGAAATGTTACCTAAGTCGCATCTTTCTATTCGTTACAATCCTTCACAAGATCTTTGTTAAACATACACCTCCCGCAAGGAAACAAAGACGATCCTAAGTCACCTGCATCCATCGACTTCCTGAATGTCTTCCCGAGTCGTCACCCCATATAGTGGAGTCAGCCCTACACTTTTCTTACCGGTATTGCATGCGAGATATAATAACGTTATTTTTTGATACTTGATACGCTATAAATTAACTATGAAAACAACATTTCATTTTTGTCTAATATCCTTAAATTTTCTCATACATCAATTAATCACGGGGAGCTTATTAAAATAGCATTAACTTGTAAGGAGGCTAAAAGTCTCCTATCCTACGGAACAGTCCCTTTAGAACAATTGTAATCCCGTTTTACTTAAATATTTCAAATATTTCGTCGAAATGCTTCCTTAATGCGTTCCATATATACTATAAAGACTATATAAATACTTATGGTAAAATGAAAATCATCCATTTTTGTGACAGAGCCACGCTGCATTTATATTATGGTTATAGCACGAGATAGCCCCCACGACCGGGGAAAGACTATTCTCACAGAATATCAGCGTCGTAAAATAGCAGCTTAATATTTTTGCTGTCTCTATGGTGAGTGTGGAAAACGGGAGACCCTTTTTGCTGAAACGAGGTATTCTATTTAAGTCTTCAGGGGTGACATCTCATCTGTAGTTTGATTCTTCTTAATCTAAGATAAATCTAGATTTCTATGAGCCACAGAATCCACTTACTGTGAAGTGGACTGTGAACTCGTTTGTTATCCTAATTGTATAAAAAATATATTTTTATAAATGTTATTTCAGTAAAATTAGACATTTCTATTAGGTTCTTACCAATAATATTATTTATACATTAGCCACATGTGTAAGGTTAATAAACTCGTGAGAATTTTTTGCGAGGTCAATAGCTTCTTAATTGTATTCATTTCATAAGTTATGTATGATTTTTGTGGTTGCTCAAATAAATGGTACGAGTACATACTCAATTTGATTTGGCAATTCCATTAAACCCTAAAATAGTATCCGCGTTAATGTGGGTAAAATGTTTAGCCGCATATTTATTGCGGTGTTTATCTCTACCCTCGTATCCGAAAGCTAATGATTGTGAATCAGTCAGAGTCCAACTTTAGCCGTTAGATCCTAGAAATTAATGGTACCCTATTTATCACCTACTATTTACGAGGCGTGCTAAAACGAAAATCATCCATTTATATAATTAACGTTATTTCAGTAAAGTTAGCCCTTTCTATTCAAACTGCATCGACATATTTTTACGTAATGTTAGGAGGGCCGCTCTGAAGGTGTTTTTAAAAAAAAAACTTTCACACCCAATCCCAGAAGTTCTTTTGGTTTATTTCCCCAATATTAAATTAATACAAGAAATGTACAAAAGCCGCGAACGGCGTGTGCGATATGCACTTAATATGGGTTGGAACTGCACTGCCTCGATTACCTCAAACTCTAGGCTTTTATAATAAATATAATAATCGAGTCAGCGCTTTTATCTAACTAGGGTTGGACATAACATCTCCCCCTTTTTGACGGAGCTCATCCTTCTTTTAAATAAGGGATGAGCAGAGTCTCACAAACGATACAGTGGAAATAAAAAAAAATAATTTGAATACAAAAAATAATTGTAAAATAGAATTGTTTCAATTATTTGTTATTATTATAAAATCAAATTGAATTGATACAAAAGCATAGTAAAATTAAACTGTTCTTAAACAATATCTACACAAAATTATAAGAAATTATTTATTTACATTATGAACTAGTAATATAGTATTTTTTATAAGATTCAGTGAATAATGAAATAGTAGAAGATTCAGTGTATTAATGCTAAGATTTATTTTTTATTTCAAATACAAACATTTAGTAATATTAATATCTAAGACACAGTGTATAAAACAAAATATAAACTTATATTCTAATGTAACATAATGCTTTATGAAATAAGTATAGTAAAGTAATATAGTTTTTTAATTATTACATAAGTTTCGATTTGATAAGTGAAATTTACTGAATGTTCTTTTCATTTGGTTTGGCACTGGCATATTAGGTAAGGATATAGAATCTTTTCTATCATCGTCTGATGATGAAACTTCAGTTAACTCAATAGAATTACTAACTTTCGATTCGTGTTTAACAATCCGTCGTGTATTGCACTGATTAAATATTTGTATGCAGCGGCAAGAATCATTATTTCTCTTAATAGAGCAACAAAATATTTTATAGGAAATATATAAAATTATGCAAATAATCAAAAAGTATGTAAATGATGAATAGTATTTACCATATTTTATTATGTGAGATTGTTCTTGAACTCTATTGATCTCATTTTCTAAGTTATTTAAGGAATGGTAAGAATATTTCAGAGTTTCCATGTCTAGGCTAGTTAAAGATATAGGAGATAAGTATGGAATTGATTTGTTTAAAATTTCTTTATTACAACAATCGTCTTCTGTAATATTAAAGTTTAAATTCATTTTATTTTTGATTTTAATAGATTTAGTTGTAGATGGCATTAATTGAATTGTCTTAGAGAAACCAATACAGCTTTCGTTTAAACTTAGGATACCTGTCCCTAAAATAGTGAAATCTTGTATTATATTATTACATTTTATAGTTAATTTACATTTCTCAGACTGTACATAGATTAAACTTATTATTATTTATTTTATACCATACATCGATTTGTCCATATAAAAGTTTAGAGTTACATTGATGTGGTAAAGATAACGTTACTTCGGTTAACAATTTTGTTTCACAACATGGATTCTTTATTGTAGAAAATATAGAAATTAAAGGACATATAGTATAATCATTATTAATAATATTACACTCGTTTAAATTATCTAGCAAACTATAACTAAGTCTATCTTCTGTTATTCCAAGATAAGGCTTGGTAGGTTGGATTAGAGCAAAAGAGTTAGGATCATTAGGATTATGAGGGGTTGGTAAAGGTATGCATTTGTATAAGGTGAACTTTAAAGAAGAAATCAGTGGTATGCGTAATATGAAAATTATTCTTCTATTATAATAAAAAGATGTGAGTTTTGAAATATCTATCAAAGTATGTATATTTTCAATCGTTAATGGTACTGGAAAATCTAATCGCTTGTTTATATAATTACTCTGTTTTAAAAGCTGGCGAAATAAGTTCGTAGGAGCTATTACACTAGGATGTAGAATGTTTGCTTTAGAAATAAGAAGATTTAGTACATTATCCAAGAAATTAGAAATAGTGGCTAAAGAGCTTTCTATTATATTAAGTAAAGCATATATTTTAGAAATATGTGATAATTGATTATTATTTCTGACAATTTGGGATAATACAATATTTAAAGAATTTATTTGAGAATTTAATTTATTTTCATTCATATTTAATTTATATATCGTTGAGTTAAATACATTAATAGAAGATTTAATTATGTGAATATTATCCTTCATTAATTTTAAAAGCTCGGATTCGCTATTTTGACAAGTGCTAATGGCTGCATCGTATTTTCGTGCATCATCAGCATCTAAAGTTCCAAAAAAAGAATTTCAAAATTTCTCCACCGAATTCTAAAGCTCGTTTATGCCTTGTTTGTTCCTCGGTAGAGACTATATGCGAAAGAGATTCGAATTTAGCAAAATTAGAATTTAATAATACTTCAATAGGACTTATGATATCATTACATTCAGCGAAACCATGGAGTTGGAAGTTTTCGCAGAGCGTTGCAGTTTTAATTATAAGCGAATGTATATTCTCTAGATGTGGCTTAACTGATACTACGTCTATATGAGTTACAACATTCCAAAAATCATTATAAAAATTAATTGTAGTTATTTGATCGAAATAAATACCTGGACTATTATAAATAGGTAGAATTTGAGTTTCAGCGTTGAATTGGTGGCTTATGGCCCTGAAATAAAGTGAGATTAAGGATGAGCTGGTTTAATTTCATTAACATGGTATTTCATGTGCTTATGACCTATGAGAAGGGTTACGTTATGTTTGCTATTTAATTTAATAATTTTATAAGGACCTTTCCAGATAGGAGATAAGGCTTTGCGAAGTCTGTGGTGGCATTTTAAGTAAACCATATCGCCTGTTTTGTAGGATATATCTTTACTATTTTTGTCATAATAATTTTTCGATGTTTCTTTATTTTTTATTATGTGTTCTAATGCTTTTTGTCGACTAAAGTTCATGCGGTATTGTAATGCGCGGATATATTCATGATAAGTAGTGTCATTGCTCGTATTATATAAAGAATTTGGTATTGTTGGTTTATGCCCATATAGCAATTCATAGGGTGTATATGTAGTAGTGGTATGAGGGGTAGTGTTGTAAGAGAATACTGCGGTTGCTAAGTAACAATGCCAATCATTCTGATTTTCATTAACGAAAGATTTCAGGTATTCCTTGAGTGTAGCATGACTACGTTCTAAGGCACCATTTGTTTGGGGATGATAGGGGGTAGCATATAGGGGTTTTATTTCAAATATTTGAGTTACCTGTTTAAATAATTCCGATGTGAAACATGTGCCGAGATCCGTTAATATCGTTTTAGGAATTCCAAATAATGAGATAAAATGAACTAGTGTACGAGCTACTTCATCGCTGCCGGAAATTATCATTGGGTATACACATAAAAATTTGGTTTGGTCATCTTGTAGGGTTAATATAAATTTAAAGTTTTGCAAGCCAGCTTCGGGTAGCGGACCGACTATATCTAAAGCTAATCTTTCAAATGGTTTTGTACTTGTGGAGGTTATCACCATTGGAGCCTTATTACATGATCTCAGTGGTTTATTTATTTGACACAATTTACAATTTTTCACGTAACTTTCTATATCAGAACGCATGTTTTTCCAAAAATATAGATCCTTTAAACGGTTTAACATTCTTTTAATTCCGGGGTGACCAGCAATTGTTGAGTCGTGATTTTCTTTGAGAATTTGTGGAACTTCGGCAGGAGTAGGGTAAATAATTTGATTTCGGTATATATGAATTTTAATGTTAGTATTATGAAATATGTAAGCAATTATGTTGTATATTTTCGTATAGGATAGTTTAGAGAACGGGTCAGCAAAATCGGAAATGGCTAAATCAGTGATTTGACTATTTTCTGTTAATATATTATCGCGTAGTTGCATTAGTAAATTGTATATATTTCGGTATGTTAACTCTTCGAAATGGTGAATTTTCGTATATAAGAAATAGTATATTTTATCATTTTGCTTAATACAAGAGATAGTGCACGGTTCTCGTTCTGAGTTTATTTTACCTTCAGGATTTTGTAGCTGAGATAGAATATTTTTACAATATGGAATAGATTCATCAAAGTCGAGGGATACGTGGCAGACAATATTATTTAATTTAGAGAGGTATAACGCTTCTTGATGTTCTTCGATTACAGTATTTGTAGAAATGGAGCTAGTAAATTGCTTTTTAAAATAAAATTCGTATTTGAGTTTGTTAAGGGCTACATTTGAATTTAAGGCGTGAATGGGTATGCGTGAAAGAGCATCGGCGTTTGAATTTTGTTTTCCTTGCTTATAAAAAATTTCATAGTCATATTCCTCTAACTTGAGGCGCCAACGAATTAATCTACTTCCTGGATCCTTGACATTAAAAAGCCAGACTAAAGGTCTGTGATCAGTGACTATTTTAAACTTACTACCGTAAATATAGGGTCGGAATGTTTTTACGGCGAAGAGTATAGCTAAACATTCTTTTTCTGTTGTTGAGTAATTGCCTTCCTGTTTATTTAATGTTCTTGAGGCATACGCGATCGGTTTGTCTTTTCCGATAGGGCCTTGCGATAATATTGCGCCGACAGCATAATTACTGGCGTCTGTGGTGACAATGAATGGTTGAGAAAAATCGGAGTATTGAAGTAACGGAGCTGAAATTAGTTTTTCCTTTAACAAATTAAAAGCTTGGGTTTGTTCTTGTGTCCAATTAAAATCAACATCTTTTTTTAACAATGACGTAAGGGGTTTTGTAATTTTTGAGAAGTTATCTATGAATCGGCGGTAGTAACCTACTAGACCTAGAAATGATTTAATTTCCTTGGGATTTTTGGGAATAGGGTAGTCGGATACTGCCTTCACCTTGTCAGGGTTAGGTGTGACACCTTTGTCGGTTATTACATGACCTAAATAAGTGACTTCGTGTCGAAGGAATTCGCATTTGTCTGGTTGTAGCTTTAAATTGAAGTCTCGAAACCTATCAAAAACAAGACGTAATTTTTCCATATGACTTTGAAGATCGTGGCTGTAAATGATGCAGTCATCTAGGTAGACGAAACAGTGGAGACCTTGGAGACCAGAAAGGACGGTATTCATGAGACGTTGGAACGAATTTGCAGCACTTTTTAATCCAAAAGGCATGCGAGTGAATTCAAAATGACCGGAAATGCCATTTATGTTGGTTACAGTAAAACCAGTCTTTTCAGCATCCTTAGGATTGAGAGGAATTTGATGGAAGCCAGAAACTAAATCGAGTGTCGAAAAATATTTGGAATGCCCTAATTGATCTAATATATCGCTAATTAAAGGAATAGGATAAACTTCGTTTATGGTCGCATCATTAAGTCGCCTGTAATCTATAACAATGCGCCATTTCTTTTTGCCCGATGCGTCCATTTTCTTAGGCACGACCCACACTGGGGCGCTCCACGGAGATATTGACGGCTTAATAGTATTTTGTTTTAACATCTTTTTTAATTGTGCGTCTACTTCGTCTTTATGACATTCGGGAAAACGATATGACTTAACATGAATAGGAGGGGTGTTTCCTGTATTGATTGAGTGTTGGATCGCGTTTGTACATGTGAGGTTATCTCCTTCAAGACAAAATATGTCTGAGTATTGTGAGCAACAATCTAATAAGAGTCTTTTCTCCTCTGAGTTTAAATGAGAATGACGAATTTGTTCGCAGACGCGTTGGACACGATTAGAATAAGTTGTAGAAATAGTATTTATATTATTATAAGATTCAAAAGATTTGGAATATTCTTTAAAGTCAATTGGTGTTAAGTTAACTTTGAAATTTTTTATTTTAATTTGCGATTCAGTTGTGTTTAAAACCGAAAAATTAACTCTTTTATTCGCTTTTAAAGTTACTAGGCAGTTCGCTAAATAAACACCATTACAAACGATTTGATCTAGTATGAGTGCATCCTTAAGGTGACGCAACTCGGACGGGTCATTTGACACGGAGCATTCGATAACAGTTTCGCTACGCGCTGGTATAATGTATGTAGGTTCCGAAAAGTGGATAGGCACAGATATAGAATTTTTGAAATAAAGTGAATAAGTATGATAATCAATGTTTACTTTAAAATAACTGAGAAAGTCGCTTCCTAATATTCCGTCATAATCAATATTAATATCGTCGGATGTGACATGAAATTTATATTTTATGGAAAAATTATCTAAAATAAGATCTAACAGTAATGTTCCTAATGTTTCGTTGCAAGATTGAGTGCTGTTTATACCCTTGAGTTTTACGATTTCATCAGAAAGCTTAAAGTTTCCATTTAAACTCGACTTTTTTATAATAGAGACACTTGCACCTGTGTCGAGTAACAATCGTAGGGGTTGAACCGAAAAATTCGACCTAAAATAAACATGAGGTAGTGATGTTTTCTTATTCGATGTGTTCAGGCTATATGTTGGTATTTCTCCTTTATTATTAATTGAATTATCAGTAGGATTAGCATGACTCGAAATTCCTTTTTGAGATGTATATTTTGGATAAGGGATAGTATCATTATGAGAGACAGAATTAGTATAAGAATTAGTATAAGAATTAGTAAAAGAATTAGCATTAAAATTATTTCTAAGACTCTGATGTTGATTCAGGGGTGTCCTGGGATGATTTTCCCGAGGTAATAAATAATTGGTACTATGACTTTGACTTTGTGTAAAAGATGGACTCGGATGTTGTTCCCGAGGTGTAGAATTAGAATAAGAAATAGTATTTTTTAAATTACATGATTTAGTAGGACTCGGCGGCCTTTGACGTCGCTGAGATGTATTGTAAGAATATTTCGTACGATAATTATAACTAAATTCGTTATCATTATATATAGGCTTAGTATAGGATTTAGTATAAGAATTAGTAGAATAGCAATAATTATTTGTGCCTTTAAATGCTTTCGATTTCGGTAGGCACTTTTTCCGAAATCAGATTTAGTTTAAATCTTCATTATTAATATCGGCATTAGAGGTAGAAGGTTGCGCGTCACATAAATGCATATTATTTCTATTAGGTGCATGCGCACTGGGACTTGGTAACGTATTCGTCGTGCGAGTGTCTGGTTGCATATTATGACGAAGGCTATTGTTATATTGTCGCTTTCGACATTCGTTTATCATATGTCCCGGACTTTTACAATAACTGCATATTTTAATAGGATTTTTTGTTTGACATATTATGAAAATTGGAATGAGGGTTATTATTTTGTGGATTAACGTAATAAGCTCCACGAGATTGTTTTTTCTTATGATTATAGCAGTTAGAAGAATCATGACCAAATTTTTGACATATAGAACACTGTTTATAAGATTTGGAAGATATTTTGCTCAGAATGAATAGTTTTTCTTCTTCTATGGCATGCGTAATTGCCTCGCTTAAATTCTTCGGGTTTCGACATCTAACAATATATCCGTAATTAGAATTTAGACCTAATATAAATGTGTTGAGGGCTAAATCCTCCATAGCGGCAATTCTTCCTACTAGCTCGGACTTATTCTCGCAACTGTAATGTATGTCGGATTGTAATCGCGTTAAACAAGATTCGATTCTAAGTGAATATTGCATTACTGTTTCCGAATTTCCTTGCCTACAATTTTGGAGTTCAATTAAAAGGTGTGTGGAGTGTTTCTTCTCGCCAAAGGTAGTTTTTAGAAATAGTTTTAATTCATCCCAACTATTAAACGTTTTTAGAGAGCACGCGATTTGAGCTTTTCCTTCTAATTGGGATATGATATAACGATATAAAACTGCTTGCTGTTCCGAGTTCGCGAGTGCTATGGCGTTATCACAATTTGTGAGAAAAGCCCGAAGTGATTCTCTATCACCATTGTAAGGTTTGATGAATTTTACAAGGACGGATAAGGGAATTTTGTCGGACATTTCTATTTCTTCTGGTTTGTCCTTTAAAGTTTTAACCTTATGCATATGGAATTAGAAAGATTTAGGAGTTAGTAAATACAAAATTGGTAAAATGAGAATATTATTGTACACGACAAATGACAAAAGAATGTAAGGAAATAGAAGAGGAATAGTATAAAATTATAGCTAAATTAAAGTTACCTAACTTACAATATCACGATCACTACGGTGTACATTGGTTGCTATGCCGGTGTCGTGTTGCGATGACGTGCAGCGGAGTCGCGTTGCCGTGAGACCCAGGAGTCGTTTGACGGCGGCGTCCACGTAGTTGTGCGATGGGAGTGCAGCAGCTCAGGGCAGGCTCACACGCTGGTGGTGTAGACTAACAGCCTTGATGAACTTCGGGTTGACGATGGTGTCCCAAGCTCGTGGGGCTGAGACCTCGTTGGTGCTTTGATGATGCAGGCTCACACTCGTGGGGTGGAGACTTACTGTCGATCTTTCACTTCAGAGTTTCCCAGGATTCGGATGCCACGCTACTGATGTACCGGTAGACCTTGCGACATCCCACTTCTGACACCAAATTTGTTAGGAGGGCCGCTCTGAAGGTGTTTTTAAAAAAAAACTTTCACACCCAATCCCAGAAGTTCTTTTGGTTTATTTCCCCAATATTAAATTAATACAAGAAATGTACAAAAGCCGCGAACGGCGTGTGCGATATGCACTTAATATGGGTTGGAACTGCACTGCCTCGATTACCTCAAACTCTAGGCTTTTATAATAAATATAATAATCGAGTCAGCGCTTTTATCTAACTAGGGTTGGACATAACAGTAAGAAAAAAGGGTTAAATTTAAGAAAGTTTTATCATAGAACTTACAAAGAACTTTGTTTACTTGAACTTAAACAGTTATAAAAGCTATGATTTCTAAGGAGTCTGATTTGTAAGGAGACAAAACAAAAACGCAAAAAAAGTAATTTCAACAATTTACAAGAAAACTGAAACTATTAATTAAAAAAGAATCTATTTTCTGAAGTCTCGAGCTGTTATCTTCCACAAAAGGTATACAATATATTAATAACCAACAATAACTTTTGGTCTCGCGAATTAGGTATTAAAGCAACTAGTGATAGCAGAATGTAAAGATTAATTTGTATGTTGACTCGATATGTTAGAAGCTTAATGAAGCATTTTAAATGCAAAGAAATCGTACTGGTTACCTTTTCTTTGAGAGAGTGATATGCTTTAGGTGGAATCCTACCGGTCAAAACGGCTTTTCTTATTCTGCTGGTCATACGAATTATATTTCAATATACAACTGCCTTGACAATGATGAATAAAGTTCATCTGCACGGAACCCTTAAAATTTAAGGGATCTAATAGGTTGTACTGTCATTTTCTCCAAATATCACGCTCGCACATCAGCCAGCTACTTGACTAAAAAATTCCCAGGCATAGTTCGCTGGAAACTTTTTACGTGGTAGAGCAACGCTGCAGCTATATTATGGTTGTAACACGAATGGGTCGGCTGGACCTGATAAGGACTACGCTCTCACAGAATATCAGCATCGTAAAATAGCAGCTTAATGCCGCTGTGTCTCGTATGGTGAGTATGGAGAACTGGAGGTCGTTTTTTTCTGGAAATGAGGTATTCCATCGTAGTTTGCATGGGTAAAAACGTATCTGCATTTGCATTAATTTTAATCAAAGATAAATGTATATGTCTGTGGACCACACATTCATTTACCATCAGGTGCGTTGTGTACTCGTTTATCACGGTAATTCCATAAAAACATACACATTCTTAATGAATTCAATAAATAATGTGTTGTTAGGCATGAAGGGAGAAAATAAAAGAAAACAAAGAAATCAGAGAAGAAGTATAAACTCAACTCGTTCGAATAGTATATAGGAAGATGCTAACAACTAGCTGAAATTATTTATTCCACTAGTTTTAATGTCAGAATCCTGCTTGTTGTGGTACTTTGTCTTATTTAAGCAGGGAGGGTCGTGATGCCGACGGTTTAATGCGTGTCATATTGAGACGAGTAGTGTTGCTAATAGTTTACACAATTTATCTAATTTGGTGATATTAGCTACTTACAGCTTGCTGTGTTTAAAAAATGTTTTATCACGTGGTGTCGTTATTTTGATATGTTCCTTTTATTTAAATAACTTTGAGAGTAGTTGCCAACGTCACAGGCGTAATAATTTCTTATATCGGGATAAAAATACAAAAAATACGAACAAAACGTATGAAAGAAAAAAAATAGCAGATATTTCGAAACACAGCATAAAAGGTGTCATATTTTATTTGTCTGAAACTAAGTATTCAAGAATATACGAATACTTGGACAACTTGATGCGGGTTAAAATAAATTGTACCCTTGTCACTGATGTATTTTATGTGAAAATTATTTTTTATTCTCTTCCGTATTCAGATGTGACATATTTTTATTTATTTATGTAGACGAACAATTTCATTGTCGGGGTAACGTATTTCAAATGGAAAAGAAAGTGTACGTAACTTTAAATTCACACAATTACGTTGTTAATTTAATTTTGTAAAAAAAAACTATATCATTCCTACTTTTATACATTACAGCTTATTAGAAGTCCTTTGTGAAACATGGCCCCTCCATAGATATAGATAAGGTGAATTATGCTATAGTAACCACGCTTGGCAGGTCGTTTTACTGAGATTTTAACAGGAAGATGCCGCTGGCCATCTCCTGTTTCGTTTACCTCTGTCGGCTCTGACTACACCCACGGAATATGGGGTAGTAGATTCTCGTACGCCGTTACTAGACAGTAATAAAAACATATTATATACCAGATATTTAACCGCGGTTTCTTCAGTTCAGTTTTCAGTTTTAGCTTCAGTTTAAACTAAATTAATAGTACTCCCTGCCAAAATTAGCAAAATTGGACACAATACAATGACCTAGGTACCCATGTGCGTAAATGATTTGGTATTGTAGTATGCTACAAAAATACATTAGTAAGTTTATCATTTTATCAATTGAATTAAAAGCATATGTCTATCAATAGCTTTTATTATCGGGCTTGTCTTACAATGTCTCTTCATGAAAGGTAAATTATCCTATAATTAGCAGTACCCAATTTACATAATATATCAATATTTCAAGTGATATAATTTTGATGAAATAATGTTGAATTACTTGTTTTTTTTTATTAATACACGGCATAGTGTTTATTTGTGGTATCTAACTATAAGCCCCATTGAATATTGATTGGCACCAAAAATAGATACCGGTATTTTTTTGGTAACTTCAAAATTCCTTGTAGTTCAATTCACGATAAACGTGTCAGAGAAACTATATTAACGAACGGGAATAGAAATATACAGAAGATGGGCAGCAGCGTTTTTCTAATTACAGCTCAATATAATAAAAAGATGCAGTTGGCAACCTGCCTGCCAAACGTGGCCACAACGGAAATTATTCAACTTATTTGGCAATCTATTTAAAGAATGCAAATGATGAACGCGAGTAGAAATTTATCGTGTAGAGGTATAGAGGCGGTGGAATAAAAATCAATACCCCATTTCGTCTTGTGGGTATCGTCAAAGGGAAAATAAAAAAGGAGATAGGTGGCAGCATCTTTCTGATAACGGCGCGAAGTAATAAAAAGCAGCGGTTGCCAACTCACTTGCCCAGCGTTGTAATACTGGAATATATAACTTTATATTTCTCTCATCGTATCAATATTTGTCTTATCGCATCATGATTTTATTTACTTGAGAAATAACGTTATTGGCATGATTAATATTATAATACAATTGAAATTCGTCATCTCCATTAGCTTATTAAATCCAATTTGCATTCGGGTAAAACAGCATGAGCAAATTTTATTGGTCAGTCTTTTTTAACTATTTGCTTAAACTGCGCGTGCCTAACTCTGTAATATTTTCAGCTGAATCCCTCTGAATGTCACGAAATGTCGATTTTGTATTAAAATAAACTGGGTTTTTCAATCTGCTCGTTTTGCAATTTAATTATGAGTCATAAATTTAGTATAAGTAGAAGTAATATTGAACAAGGTAATGGAATTTCTGTTCTGCCTAGGCAAACTGGATTAGTATCAATTTCCACCTTTTATACACAACGATACAAAACGTAACAAATTAGCTAAATAGATGTTGACAAATGTATTATTTTCATTTTTGGACTGATTTTATTTTGTTGCATGCATAACATTGCCCAGTTGTGAAAGATTTTTTTTACGGTTTATATGAATCTGAATATTTTATTTAACTATAATTATCGAAATGAGCCGTTAATTGCATAAATTGCTGTTCAGGAGTTGGAAAATATACTAGGAGGAATTCTAAGACCGTGAAGATTGTTAAGATTTTTCCGACGACGACGGTGTCAATGATCCTTCATTTAACTTCCAGACGAATTATTATGAAAATTCTGATGATGACCCGGAGGAATCACCCGAATTGGAAAAAGAAGTTCAGGCTGCCAGTAGCCTAGCAACTACATCTATCAATACTCAGTGCAGCAGTACTGCAACGAATCCCATTCGAGCCATCGATTCTCCTAGTACTAGTTCTGCAGCTGCTCTTAGTACTTAGTCATGTACCGAGAGACTAATATCATATTATGGAAAACGAAAAGCCTGAATCTAAATAATGACCTAATACTACTATTTACATGGATCTGACATGTTACCTTCAGAAATAGTTTTGATTCGTTTGGATACTGCCTAAAGGTATTTTAACATGTTGAATAAAACTACTTCTACTGATTATGTCGCATTTAATTATTTTATTTTTAATTCCCGACGTTTCGGGTGCTTTCTAGCACCTATAGTCACGGGGGCCTGAAGTAACTGACAGCCCGATATCAATGTTATCCCGAAATATCTTTAGCTTTTTAATTAGTATTTATGGTCCGATCTACGCAGAATGAACTTACTGTGACTTGAAGTATTGTCCGCAGTGGTTTGCTTGGGTTTAGTTTGAATTTTAATAATTACATGGTCGAAGCGGGTGGTATCCAGCCTCCTTCTCTATTGAATTTGTGATGATTTTTAATTTTAATAGCCTCACGTATACGTACACGTAGCCTTAGTAGGAATCGATGTTTTTGCAAGGATTTTTGATCTATCATATCGGATGTAATGGTTTTTAGTATATGATCACAAACTACAGACTTCCCGGAATGTTGATGCTTCACGTCAGCTCTGTGTTCTTTTACACGGGTTCTAGTTGACCTTTTTGTTTGCCCTATATATGAGAGACAATATCCGCAAACAAGCTTGTACACTCCTATATCTTGTAGAGGAATATGACACTCGACGTATGGTAAGAATTGACTAATCTTTTCGGCGGCTTGGAGAATGTTCTAATAGAATCTCGCTTCAAGATGTAGCCAATCTTGTCTGTTTCACCTCTGACATATGGTAGTACAGCAAGCACACGCTCTACTGTGGTCGGCTTTATTTGGTCACTGTGACGTAGGCGCTGGACCCGAAGCTTGTTGCCGTGCAGAACCTGCTTATCGTGCTGAAGCTCGGCGGCGCGGTGTTCGCTTTTACAGATCCCTCGTGCTCTCTGTAACAAAGATTTGTCCACGGTAGCTAACTGTGAAGGATGATGCTGAGATTCACCGTTTGAATATCGGTTAGTCTTTTTTGTATTTACAGTGTGACCTATGGTGTTGTTAGGATTTCGGATGAGTAACACATTTAGGAAAGCGAAGGATATTAATGGGCTATAATTCCATAGTAAATTGAATTTTAGAGTTTATGGAATTAGGATGTTCTAAAAATGCAGTAGCTTTGTCTGATGATAAAATTGTGAAATTTTCGTCTACGTACCGCTTGTAGATTCTTGGAGTAACATGTGAAGTAAGGAGGGCTTTCTCCTCTGTCTTCCATGAATATTTCGGCGACAATGGGAGATACAGGTAAGCCCAATGCAACACAGTCTATTTGCTTTTTGTGCGATGTTGCTTCGTCAATTAATAAAAAGTTATTAACGATACGATAAAAAAAATTTGTTACAGTTATTTTAATTAATTATTTTTTTACTCATTGGCTATTTGATTGTAGTTATTGTATTAATGAAAGATATGTATATTAAATGAAAATAACACGCCATCCATGTAAAATGTCAAATGTTAATTTAATAATTTATTATATTTTTATGCTTGAAAAAGGTAGCGAACTCTTCAGCCCACTCTATGCGGTTGTCGACTTTGCCGATAAAAGAGTGTACAGGCTTCATCCTTCATAGTAGTTGCTTAAATTATGGGATCTACATGTACGCTCTTAAAACTACTATGATGTTTGTGTCCGTTCAGATCTCAATATTTTTTCGACAAATTGAACTAATCTGAGATCTGAACTGATTTCAGGATTTTTGTAAGGACATTAAACACAAATTTTTGTTACAGAAGCGTAGCAATACATTTAAGTTACTTTTGACAAATCAAGTAAATTTGGAAAACATGGGAACTTTTTATGCTTTACTTAAGATGTCATTAAACATTGTAATCTGTTGTGTGAGCTAAAAATAAATAAACTTTTAAACGCCAACTAACATCGCTTGTACAGAATTAAGCTTCCTTTTCACATTTATGTTTTAGTGGTATTAGTTTTATTCCGACCACGCTTAAAGAATGCTTAAGCAACACAAAATTTTTTGTTTTTCAAACTTGTTTTACAAAGAGGGGCAGTTACCGGTTAACGTGTTTATATCTTTAAATGCATGTCAATTACCATCATGTAAACTTCTTCGACAGTGCTCGTAATACTATTTTTTCATAAAACTAAAGTAACAAACAAACTGACAGTCCATCTGACGGTAAGTGACTACTGTAACCTATAAACACATGTAACAAACTTTAATCAGGGCTTGTTGTCACCACTGAAAACTAAGATGGACTAAAATGACGTGGAATGCCTACAGACCTGAACACAATAGCCACAGCAGTTCTGCCTCTTAGTGTTTAATATCAAAAAAAAATCTGAATAACTTTTCAGTAAGACTTTTTAAAATACCGACACAATATAACCTTAACGTATTTTTAATTAAGTATAAGGCTTAAGGCCCAACAAGACCTTTAAAATTTATAAGCTAATTACACAGCACTTGAATAAATATTAATTTGAAATAAAGTCCATACTTCAATTTATTTCAAATATATAACAAAGCTTTTTATTACGCTAATAACTTTGGAATTCGTCAAAGTGTTAATTAATTGGTATTATGTACCTACTTAATTTATACTACATATTTATGATTTTATTGGGTTCTAAAATATTACCCAGAGCCTCGGAGAACTTTTAACGATTTAAACAATTAGTTAAAATGAGAGAAGTGGATGCACTGTTATTTGGCGTCAGGAAAATCTAAAAAGTTGGTATAAACACTTATTGTTTGGCAGAAAAGGTACCATATTACCTAGTAAAATGTATATTTACGAAGATTAAAAATAATGTGAAACGGATTGGCGGTTTCTAAAAATACGTGTAATAAATAAATAAAGGTATAAAATAAATAAATACCTAATATAAAATAAATGAAGGTGGTTATAATAATTACAATAATAAAGTAAATATATTAATAGTTTGCAACCATCCGCTCAATAAAATTTATTAAGCAGATGGTTGCAAATTAACTATTAATATATATACTACAATGTGTTTCCGCAAAGTAAAGCAATAATGAAATTATAAAATTATTATTTTTTAACGTTAATGTTATTTTTTTAACAATATTTTTGTTAGTTACGCGCCGATTTTAGGTGTCATTATAGTAAATATATTTTTCACTTTTTATTTTAACATTTTCTTAATTTTTGTTTTCAATTTTGATTTTTCCATAATATATGTCTTACGGATAAAACTTAAGTTTGGTAAGTTTTCGTTCATTCTAGGTACGGCACCGATAGAATATTAATCCTGTGTTTATTACGCCGCAGTATAATTCCATATAAATCTTTTGTCCCCTACTTAAAAACTGGATCGCTAATAATTTTTAAAAAACAAGAGGGTTTCTGTTTGTATCTGAATGTTTTCCTATACATATTGTACTTACGTGTCAGAATGGTAGAGACTCTAATGGGTCAGTTCTAGTTATGTTAATGGTTTAAAATTCTTACTTTTTAGTACAAGCAATGGTTGATGCTGATCGGATTTGTTCTAGAATAATCGTCTTTTCTATATATTTCATATGAATGTCATCAAAATATAACATAAATTATATGTATGTACTTTGAAGCTACAAATAAAGTATGTTTCTTTCAATTTTTTTTAATCAATGCTGAAATTTTAAATCAAAGTGCCTTAAAAACTAATTCACAACTAAAATGTATTATACAGTACACTAGATGGCACGTTGCCAGTAAGGGTTTTAAGTCTTCGTTAATTAATCTTGCAGAGAGCCTCTATGTGAGATGTAGAGGCTTTTTAATTTTTTAGCGTTAAGTGAATTTCATTACGAAATGTAAATTGTTTGGAAAAGAACCATGCTTACAAATATTCTTTGACTTTGCCTCCTTTGAATTAATATTCATGCAACTTATTTTTAACCCATTATGGCGTACAATCATTATTTTTGTTAATTTTACAGATACCATGTGGCAAATGGGGTATTATTAACGGGAAAAATAATTAAAGAATAAAAAAATATCATGAATGCATCAATAATGTTCAACAATATTAAAGATAGTTAGGAAATGTGAAATTTTTTAAAAGAGGTGTTTTGCTCATTATAACGAAAACTCCATAATCCCCCATTTCTCAAAAAATGTTTGCGTATGGTGTATACTTTGCAACTGTGATATTTTTTAATTATTTCATCCATTAACGTGCCAAAACTGCCACGCTTGACAAAATTTGACGTCGAAGTATTAGGTGCCTCTCATCTTTAACTTCATCTCATCTCATCATTGGTCTGGGTATTTTACATAAAATGGTTATTAGTCCTAATCTATCGGAATAAAATCTTTCTTGCCGTTCAGATAGTCATATACAACGCTACCTACCGAATTAAATTTGATGGTGGATTCGCTTACGCCACTATCTCACGCTATACGAAACCAAGAAGCGATATACTAGGATGTACTTTAATGTATGTATTCTTTTTGAGCGTGGTTCTTAATCGATTGAGCCGTCTCGTTGCAGAAGCGTGCTTTTACTACGTTATTATTACTTATGGAAAAATTCAAGTGCCTAAAACCAAGAAAAAAATGTAAAAGAAAATATTGTAAATCTAGCATTGTTTATATAAATTATATTGTTAATATAAATTTCTAATAAATTTTCAACTATTATGAGATTATTTCTGAGTTTGAATGTGTTTTAGTTGTGATATTATTAAATTAATTGCTTACTCTTTACTGTCGTGTGTAAGCGATGTAAAATAATCTATTATACTACGCATAATTAGTATACAATTATATTTTTTGTCTTATATTATGTGTTTATATTATGTCTTATGTGGCGTCAGAGAGAATAAATCAGGAGATCGGAAGTAACATTTTATTGATAACAATGAGTATAAACAGCGATTACCGAACCACCTGCCAAACGGTGCAACTATGGGTACTATTGGTAATTTCTGGATCTCGACAACAGCGCTACCTAAGGGGTCCAAATATGGATAAAAACCATCTAGGTATACATTCAAACACACACAAAAATTTCATCAAAATCGGTTAGATGTTTTCAAAGTCTATAAAAGGTATAAGTAAGGAACATTTTTTGTGATTTATATAGACAAATAGAATCAGTTGGAAGCCTAGCCTTCAGCAGTTTTGCAACTTTGATGTGCTGTAATTAATGAATGAACAAAAATTCTCTTAAATAAATGGATTCTTAATCCCTTGCTCAAAATAAATTCTAAATTTACCTGTAAAAAATTGAAAAATATTTACATTTTTACGCATTCGAATGCATAATATATTTTAATGAATTAAAAAACCTAGTTCATTTCAACGAGAATATCCATAGCATTTTTTAAAAGCCGCCACTCACTGCGTGATTCTGAGGCTTAACTAACCCGACAAAAAATTAAAGTAATTTGTCAGCCATATGTTTGTACCATCTATCTTCAGCTCACGGTTTTTGTAATATTGCTTCACGACATTTTAAATTATTTGACACAGTGTTGATTAATTGTTAAGCAAAATAGAAATCACATTTGTTTCATCGCGGTATTTTATAAATGTCGTGCATTTTTCGTAGCTATTCGATTATAACTATATATTTATTTTTTAAGTATATTTAAGACATAAGATGAAATATAAAAAATATAAAAAAGCATAAGGAATATATATATATATATATATATATTGTCTCATATGGACATAAGAAAAACACTTAAAACAGTTCTCAGAAATCCGTTTATTGGGATAATTTTATAGCACAGGTTTAGAATGATGTCTATCCTGTTAACAATGAGAGAATATTTTGAAATATCTGACGGTAGAAACACAATGATTATTGTTCATAAAATAATAAGTTCCTGTGATATTTTAATAGCAACAAGTTGCAGTAATGAGCATTAACATCTTCCCCCCCCGATTGAAAGACCTGGGCTTTCAATCTTGAAGGTCTTCTTGATTTGGAAGGGGACATAGGCGCACTAAAGGTCGGCGAATGCATCCTCTTGTTGTATTGATATCTGCTACTCTCGAAATGCCGTCTGCACCCGGAAAAAGTTTTGCCACACGTCCCAGATGCCAGCATAATGGTGGTAGCGAATCTTCTTTGATAAGAACCAGGTCTCCAACCTTAAGTTCGCATTTTGCCACCTTTGCCAAAAATGCTGCCGAATTCATTCTAATCTCGCGTTTCTTTTTATAGCAGTTTCCTTTGCATTAAAAAGATTTGGAGATGGAAACGCAGTTAGTTGTCTTTCTATGAGAAAGTGCCCTGGGGAGAGGCAACGGTAATCGTTCGGGAAGAGGATAGTGGACAGAGGGGACGACTGTTAAATATAGCCTCAACCGGCGCGAATAACGTTGAAAGCTCTTTGAAGGTTAACTGAGAATTGCCCATAACGCACTTAATGTGAAATTTGGCTGATTTTATACCTGCTTCCCAAATACCGCCGAAATGAGGAGCATAAGAAGGTATAAAAATAAATTTGAAACCTTCTTGAGTTGCAAAATCAGAAATAGTGTCAGTATGATTCTTTAGAAAGGAGGCGATTTCCTTTGACGCTGCCGTGAAATTTCGACCATTATGGCAAAATACCTCCGATGGCCGGCCGCGTCGTGAGACGAACCTACGCAAAGCATAACGAACAATCTTCAGTAAAGTCGCTTAAACCTCTAGCTGTATACATTTGTAGCGTAAGCAAACAAATATGCATTTATAACATTTCATAGGCGTTGCACCACGACCTCTACGATTGAGTATATAGAAAGGACCTGCAAAATCCAAGCCCACAGAAATAAAAGGAAAGCCGGGGTTCAATCGTTGAGCTAAAAATGAACCGTCGAATTTAGCAATATTTAACTGTGGTAAATTAATCGGTAAATCACATTGATCGGAAGTGTACTGAGAACACTGACCAACGGACTGTCGTTTATCCCTTTAAAGTGTGGGCATTTGTTGATCAAGATATTCCTTGGCAGTAGCCAAGCATAGTATCAAATCCTGTTCAATAACCTCCCTCTCATCCATCTCCTCATCCAAAGAATCACCAGCTAACACTTCAATTTGATCCTGCAACTCATCAAATTTGCCTGACAAGTGCTTCAAATTTGTTTATTTTTATAGTTAATTCGGCAACTTCTATATTTGTTAATTTAGGGGACCTTTTTATCTTATCTAGATAATTTTTAAACTTGGTTATTTGTCTCATAATTGAACTATGCTTAGCTATCAATTCTCTGAATTGCTTTAACTCACTCATGATTTTAAAAATAAATGAAAAAAGGTATCCTAATAGATAAGTTTTGTTTAAAGTGCATAAATATTAAAGTTTAAAAGTAAACAAAAATATATCTCTCTCACCTCGCCTCAAAGGCACCGACCAAACTGGAAGCAGGTGATGGATGAAAAGGCTGACCTCCAAATGAACTTGAGAATTAAGGACACTCGACCCTGAAACCGTTCGGCAAAATATGTTATATACCTATTATAAATGTATTGTTTTCGTTGAAAGTTGTATTTACCAGTTAAAATTATAATTGAAATCTATTATAGTGATATCGTGGAGATTATTGTAAAATAAAAATATCGTTATATTTTTTCCGAGATATCGTTATTGCAAAGTTGAAGTCAATACTTATTAGGATTAAAGATTAAAGGGAAACAAGGAAACTTATCTCAAATTCCAATTCTTACACGGCGAATTTGTATTTTTAGCTTCCATAGGTAATCGTCTTGCAATAATAATTAGTTCCAACTTTTTACATGAAATGGTGATAGTTTATTTTATCAGATATTTCCGTTGAACTTTATTTTCCGTGATCACGTCGGGGTCACCAAAATTTATGTCTCATATGGACATAAGAAAAACACTTAAAACAGTTCTTAGAAATCCGTTTATTGCGATAATTTTATAGCACAGGTTTAGAAAGATGTCTATCGCGTTAACAATGAGAGAATATTGTGAAATATCTGACGGTAGTAACACAATGATTATTGTTGATAAAATAATAAGTTCCTGTGATATTTTAATAGCAACAAGTTGCAGTAATGAGCATTAACACATACACATACACACACACACACACACACACACACACACACACACACACACACAATATATATATATATATATTGGTCCAGTCTCAATCAACTTTACTCAAATATGCTATTACTAACCAATATAGCCTATCAAAAGTTCACTGTCCAACAGCCTCCAGATTCGGCAAGCCATAATTGCCTCGTAGTGAAGACATCTGCCATAGTTGATACGCTTTGAAAGCGAGTTTACAACAACAGATGCTGGTACAACTTCCCTCAAAAGTATTGATGCAAAAATTTATTTTAAGTCGAACCTTTCGTTACCCCGAGATTATCAACAGGCAGGTTATCAACCGCAGTTTTTGATAAATTTGAGTTGTTTTCAAGAAGACGCTCAGCACCTGTTTCATATCCCCTTATCGCCTCTTATTTCATGGGATAGTGGAGAGTGGATTCTCTTACATTTTCACAACGACATTTACGTGGTAGAGCGATGCTGCAGCTATATTAATTGTATAGTTGTAACACGAATGGGTCGGCTCGACCGGGGAAGGACGACGCTCTCACAGAATACCAGCGTCAAATAGCAGCTTAATACTGCTGTGTTTCGGTGAGTGTAGAGAACCGGAGACCCTTTTTACTGGAAAAGAGGCATTCCATCTTAGTCCTCAAGGCCGACAACGCATCTTCATTATGATTCGCAAACGAGGATAGATGTAGATGTCTATGGGCCACAGTAACCACTTACCATCAGGTGGACTGTGTGCTCTCTTATCAGCCTTTTCCTATAAAAAAAACAACACTGTGCTTAATCAATCTAGTTTATTCATAAAGGGAACCTAATTACCGGTCTATACTTTAAGACATTATATAGGCAGTTATATTTGAATATGTTACCGATTTGTATATACCAAACATCTAAGCGAATATTAATAATGTAATAATCAGAGTTCTGAATTTAATCATTCGGGGAACTATTTGATAACATCTGTTGTATTTCAATGCATGTATAATGCAAGGGTTTCATAATGAATTCTCTCCTTTTTTTTAGAATATTAATGAAAATACATAAAAAGCTTTATGTTATAATTCTGATATTTTATTTCATAAATGAATGATTTGTTTTATTCGTTACTATAACGTAACGTTCACGAGAAACTAACACAATAAGTAATAAACACATTGCATCCGAAGTGCTGCCGCAACCACAAAACTGTTATTGGTGCCTAATATTTACCGGGAACTTGTCGGACGTAATATTTTTTATTGCAAGTAGCAAGAGAAATTACTAATAACTAAAATTATAGATTGTGACGGTGTCGTGTTTCTTGATGAAACATGGCTGAATAGGATGACTTATGGTTAACTGCCATACGGTTTTCCAGTCCTGGACGAAGGTACAGCAGTCCTTCCAGAAAAGTTATATCTGGAAATGGAGCCCGCCTCATTTTATGCCATGCGGGCTTAAGTTATGAAAGATTTATTACGGACTTCCTCTTCGCCTTTGTTTCTGAACAGACACAGATAAGCTAGGTGGCTCCACGGCGCAGTTGCTTAGCTATGAAGTACGGCGCTGAGGGCCGCGGTTTCGAAACCCGCAAGGAACAAGTATTGTATGGCCTACAAGTAATTGTTCCAGGTTTTCTTCTACAATACAGGAGAAAATCTTAGTAAAGAGCTAATGTTTTTATCAAAAAAAATATATGTGTACCGCATAGTGGCGTTGTCAGAATATATACTACCCTTTATGATCCCATGGATGTCGTAAGAGGCGACAGAGAAAAATGAAATAGGAGATGGGTAGCAGCATTTTCCTAGTATCGCAAAATAATAATAAAGTGTGGCTGCCTACTCACTTACCTAGTGAGCCAACAAATTTGAACAAATAATAAATATTTAAATAAAACTATTTTTGATGAATTTGATCACGTTTCAAATTTCCGACGTTACAAGTAGTTGATAGCACCAATACTTACGGAGGAAATGCGGTGTTCAAGGTTTTAATGCGATAGTTAACCAAGGCTACCATCAGTTAAAATACCACAGTCAAAATTATTCATTTAAAATGCAGAATGAGCTTACAGTATCTTGAAGTCCTGCAGTTGCATGTTTGGGTTGGGATTTCATCTACAGTTATGACATGAAATCAACTAACTCTTGGATACTGCATGAATTTTCAAAAGTAAACACTAAATAATGTCAAATCTTGCCTTGGTTTGTTGAGTGAATTCAATCTAAGATTCGTAGTGGAATTGTAATAAGAATAAGAGACAGCAATTTTTAAACGTTCTTCCAAAGTGGTTTAAGAACATACATGTTGTTAAATTTATTTTGAGCTTCAACAGATTAGCTTTACAAAGGTTTTCATAATGTTATTATTTTGGTTATTTAAAATACGTATGTTTATAACCCAACCAGACGAGGAAACAATTGAAATAATGATAAATGTAATATATAAAATAAATTAAGGAAACATTACATTCTACATATTTTTGCGAAAAACATATAATCTCCATAAAACCTATATTTATATTTATTTACATATAAAATCCCTTGATATAATAGACATTATAATAGCTTATTCTTAACACTATATTAAAACAGTATTTGATCATTACGAAAATGCATATTTTCTGTACACAATATTTTAATGGGGAACACATTTACAACAAATTATCCACTACGGATGATACTGGAAATAGTAATAAAAATATTTGAAGGATTTTACCAAGATTGATACCGTTTACGCTATTTGCATAGGTATTTTAAAAAGAATACTTCATTACCATCATCATCATCATCATTACAGCCCTTCACAAGTCCACTGCTGAACATAGGCCTCCCCCAAGTAATGCCACAAAGCACGGTCCTGAGCCACCTGCATCCATCGACTTCCTGCATGTCTTACCAGGTCGTCACTCCATCTAGTGGGGGGTCGCCCTACACTACGCCTACCGGTACGAGGCTGCTACTCAAGAATCTTTCTTCCCCATCGGTTATCGGTTCTTCGAGCTATATGGCCGGCCCATTGCCACTTCAGCTTACTAATCCGTTGGGCTATGTCGGTCACTGGTTTTACTGCGGATATCCCCATTTCTAAGTCTGTCACGCAGTGAAACCCCGAGCATAGCCCTCTCCATAGCTCGCTGAGCGACCTTGAGCGTCCTCATACGGCCAGCGGTGAAGGACCAGGTCTCAGATCCGTACGTCATCACTGGCAACACTCGCTGGTTATACACTTTAGTTTTCAGAGATTGAGGTATACCTGACGAGAAGATGTGTCGTAATTTCCGAACGCTGCCCAGCCGAGTTGAATTCGTCGATTGACCTCTCGGTCGAAGTTGGACTTACCTAGTCGAACTATTTGTCCCAGGTAAACGTACTCGTCAACAACTTCGAGCATAGTGCTCCCAACAACTACCGGCATAGGTGTGACATGGACATTAAACATGATCTTTGTTTTGTCCATGTTCATCTTAAGACCTATCCGTTGGGAGACACCATTGAGGTCATTGAGCATAGTGCTAAGGTCCTCCAGCGATTCTGCCATAAGGACTATATCGTCGGCAAATCGAAGGTGAGTGATGTACTCGCCATTGATGTTAATACCGTATCCTTTCCAGTCCAGTAGCTTGAAAACGTCTTCCATCGCAGCGGTGAAAAGTTTCGGGGATATAACATCACCCTGTCTTACACCTCTCTGCAGTTGGATAAGTTTCGTACTCTGGTTCTGTACTCGGATAGCCATCGTAGCCCTATTGTACAAACATTTCAGCACTTCAATATACCGACAGTCAACTTGGCACCGCTGAATGGACTGTAGTACCGCCCAAATTTCGACGGAATCAAAGGCTTTCTCATAGTCCACATACGCCAGGCAAAGTGGCAGATTGTACTCTTCGGACTTCTGTACAATTTGCCGAAGGGTATGTGTGTGGTCTATGGTACTGAAACCTTTTCGGAAACCGGCTTGTTCGGGAGGATGGAAGTCGTCGAGTCTGCGTGCGAGACGATTCGTAATGACTCTCGAAAACAGCACGTAGACGCGGCTCAGAAGGGAAATCGGTCTGTAGTTCTTCAAGAGAGCTTTGTCGCCTTTCTTAAAGAACAAGACCACCGCGCTTCTGCTCCACGCCTCCGGAGTAGTGCCACCATGGAGGACGGAATTGAAGAGCTTCTGAAGGACTTCAATTACCGGTGTTCCACCCGCTTTCAGAAGTTCCGCTGTAATTCCATCCTCGCCCGGGGCCTTGCCGTTTTCAATTAGCCATTAAAGACTGACGTCCAGGATATCATCGGAATAGTGTCGGATAAGACTTGCTCTTGGATCGTTACTCACACTTGCGTGTGGCTCCAACGATGGTGTGTACAGCTGCCCATAGAACCTCTCAATCTCACTCAGAATCTCAGGTGTCCCGGAAACGATGTTGCCACACTCAGTCGTCAGCCTTGAC
Source organism: Parnassius apollo (assembly GCA_907164705.1). NCBI lineage: Eukaryota > Metazoa > Arthropoda > Insecta > Lepidoptera > Papilionidae > Parnassius > Parnassius apollo. The sequence continues at coordinate 5,463,898 of CAJQZP010000081.1, forward strand.
AGTTGGCTCTTTCTGGCAGACAGATCTCTGCCAAAGACTTTGGAGCCCTGGTTCCGCTCGATCGCTTCTTTAATACGAGCAGTATTAAAGTTGCGTAAGTCTCGCCGCATGCATTCGGAGATCTGTCTGTTCAGTTGCCTGTATGCTGTCAAATCTGTTGAAGATTGCAGCCTCATCTTCCGTCTAACAGCCATGAGATTAAGAGTGTGATCGGAGAGTTTTTGTGTTCTTCTGCGGCGGGTCTTGCAGAACTTAGCTCCGACCGCATGGACAGTTTCCACGAGCTTGTCATTCATATCGTCCACTGCATTGCAATCCTCTAGGCACTGAAAGCGGTTTTGTAACTCGAGCTGAAAGGTTTCGGGATTCTGGATTAGAGCACGAGGGGGACGGAGCGTTGACTTCATTAGACGAGACCTCTCCAATTTAACATTTAGGTTCAGTGTGCCTCTAACCATTCGGTGATCGCTGCCAGTTTTCACCCTTGCGATGACTGAGACATCACTGAACAGTTGGTGTCTGGTCGTCATAATGAAGTCAATCTCATTTTTTGTCGAACCGTCGGGGCTCGACCAGGTCCACTACCTGTGGGGCCGCTTCTGGAAGAAAGAGTTCATCATAAAGAGTCCCTTTTTCTCCATAAAGTCGGCCAGCTGCTGGCCCCTTCGGTTCCGTTGCCCTACTCCAAATTTCCCCACCTTCAGCTCACCGCTTTCTCTTGTGCCTAGTTTTGCGTTGAAGTCTCCCATCAACACCGTGTAGTGGGTTTTGGAGGAATGCATGACTCTGGAAAAATCCTCATACATTTCCTCCACCTCCTCATCGGGATGTGCAGAGGTTGGTGCGTAAATCTTTATGACCTTCAGCGAATACCGTTTGGTGATTTTGAGTATCAGGTACGCGACCCTCGTCGACACACTCACAATCTTTACAACGTTGTTGACGAGAGACTTGTGGACGATAAATCCGACACCTCCTTGGGACAGATGGTCGCCCCCCCCCGGTGGTAGAACAAGTTGCCGGACTCGAGGATTGCCATATCCTCCCCCTCTCTTCGGACCTCGGATAATCCAATAATATGCAAGCGCAACTTGTCTACCTCTTCATCCAGCTCCAGGATCTTCTCGTCAGTCCTCAGAGTGCGTGTGTTATATGTTGCCAGGTCGAGTCGTCGTAGGTGGCAACCGAACCTCCACCGGAGATTCTTAGCACCCCCTGCCGCGCCGTTACCATGGTCGCCACCGTAGCCAGGAATAGCGGGGCCGCCGGGGACTGGGGGCCATTTTTTTTTCGTCGTTATTCATGGGGGGATATTTGCCATAGTTGCCACGCTTGGCGAGCGGGTTGGCAACCGCAGTTTTTTATTATATCACAGGTGTTATCAGAAAGATGCTGCTGCCCATCTCCTGCCTGTCTCCCTCTGTCGCCTCTTACGACACCCACGGGAAGATATGGGGTAGTGGATATTCTCAACCGCCACTACACGGTACATACTTCATTACCGTTACTGTCGATTTCCTTAATGCAACACCTGGTCTTCAGTAAGAGCGCTCATATACATTAGGTAAAATATCTTACCGAACAAACTCACACAACGATAATTAAGAACTTACAAAGTAACACAGAAATAACGTAAATATTTCATATGAAACTCGTAAAATAATTTACCAATGTTATTTATGAGAATAAGTTTATTTATAAATATATTGAAACAGGCTGTTAAACTATGCACGTTCTAATATTCCACCTGGTATTTATTGGTTTTACAGTACGTAGACACTACACCAACCTCATACAAAGAAAGCTCAAGTTGCCAAGGACTACAATGAAATTTCTCATAAATTTTTATTGTATTGGCGTTCTGTAATACACTTTTAACCGGATCTCAGTAGATGATGCAATATTATCTATCCGACAAACTCTTATATAAAACAGTTGAAAACTACACACTCTGACAACATTACTTATACAACAATATTTAGCTAAAGTCAGATAAAAATTCAAATTTTCACCTAAAGCAGCATTAGTATTATCTAGCATTAGTAGTATATTTTTTCAAATAACTCGACAACCACGCCTCTTTTCCACGACTCTGATGTCAGACCATCGTAAAAGACCGGCTTTTACGCTTCCAAAAATGTATACGCTTCCAAACGCCATAGTGTAATCACATCCACACTCGGCACTTAGTCTCATGGTATGTTTATAACATATTGTTTACATATATCTATTTTTATGAATGTTATACCAAACACATATATTTGATTTTTTACTGAAAACGACATCGCAAACATAAATTTGAAATCATTACAAAAATTTACGAGACAACGTTATGCATAAATAAATTGCATCCGTTACAACCTTTAAAAGCTCGTTGCGGAACATAAGTCTCCCCGATAGGTTGCCTCATATCTTATCGATTTTATTATTTTGCCATAATTGACAGGTGGGTTGGCAAATGCAGTTATTTTCAGGAAGATGCTGCCCTTCATCTGCTATTTCAGTTTCCCTCTATCGTCTCTAAAGACACCCACGGCACGATATGGGGTAAAACTTAAACCACTAGCCAATACACAGTTAAAACCAAATTACGTAATATATGATTATATGTAGTTTAAAATATTTTAAAATTTAAAATAATTTAATATCAGCGAAGTTTCAAGAAAGCGATGGAGATTTATATATATTAAGTGCTATTCTTTTCTTACGACCGTTATAAATCGGTAGCTCACCCAATAAATGGCTGTAGAACGATTATTGAAGAGTCTGAATTCCTAAATGTAAAATAATAAATGAAACTTCATGAATAGCTATGGTAATTTATTACTATCAAAACCTTTTGTTGTTGGTATCAATTTATATTTATAGAATGATTTTTTTTTAATCGAGAACTACCTAAGATACAAAACAAATTATACGGATTTTATCGAGTTTAATTTTAAATTTGTCACCACCGAAATTTAGGCCGCTTTGACACACCCATGGTCACGTGGGAAATGAGATATTTAAAACCTAACGTGCAAAATTTTGCAGTTATATATAAGCTAAATTGTAAATGTCGTCTCTCTTACATCGGGCAAACAAAAAGATCGTTAAAACACACATAAAAGAACATATACCTGATATGAAGTACCGAGTCGTCCCAACTATCACGTCAGACTTTATTTAACACAAATTCTCGAAAAAGAACACAGATTACTATCACAAATTAATTGGAAGGTTATTGAATTTAAAATAATAATAAAAATATAAAAAAATAGTTTAAATATGGATATTTCCATAGTTGTTAAGTTTAGCAGGCGGGTTAGCAACAGAGCTTTTTTTTGTGGTTAAATATACTCGTATTTATTCTCAAAAGAAATATATTTCACTTAATGAGAAGTTACAATATTCACGTTATAAATGGGTTATGAACATACAGATTGAAAAAAAAAACATTAAAAAGAAGGAAATAGTTTCGTGCATAAACAAGTAAGAAGTTGTACTTCTTACTTGTTTATGCATACTATTTAATACTTCTTACATCATCTTTTTGTTGATAATGAACAAGTTACTAATGTTTTATAAAATAGGTTAATAAAGTAGATAATAAGCAAAGTATTCCTTATCTTTACCGATTAACGGTACATGGACAGGGTCGGATTTAGAATTTCTTTATTACGTGTTGTTTTGTTTACTTTTAAAGATTTAATATTTTTATTTCTTGGGGTAGTTTATTATATATTTTAACTCCATTAAGGACGCTTTTGCAAATCAAACAAAATTAGGGTGTTTTTCGGTAAATTTTGTGACAAAACTAAACCAAATCGAATACAAGTAAAAATTACCATTTGTATAAATTTTTGATTGATTCTTCATCTGCAAATGTTTTTTAATAGTTTTGTCGAAAATAATAGTTTTTTATATTGTAAAAACGAACTTCCGTTGCCATTTTCTACAAAATTAACGATACCGGCTCGAGTTTCTGTATATTTTTTGTTCTATTATCAACATATTTTAAAATTTTTAAAAATACTATAAGTAGACAGATATATTCAATTAAAAATGTGTTTACTTTTTATCAAAATGTCAAAAATAGTCGTAGAAGAAATAAAAGTGATGTACATTTTTTCATATACATTTGCTAATACAGATGAATCATAAACTATTGCAATAACGGCTATTTTATTTTTAATACCTGTTTTGATTTTTTGTACAAAGGTTTCGATGAAACCACAGTCCGCTGTACATACACATAATATTAGAAAAAAATAAATAAATTGGAAACATAAGTACTTGACAAGTAATAAAGTTATTATTTTTATACAAACAGTTTTTTATTTAGCTAAAAATAAGTAGGATTTATATACATATAAACTTACCTCCGGACTTGATAGAATGACCTGAGGGTGAAATTTGGTGGCTGCTATTTGAAGTCCTCGTCGACTAGAATTAGGTTTGTCGAGTTTGGGCTCGTTTTTTTTACTTATAATGAGTCCTTAAGTCCTGACTTGATAAAGTGACCTGAAGGTGTATTTCGATAACTACTACTGGAACTCCTGGACGAGCGGAACTAGGTGTGCCGAGTTTGGCCTCCTGAATGTGGACTTTCGTGACAGTTATTGTAACTCCTCGCCTAGTATAACTAGGTGTGCCGAGAATGGGCTCGTTTTATAATATTTTTCTCCTGAATAAATTATTATTAGTTATTTAAGCTAATTACTTCCTCTAATTTCTGAGAAGGATTTAGGGCAAGGAAGTGTCCACCGCGCTACTTCAATGCGTGTTGGCGAACTTCACATGTCTTTTAAATATTTTTTTCAGACATACAGATTTCCTCAAGATGTTGTCCTTCACCACCGTGCACGTAATATGCAGCTATATCGTAACTACTACAATCTTGCCAATCTTGCTCCACTTTTTCAACAATGGCATCGACTTTGTCCGTAAGAGGGCGAACAGTGTGAGCTGCATTTTTTCATTCTCCATTAGATCATATAAACGTCAAAAAGTTTTTTCCCGACTTAAATAGCATTTTTCCCTTTTTTTGTAATAAAACTCAGAATGTATTGAATTTCTTCGTTAAATCCACTCATTTTGGTGGACAGGAAAACAATTGGAAAATAGCGGGAGAGTATTTTTACTTTTTATGCTAATTTTTCTTAATGTCCTTTATGTATTGATATTAAAACACGCCAGATGCAAACAGTATAACAATGGAGATTTTTCTTCAATTTTATACATACAAAATACGAATAAACTTTTTTCCCGATCTATTTATTATATGAGCAGTTCATGCCATTACAACTCAGTAATTTGTTGAGCTATGTAGGTTAACTTCTATCTACCGAGGGTATTTTTATATAGCGGATTCTATTGCGCAGAGAAGACTTCCACATCAACTTGTAGAGCGTATTTTTTAGCTTTCCATATGATCAGTAGTGAAGGACTTCGAGTACGTCTCGGTTTCATAGTGTATCAGTGGCAACACGTATTGGTTTTATTTAATGTTTACATATTTCAGAAATAAAAAAAAATTCCTTCTTCCTTTTTTTTACTTTAAAGACCGGGCGAGGAGAGGTATTTTCAATTTCTACACGATCTTTAGCCTAGGGAGTATAAATGGTTGATCCACTTCGATTCATTGTCCATCTCCCCGGACGGCTTGTTGTGGTGGGAAGGGGCATAGTAGCTATGGGTTGGTCCCTCACAGTAAACACAAAGGAATCCTATCCTCTGAGTCACTGGCGGGCACGCACTGTCGATGCGATGGTGGTGGGTCCATGATCGGAGAGGGGTGTTGGTATTATGAGGATCGCTGTGAATCTCTAAAAGTACTCCAAAACGAAAGAAGACTTTATGAAATAGTTTATCTGCAACCGTTGAAGTTTCTTTCTTTCAAATGGGGAAGACTTCTGGCTACTTAGTGAAGTAATCTATCACAACTATGAAATATTTGTTACCACATTCACTCTCCTATAGTGCTCCAACATTGTATAATTTCAATGCACCTCTACTACAAGTCTGAGGTCCCTTTCAAACAGCACAACTTGTATATTTGCGACATCAATCCTCGACATTAGCACGACAGTAGACCCAGAAAAACCGTTCTCGGATCTTCAATAGAGTTCGTTTAACTCACTGATGGCCTACTGAACAACCATTTTAGTACAGCTGTATAATATGCGGTACTTTAGCTTTAGGGACAACCATTTGTAAATGAAAGTTGTCTCCCCGAACATTGTCCCATATATGACTTAACCCTGAATCAGCAAGCTGTCCCATTGGATCTAATAGCTTTTTGTGGTCGAACTTATCACATCACTACACATGGGCTTGGGAGCACTAGCCTTCATCCAGATATTCCTATAGTCTCCTGCTGTGCATGTTGTAGGCTGTCCTTCCTTTCGTTGTTAAGGTGGTCTGACCTGAGCATCCTTACAGATACCACTTTCTTACCCTCCTGTCTAGTACAATGCTTGCATTATTCAGAACAAGGTCTTCTTGACAATACATCTGCAGTACCATGAGATATTACGCTGCGATGTTCGATCACAAATTCATATTCCTGCAGTAGTTCAATCCATCTCGCAACTTATCCTGCTGGATTTTAAAATTGCTATTGCTATTTCAGTGCAGCATGGTCAGTTGGTAAGAAAAATTTCCAACCCAGAAGATATTTGCTATAATGCTGGAAAGACTTTACCACAGCAAGCAACTCCTGTCTTGTGACACAATAGTTTCTTTCCGGCTTTGACAACGACTTGTTGAAGTATGCTATCACAATCTCTTGATGACCATTCCGTCGAGACAACACACCATCCTATATCACTCAATTCTGTGTTTCTACAACCAAATCTAAGAAATACCTTTAGAGGTTTCACATTTATCATTCCGCAATAGCTTTAAAGAATAGTACTCACACGATTTAAAATAACTCTTTTCGTAAATTCGAATAATTATGAAGTTATCAATATTTCATTACAACGCGTATAGTTTTCTTATCACTAATTTAAATTCTAATCTTTCATACAAAGCAAATATTATAAAAATAACCAGTATCAACTTTTTTACTTGACGTCGTTTCAACGATATGTCGCCATGTGCCTTACCGTAGTGTTTGGATTGGTTATGCGAATAATCGAAAAAAATATTCAAATATTCGTATCATTAATGTGTTATTTGTTAATTTTAAAATTCATCTTTTAATTAAATTTTTATTTTTAAAATTCCTTAAATTACATTAATTATGAATAAAATAAGTTTATTTTTTCACTTTATCAACGTAAATTTGTGTGGCAAAAAAACTCAAATCCGAGGCCGCGCTGAAAAAACAGTACGTAATTTCAATCTTCCGACATTTCGGGAGCTTACTGTGCGTAATTTTGTGATTTTGTGTCTGTTTTCTTATTTTGTGGCTCGGCTTTAACTTTTTGGACTGTTTTTTCTATATTCGTTGACCTTGGAAAGTTATATACTGGACTCTGATCAAGTAAGTAATCGTAATATCGAAAAGAGGACGTAGTTGTGGTGGTCGTACTTTTAACAGCCAGGCTCGTACATTGGTGGTGAAATAACACGAATATTTTGAACGTGAGTCACAAAAAGGTGGGTCCCTTTTACCAGTGACACAAATGCTGGAACGTGTCAGTGAAGCACTAGGAATTGGTAAACGCACCGTTGCAAAAATAATCACTGAATAGTACGGGCCTCCAGATAGTGATAATAATATACATCACACGCCAAAAAAAAAAACAAAAAAGTACAAACCAGCAACAGTTATCGATATATTCGACGCAGATGCAATTAGAAAACATGCCTATGGCTATTTCACAAGGGACGAATACCCTACTGCGGCGAAGTAGCAAGTAAGTTTAGTAGATGCTGGTTTGTACATTGGTAGTGAAGAGTCATTAAAACCATTTTAAAACGAATAGACTTTCGATAAAAAAATTTAAACGCAAAATAATTATGAATAGTCATGACATAGTCTTGCAAAGAATACCATTTTTGGTATTCTTTGCAAGACTAGGAAGAGATGGCTGTCAGAAATTCCCCTGGACAGCCTTGGCGAGAGACCAGAATGCACGGGTTCCAGAAGCAAGGTCAACTAGTTTCTCGCTAATTCTGCCTATGTGCTCTCATTTTACTTTGGCAATTACTTTTTTGAAGGACCTGGAGGCGAAATTATACTTCTTTTTTAGAGCAATGGTGTTTATATCTCTGGACGTTGATGTTTGAGCCCGGGCTTGGCAGCACTCCAGCTTACAGTATGGTGCTATTATACAGGAGCGACCAAACCGTGGCTGAAATTTGCCTCCTATGGACCCCACAGAGGAAGGAATAAAAAGTTCTATACCCTGAAGTACCACATCAGCGATAGAATCAGCAACAACGTTGGGATCGTCCGGTGAGAAGCAAATCCACCCCCAAGGGTAGGAAGCGAAGGAAAACTGCATCCTATTCCAATCGGCTGACCTATAGTGACAACCACGGCAGCAGCCTGCAGAATGCATTTGCGATTTCAGAAGAAGGTGTATGATCCTCCACATCTGGAATCCACATAGGCAAAGTTTTCGGACCATATGCCAAGGCAAAATCATGAACAGATCTCCCTGCATGATCGGTTAAACGTGAACTAAGCCATTCGGTGTGGTAGGCGTTAAAATCGCAGAGGATCAGGATCTCTGCGAAGGGGATCTGCTGTAGCAACGAATCTGTAGCCATTTTGACGTGGTCATATTCTTGTTTTCTAAAATAACGGAGTCCATTATAAGCATCCAGTTATCTGTCATGCGGTACCTTGAGGAGTACCAGTTGATTAGGTGATCTTCTGGATTAACTAAGTCATAAATGGGCGGAGGCAGTGGAGTCCAAGAGGGAGGTGATGGCCCTTAGTTGGGATATAGCGAAGGCCTTCTATTGGGTTTGGTACAACGAAACGAAGTTTTCTTCCTATTGGCTTCTCGAGAAATTGTGCAATTAGATCACCAGGTTTCTTGCAGATCAGAGCATCAAGGTGGTAGTAGACGGTGCATGCTCCGATTACAAGCCTAATAACGCTGGTGTTCAATAAAGCTACGTGCTATCTTCAGCGCTGTTTCCCCTGCATATCAAAATTATGTTGCAAACCGGTAACATTCATTGCTATGCAGACGACAACACTGGTGATGCTTTTTATAGCGGATGTGCCAATATTTCTCGTGAAAATGTCGCCGAGTATTTGGACAAATTTGTGTCTGAAATCGAGACCTTATAAAAAAGTCTCGGATTAGGGGTGACTCAATCTAGTCCAGTTTAATCCCCAAAAGACGCGTTTGACGCTAAAAAAAACCCTTTGTCGTATCTCCTCAGTTTCAAGGTACTCCCTTAGTTGCCTCATTGTATCGGAATCCTCGGCATCGACATATCGACTGACGTTTATTTTTGTGATCACTTACAAGAGAAGACCAAATAGGCCTCCAAAAAGCTTGGCGTACTCAGCAAAGCGGGACAGTATTTCATGCCGGCACATCACCTGCTGCAGAGATCCGTGGTAGCTCAGATGGTTATAGCTCGCTGTAAATATAACAGAACGCGAGTAACCCGGGTTAGATCCCCGCCGGCACCAATGAAATTGTTAGTTGCAATTTTAAGTGCTGATTTATCACGTGCTCGGCGGTGAAGGAAAAAATCGTGAGGAAACCTGCATATATGAAGAATAAGAAAGAAAAAAATATTTGTAAGACATGTGAAGTTCGCCAACACGCATTTGGGCAGCGCGGCGGACACTTTCTTGCCCTAAAACCCTCTCAGAAATTAGGGGAGGCCTGTGCCCAGCAGTGGGATGTATATAGGCCGTAACTTTACTTTTTACTTTTACACCACTTGCAACTTTACAAGGCGCAGGTTCGGCTGCACATGGAATACTGTTTCCATCTCTAGGCTGGGGCACCCCGATGTCAACTCCTTCCACTTGATCGCATCCAGCGCAGAGCTGTTCGAATCATCGGTGACCGAGCTCTTTCCGATCGGCTTGACTCACTGACACCGCGAAGATATGTTAAGTTGAAGTTATGTCTATCACGGGGAGTACTCTGAGGAATTATTCGGGCTTATTCCAGCCGCACAATTTCAACATCGCGCCAATTTCACAACAAAACTTGCGATATTATCTGCATGACTGACGGTCCGCCACTGTGCGATTCAAAAGACGTATCCTAGCACAACTTGTCCTTCCTTCCTTTCAATCCTAGGACAAATTGTGCTAGTGGTAGTCGACCACCAGATATTTAACCGGAACGATACGACTTAGGGACCTTCAAGAAAAGAGCCTTCTCCTTTTTAAAAGGCCGCCAACGCATCGTAAATTCCCTGGTGTTGCAGTTGTTCATGGGCGGCGGTAATCACTTACCATCAGGTGAGCCTTATGCTCGTTTACCCCTCTCCTATACAAAAAAAGTAATGTTCTTGGTCACTATCCCACCATTTTTCTAGGTATCCTCTGGTGCGTGTACTGTTGGTACTTCTGAGCTACTTCTCTCTGTACTTCAGAGGTGACAACTAATCTGTAGACTTTCTTATTTGAAGTTGGTTGCAGATATACATGGGCTGCAAAATCTAAATATAATCAGTTGGAGTGTAAGTTCGTTTTTCCCCTGAATTTTATAAAAGAGCCCTGATGGTAATTGGTGATGTGTGGCTAAATATGTTATCAAATCAAATCAAATAATTTATTCAGTATCAGGTTTTTACATAGCAGTGTTGTAAAACCAGAGTGACCGACATAGCCCAACGGATTAGTAAGCTGAAGTGGCAATGGGCCGGCCATATAGCTCGAAGAACCGATAACCGATGAGGAAGAAAGGTTCTCGAGTGGCAGCCTCGTACCGGTAGGCGTAGTGTAGGGCGACCCCCCACTAGATGGAGTGACGACCTGGTAAGATATGCAGGAAGTCGATGGATGCAGGTGGCTCAGGACCGTGCTTTGTGGCATTCCTTGGGGGAGGCCTATGTTTAGAAGTGGAGTTTTTGAAGGGCTGTAATGATGATGAGTGTTGTGAATGAGGACTTCTTTTAAGTAAATAAATACTTGTGTTAGAAATCCCCCCTCTCCGTAACATTGATTAACGAACACTAATGTGATACCTACTTACTTCAATACTTAATCTAAAAACATATTTTTAATTTACATTTTAAAGTGTGTGTGTGTGTGTGTGTGTGTGTGTGTGTGTGTGTGTGTGTGTGTGTGTGTGTGTGTGTGTGTGTGTGTGTGTGTGTTTATGTGATTTTGAGCTTTATGGGTTATTATAAAATTTCATTTAGATTAAGGCCCCAAGGGATTAAGTTTAGGTGAGTTTTATCACTCCTATTTTATTAAATAAAATATTATTTTTAAATCAAACTTCTATTGTGTGTAAAATATAATCCAAGAATGTCTTAGTTTGAGTTCTGTAAGAAAGACTCAGTTTTATCATAACTCCAAGTTTTTAATAGTGCTGTTAAACTCATTTTCCACTCGTATTTAGTCATTTGGTAAATGTTTAAACTTTATTAACTATATTATATAAATAAGCAGATCGAACCGTAAACTGCCTCCTAGCATAACCTGACTTGACTGTAGCAATGGGAGCTACATTATGCTTTCGTCTTCTAGATATTTTGGAAGGATCATATGGAAGCGTTTTGTGACATTTTAGAATTATATTTAATATATACAATTGCCTAACTGTAAGAACATCACTTATTTTGTATAGGTTTTCAGTAGGATACCTATAGGGTTTAAAGCTCATTACCTTTAGTAGTGCTCTTTGTGCTCTTTCTAAATCGAGAAACTGCGTCTTACCAGCACCACCCCAGACTGGGATACAGTAGGTCAATAGTGACTGAGCCAATGAAACATAAATTAGTTTTAATAGTTTCTTGTCAGTAACATGTCTCAGCCTTTTAAAAACCCATATAAGTTTTCTGACTCTTCCCATCATTAGTTCTAGATGGGCGTGCCAGGATAACCTCTGGTCAACTACAACTCCCAAATACTTTGTATTGTTAACTTTGGAAATGGTTTTGCAAGAGCAATTTATTCGAAGGTTGTTACACTCATGAATTCGAATTTTGAAATTATGTTCAGGTTGCGTTGAATTATATTTTGTGAATGCTATGTAGTTTGTTTTGTCCGTATTCAATGTTAAGAGGTTGGATTTTAACCAGTTAGCTACCCTGACTAGCCCCTCCTCCGTGACTTGAAGTACGGAATCCCATGTGTTGCCAGTGAAAACAATGGAAGTGTCGTCTGCATAAGAAAAAACTTGTCCCGCGTTAATACTCATATTGCAGAGGCTATTGATGTAAGTCAAGAATAGAGTCGGCCCAAGGACACTTCCCTGTGGGACACCATACGTCACATCACATTGGCTACTAATGTATTGGCCTATTTTCACGCATTGTTTGCGCTCATTGAGGTAGTCTGATAATAGCGCAAGTGCCACTCCTCTTATGCCAATACTCTCCAGCCTTTGTATAAGAATGGGGACAGAGGCAGTATCAAATGTTTTTTTTTAATCCAGAAACACTGCAATACATTACTTTCCCCTGTCGATATTGTTAACGATATGTGTCGTTAATGCTGTGACTGCATCTTCAGTTGAAAGATTTTGCCGAAAGCCGTATTGCGATTTTGAAAGAAAATCAATTTTATTTAAATAATTTATAAGTCTCTTGTTGATTAATTTCTCTAGAATTTTTGAAATGGTAGTTAAAACTGAAATTGGCCTATAGTTGGATACATCCTCTCTGTCACCATTCTTATACACCGGCGTCATTATTGCCTTTTTGAGCCCCGCTGGGAAGATCCCATGTTTAAAACAGAGGTTAGCAAGGTGCGAAATTATGGGCGCTACTTGATCGTTCGCTTGTTTTAAGAATTGAGTAGATACATTATCCCAGCCTGGGGCGCTCTCAGATTTCAGGCTCATCAAAATTTTGTGAAACTCTTCAGGATCGGTTTCATGAAAAAACATAGACGCTACAGGTGAGTTAAAACAACCATTACTAGCACCAACTTGTTGTGTATAAGGGTTTGTTAGAATATCCTCAGCTAAGGTTTTGCCAACATTAGCGAAGAAATCGCATACATGATCAACAGACAACTGTGGGGAAGCGTGTATGTCTAACAACTCCAGACTATTTGTTTTTCTTTTGTTACGGCTTGTTATATTATTTATTGTATGCCATAAAGTCCGTGGGTTTTTCCTATGTTTAATCAAGAGTTCTTTATCATATTGAATCTTAGATTTTTTAATTATGTGATTACAAAAATTACGGTATCTTTTGTAAGTTATTTTTAAGATATCATTATATGGATCAGCACGTAATTTTCGTTGCATGTCATTCCTATTTCGAATACACATTAAAATACCTGGTGTAATCCATGGTTTAATTAATCGATCCTTGGAGGGAATGCGTTTTGAAAAATTGTTGTCCATTAAACATTGCTGCAATTTATTAATAAGTGTGTTAGTTAATTCTGTGGGATTCTCATATAGTAATAAATTAGCTAGATTACTTTCTTTTAGGCTTAACAGTGCATTTTCATAATTTGTAATTGTCTTATATTTATTATTATTATTATTTTTAATGTTGTCTTTATTTTGGTTTCCATTTTGTGTATCGGTATTGGTCAATTTTAGAAATATCATATGATGATCGGTTATAGTGGTGTCAAAAACTATAATGGAGGCCAAGTGTCTATTAATATCTATTTTCAGCATAAAATGGTCCAAGCAGTTGTGTTTCCTTGTAGGCAATACATGTCCTGGAAGTATGCCATGCATTGCTAACATATTGAGGTATGCCAGTCTATTTGTACGTTCGTGTGATTGTCCAATGGTTTTATTGATAATATTTATATTAATATCGCCGGTAATAACAACATTTTTATGTCCTTTTATAGTGTCTAAATGTCCGCACAATGAGTTTATAAAAAGTTCAGCATTTCTAATTGAAGGCGATCGATAAATGCAAAGAATTGTATAACTGAGTAATACAACTTGCAAGCACGACGCATGTATTAATTTAATTTCTTTTATATTACATTTAAGTGTGTTTTTTACATAAACTACTACCCCATCACACTGATTAATATGATTTGTAGTCGAAAAAGAGGTATAGTTATTTAACTGCGGTATTGCTTCGTTACAGTCAAGTCTACATTCACTTAATACCAACAAGTCAACTTCAAAGTTAAAGTTCGATAGGGAAATGTAAAAGTCGTTAAAATTTTTAAATATACTTCGGATGTTTTGAGCAATTATAGTGAAGTCAGTGTTTTTTACGTAATGCGATATTTTCGAGAAGTTATGAATTGATTCTACCTTTGACTGTGCAACTTGGATTTTGTCTATTACTCTCAGATTAATGAGAGAACTATCCATTTTTATGTTCGTATATAAAGCTGATTTTACGTACTATAAGGAATTGAATTAATTTTATTAATATTACGATTTCTTTTGATTTACTTATAATTAGGTGAGGAAAATACATAAATATTGTAAGTACGTACATTGTGTGTGTATTTGTGTTGTGTATTATGTATTTATGTATGCTTTTACACAGTGGGAATTGCCCTGATATATAGCAAATTAAATTAGTTAAAACAAATAATATAATGTAACGAGTATTCAATAACAAAGAGAAATGTTTAATGCCTACCGCATAAGGCTCAACGTATAGTCATGTTTTCTGCATCAGACTGTTTATTTGTGCTTCACTTTTAATCGTTATAACGGGGGATGTGTCATGCTCTCGCAGGTACACTTGGCCATACGCAGTCCAACAATACTTGAAGGTATTTGTTTTGGCGAGTTCCCGTGCTAAAAAGTACAGACGAGCCCCTTTGGCGGTTAGCTGCTCCGACACAAAAATAGGCGTATCTTCATTCCTTTTAAAGCCAAGATGTTTGGCACAGAGCTTTTGTTTATTTTTCCTGTTGAAGGCCTTACACATAGCCAAGAGTTCTGTTTTCACGATTGAGGACGAGGTCTCGACTATGATTGGTGACTCACTCTTCACTCCCTTTTTTCCCTTTAATCGAAAGATGTCCATGATATGTGATTCATTAAGCTTGCTTCCGACTGTTTTTGACAATGTCATTACCATTTCTATCAAGTTTCCACGGGTTTCTTCGTTTGTTTTGGGTACGTTCTTAATCTCCAAGTTGGCCTTACGGCCTTCGCGCTGCATATCTTCCAATTTTTGTTCCAGAATAGCTATTTGTTGTTTATATTATTTGTATTGGCTTTCGAGATGTTCCAGTTTTTTTTTTGAGTTCTTCAATTTGCGTTGCTAAGAACGATATTGTTTTTTCTATGCTAGAATTCGTGTCCTTAATTTCTAAAAGCGCCGGGGTAATTTTATTAATTTCACGTTCTTGCACCTTAAACATAGAATTTATCATGGCCCTCATTTCCTCTCTAAACGCATCAAACCTATCAGGTTCAATATCGTCCTCCGGGCACTTTCTTTTTCAGCGCTGTGCAATAAAGGTATTATCCAAATGATGTCCTGACAGCTCTAGGTGTGATTCGGAGTGAGATTTATTCAATAAATTAGATTCCATTTGTGTGTGCGCTGATCTTTAAATCGAACGCTACTACTATATGAGGCGGGGCCACGTAGGCTGGGGATGGCCAAGCGCAGGTAAAGATGTTCTTAGCTGCGCGCGCGTCGATAAGTCAGTGGGCGGGACTACTATTGCAAGGACAAGATGGTGTCGACCTCGCAAGCGCTGATTAGTTCATATTAAACAAAAGGTCTCACGGTACCTTGCTAGCGTTGTACTAGGGCCCCAGATTTTACTCGGCGCTGGACAGGTAATGTTGAAGCTTCTTAGTCCTTATGCACTCCTAATATTTCGTGTATATTTAATTGAGTTAATTTTGAATAAATATTTTTGAATAAGAGTTATAAAGTTTCTGTGTACGTCTACTCCTAGCGGAGGTCCGGAGGAGAGTGAAAATGGTGAAAATGGTTATGGTGACTTATTGTTATTCTAAAAAAAATTCAAAACTTGAAAATAACGTGACAATAATTTGTTTTAATGTTTAAATATAAAAATAAATATCATTGTAAATATCAATGCCTAGATACATACGTACGAGCCGATTGGAATGACATCTGGTGCTTTTTGGCACTCAAACCAACCGATAGCATGAGAGATGCTAGTGATAGACGACAGAAAGAGCAAATATTTGAATGATTTTCAAATGTATTTCAAATTCAAATTGGTTTGAAATGCTGTTCGAGTAAGTTTTAAAAACGGGTATGGTATTATGTTTCTTGCCTATAGTAAAATTACTTAAGCAAGTTAAATTTATTTCTTTAAATTTGTTTAATTCTTATAGATATATTTTTATTCACGCCTATTTCGTAACTATTAAAAATTAAGGGACGCAATTTAAGCATTGTTATAAAAATGTTACCTTAATAAAGACAATTATTTGGTTAAATAAAGGCTGTTAATAATGTAATTACTGAATCATCAAATGCTTTACTTGCGTCTCTTGTTATGCCGTATTCATTGGGGCTTTTGTTCATTTTCGTTTTAGATTGGGTTTATTATTTAAGTTATGGTTTTATTTGCACTATTTTGTGAATACCTGCGTTTTGTACGGTGAGTGTAGGGAACCCTTATTAATGACAACGAAGCATTCCATCTTTGTCCTCAGTGATGACAACGCATCTGCATTTTGATTGTCAGTGTATATGTCAATGGAACACCGAATCTACTTACCATCGAGTGGAGTGCGGCTCTTTTGTTACGCATATTTTATGTATAAAAAAAGCAATTTTTATGTTATTATTTTGTTTTCATAAATCATTTAACATTTTAAGTTGTTTGTACAGTAGGGCTACGATGGCTATCCGAGTACAGAACCAGAGCTCGAAACCTATCCAACTGCAGAGAGGTGTAAGACAGGGTGACGTTATATAACCGAAACTCTTCACCGCTGCATTGGAAGACGTTTTCAAGCTACTGGACTGGAAAGGATACGGTATTTAACATTATTGGTGAGTTATACATCACTCACCTTCGATTTGCCGACGATATAGTCCTTATGACAGAACCGCTGGAGGACTTAAGCGCTATGCTCAATGACCTCAATAGTGCCTCCCAACGGATAGGTCTTAAGATGAACATGGACAAAACAAAGCAATTCATATGTTTAATGTCCATGTCACACCTATGCCGGTAGTTGTTGCGAGCACTACGCTCGAAGTTGTTGACGAGTATGTTTACCTGGGACAAAAAGTCCGACTAGGTAAGTCCAACTTCGACCGAGAGGTCAATCGATGGATTAAACTCGGCTGGGCAGCGTTCGGGAAATTACGACATATCTTCTCGTCAGGTATACCTCAATCCCTAAAAACTAGATTTTACAACCAGTGCGTGTTGCCAATGATGAGTTACGGATCTGAGACGTGGTCCTTCACTGCTGGCCGTATGAGGACGCTCAAGGTCGCTCAGCGAGCTATGGCTAGAGGGCTATGCTCGGAGTTTCTCTGCGTGATAGATTCAGAAATGAGGATATCCGCAGTAAAACCAGAGTGACCGACATAGCTCAACGGATTAGTAAGCTGAAGTGGCAATGGGCCGGCCATATAGGTCGAAGAACCGATAACCGATGGGGAAGAAAGGTTCTCGAGTAGCAGCCTCGTACCGGTAGGCGTAGTGTAGGGCGACCCCCCACTAGATGGAGTGACGACCTGGTAAGATATGCAGGAAGTCGATGGATGCAGGTGGCTCAGGACCGTGCTTTGTGGCATTACTTGGGGGAGGCCTATGTTCAGCAGTGGACTTGTGAAGGGCTGTAATGATGATGATGATGAAATTATTTAAAATTATTAGTTGTTTTGAACTTATTTTACAGGTTAGCATTATCTTGAGCCATTTGCACTCCCTGCGAGTTAATGAGTAAAATGCTGATTTAACTAGATTAAGTAATAAAACTGAAGTAAAAAACGAATTTACAGGCCCCTGATAGTAAATGGCTACCTACTGCAGATCATGGATATGTTATACAACTTCAGTTAAAGAAGTCATAAATATGTTGCCACCTCTGTGAAATAAGATGGAATGCCGTAAATCATTTATTTATACTTGCGCTCTATCGTCTTCAGCCCAAAACATAACACTGCCCGCACAGCTGCTTGGGTGAAAAATATGTATGAAGGTGGCACCTACCTGGACGAATTGTACAGAAAAAGAGTCCAACCTGCAACAAATTTTTATATCAATTGGTGTTTAATTTTTTTTAAGTTTTTCTTTTAAATTAGTAATTTTAATATACAAGTTTGATTTTCTCAATATACATCGTACTTTTACCTAGTATTTAGAGGATTTCGTAGGCCAATGATATATTTGATAATCTTTGACATTGATTGATACGACGTTATTACCTTCTTGGCCGAGCATATAAATAAAGCAATTAATAAACAAAAATAAGATTAAACCAGCGGAATTTTGCCAAGGATAGACATATAAAAATCACTGTCTGGCGAGACCATAATTGTTCCTTTACCCTCATTGGACGCAGCATGAATATCATCAGTAATATTTAAGAGAGCTGATACTGAACTGTGATTCTTTCAAAAACCAGATCGCATCACTGCTAGTACTTGAACACGTTCTAGATATGGTGAAATTTGATTAAAAAAGTTAGCTTTCAACTATTTCAGATAGTGTAGGAATAATGTTTATTGGTCTTATATCAGAAAGATTTTCCACCGTTGATTTTTTAGGAAAGGTAGTGTCGATGGCACATTTCCAAGATTCTGGAAATATAGTATCTGGTAATATAGATTTATTGACTATTGCCACTATCACTGATAAAGAATATGGAAGCGTAATTTTTAGCATCAACATGGAGATGCTATCAGTTCCGGTCGCATTAGTAGCTGTAGAAGCAATTATACTTTTCACTAACATTTACTGCTACAAATAGAAATTCCATTTCAGAGTTTTTAGGTGATTCAATTTCTTGAATAACACTTTTGTCGGAAGGTGCACATGATATGGTGTTCATAAAGTGATTATTAAGTGAATCGGGGTCAAGAAGATGGTCCGGTATGGAACGGGTTTCTTACGGCAGGTGATATTATTCTTTTTATGTGACGCCACATTTC
This sequence comes from Parnassius apollo, assembly GCA_907164705.1. Taxonomy (NCBI): domain Eukaryota; kingdom Metazoa; phylum Arthropoda; class Insecta; order Lepidoptera; family Papilionidae; genus Parnassius; species Parnassius apollo. The sequence goes on from CAJQZP010000081.1 coordinate 5,483,038, forward strand.
TGAGAAGGATTTTCCTTATTATTGTTGACAAGCCTAGTAAAATATGCCTGGTTTTCTAGAGTAGCTGCTCGGCTATAATAGTTGCGCAGATCTCTAATCATGAGAAATATGTTCAGAGACGTATATTTTGTTATTAGCACAATATTTAGGTGTTTAAAGTTTTTTTTGACACTTTGAATTTTATTTTACTTACTAACGGCTTCAAGGATACGATCGCGAACGCGACAAATACGCCACGACGTCTGTGTCACTAATACGGAGTGGGGCCTGCTCGAAGATTGATCCATCTTAGCCACCCGGCAACGGGCACGAATGTCGCTGTCAGTAACTGGCGAATTAATTGTGTTACAAAGGATGTGAAATACACCAAATAGATTCTCGCTGGCCTTTTCCTGTATGCCGTTAATTTCCAATTTATTATCTCTAGAAATTTCAACGGTAAATATTCGACCATGGAGGGTATAAGCTTCTTTTTTTAAGTTTTAAAGTCAGAGTCTGTAATTCTTTAATTTCTTTGTCGTTGAAAAAAAAAGCTTATTGTTATTTAATAAATTGCTTTTGGAGTTGTTACGGGATGGCGTGAGATAGAAGTGATTGTTGATGATTGACTACGGGGGGGGGGGGGGGTAGATAGGTAACCTGGAAATAGACTATTTTGCAATACCCCTATTGAATAAATATAAACGATAATACTACTATAATACTAACCGTTAGGCAGTAGTGCAAACGTGGCGTGAGCAGAGGTTAATATATAGTTATGAAATAAAGAGGTTCAGCAGTGGGCTTTTACAGGCTGTAATGGATAGAGAGATTCTTAGTGTGAAAGACAGGCAATTTTGGGTAGTTCCTTTTGAGTGTTTTTAGTGGGATAACTTATGTGACATCTGCTGCTATAATATAAAGTAAAATATCTGCAAATTGTGTTTATGCCCGTCAGATTTCGTAACATTAAGTGTATAATAATCATTCGGATTTAGTAACGCACTGCAATAGAAGTGTATTCTAATTAACTTCACCAATATATCACGTACCCATGCTTCGGCATACCCGCAGTTAGCACCCTCACTTCAAGATGCCAAAATTTGATTACATTGCATAAATCAGCACAATGTAATAAGAAGCCACCGTACTTTGAAGCAATTCAATGTGATTTATTCTTCATTTCTGTCCCGTACACTGAAAAGTGGTGGCCATTTGGCAGTGTAAAATAATGTTTTTTTGCCACCCTTGGGTATAAGCTTCGGAGAAATTTATAGCTTTGAAGTTATTTACTTACTTCTTAGGATATGTAACTAACTGGTTCAATGATTTAAGAATTTTTTCTTGTCATGTACCAAAAGTATAGACGCTGTCATTTGCACTACGCAATATTACTTTTTATTAAAATCGCATTGAGAAACGAGCCCTAAGTCCACCTGATGGCAAATAGATATTGCAAACCCATAGACTTTCAAAACCAATTTCAAAAAAAGTAGGTTACAAACGCGTTGTCATATTTGAAGGCTTATATGGAATGACTTATGGCCTGTACTTATGCTGACTCTCTTTACTCTTTAGACCAGTGCCCTGTTTATCAAAACTTAAAAGCCTTGTATTACAAGCAATTTTCTTGTAAAAATTTAATTATTATAAACATGTGTTTATCAAAATGACGTGTAAATTACAAGTTAAGAGGGCCGTTATTTATTTCACAAGTATATTTTTACATTTATATTCGTGATTTTGTTCATCAACAATCCCTTGTAAGTTACAATTTGAAGAAAGTCATAGCAAATCCAAAGAGTGTCCGGCCACTCTCCATTCCGTCTTACAAGTGTCATAAGTAGTACTGTAATATTTTTTTTTAAATTTGATTGTACTTTTTAAAAGGAGGTCAAGTGACTCAAACAATGATGAAAATAATATTAGAATAATGGAACCAAGGACATATAGAAAAAGAATTGACTACGGTCATATGGAGATGAACTTATGAACTTAACGAAAGGTTTCGACTTAAAGCTGAAAAATTGGAACAATTATTAACGTTTTGGGTAACCATTTAGAAAGAAATACAAACATAAATCACACCCTGTCAACTAAATTAATATTACAAATAGCTCTACATTGGTTGGGAACCGGAGCTCAATACCATGCTGCTTCTGACCTGGATGGTGTAACTAAAGGCAGAGTATGCTATGCAGTCCACAGTGTTGTAGCCGCCATCAGTACCTTAATGTTTGAAAACTACGTTAAAAGGCGGAATAATATGCAAAAGGTAGTACAGAAGTTTCATATGTTGAAAGGAATGCCATTAATTTGTGGCTGTCTAGATGGTACCTTGATAAAAATTGATGCCCCACATCAACATGAAGAAGTGTTCTCTGAATGACACGAAAATCATTCCATTAACCGTTTAGTTGTGTGCGGTCCTGGCAAAAAGTTTTACAATTCTTACGCTAATTAGCCCGAAAGCACCCATGACAGTAGAGTTTTAAGAAACAGTCAGTTAAATGAGCAATTTTAAAATAGCTGCAGGCCTATTGCACAAGGGATTCTCCTTGACGACTGCTTACCCTCTGAAGGAACGGCTGATTACTCCCATAGTAATAGATATAAACAATGAAGCAAATATCAGATTTCTTAATGCTCATAAATCGTCTCGGCGAGTTATTGAAAATGCTATTGCAATTCTGAAAGAAAAGTTTCATGTTTAAATTATTTAAGAGTTCAATCCAGAACAATTCGTGATCTTTGTAACTTTATTAGGGAAACCAAAAACGAAGACGAAGAGATCTCGAATAACGATAATAATTCTGATTCTGATAATGTATTTGAAGGCGTCCAAGATGATAGCGAAGGAGCAGTCTTGAAAGAATAATAAGTTATTTTTCCATCAAAATTAGGCATAGACAATACACCATACAGTCATACGTTTAAATACGGATATTCAATAAAAGGCAAAAAAAAAGGCGGGAAAAAATGCACACACATTTTTGATATTAGAACTTACGAGTAGAAACCACAAGTATTAAATTTTATAAGCCCTGTAGATTTTTTTGATAAACATAATTTACACGAACTTGTAAAAACTTTCTTGTAAATTGTAACTTGTGATCAAGTAAACTTGTGAGTTTTGATAAACAGGGCACTGAATACATAAGGCTAGTACATCGCTGCTTTCAGAAATAGTTGAGAGGCAGGTACCTACCCTAGCGGACTCCAAAACAGAAAAGTAGTTCTGAGTACTACCACCTAGTACTTTCACCGGATACCACTTATATGTCCGTCCGTTACGTCTACTTTTCATATCAAATTTTAGCATAGAGACGTGTGACGTTAGGATGGATGGTAAAAGACATTAAATTCACAAAATTCATTTTGGATCAAAATTTTGGTGTTAATTTTAGTGCTTTGTTGAACTACTGGATAGGAAAATATGTTTTAATCACGTTATCTTATTATGATATTTTTTTATTTTGTAATCCACATATGTAACCCTAACCTACTTAATTGCTGGATCAGAACTACTAAATCAGAAGCAAAAGCGAGTTCTTCGAGTAAATAAACTACTAATTATTAATGACACTGTTGGTAGCTATTAGACAGTAATCCATAAAATAATGGCATCTTTGAAACAGACAGCTACCCTGAATTACTCACAGGCGTCTCATCAATCATGCACATCTCATCGTTATGTAAATACGTAACTTACATTACATAACACTTAAAAATTATTAACAATTATCGCTTTTTAAGAGCCATATACAAATCCAATTAAATTTGAGTTTAGTTATCTGATTGAAATTACATACTCCTAATACTCGTTTTTATCGACACATTTCGGCTATATTTTGAGACACGCTGCAGCTATACTAAGATTATAGCACGAAAACGTCGGCTCTACTGGGGAAGGACCACTCTTTCACAGAATACCACCATTTTATAAATTCAGCTTAATTCTACTGCATGGTGAATATAAATAACTTTTCACCGGAAAAGAGGCATTCAATCTTAGTCCTTAGGTTGCAACACATCTGTATTTTGATTCTTAATCGAGAATTGATGTACTCGTAGATGTATTTGGAGCACAGCATCCATTTACCATGAGGTGGACTCTGTGATCGTTTGTCAGCCTTAATCAATCAAATAGCACAACCTTGCAACCTCGCTTCGCGTTCGAGACGTGATATTTTTTTAATAGACATAATAAATTTAATAACCTGACTTTTTAACTTTTACACTCATTTTCAAAGGTATCATGGTACCTGGCAGCGCAATGGCTAAGCATCATTTTATTCTTGCGCAGTACAACTATTTATATTATCTTCTTATTGTTCATTGTTCTAGAGCACTAGTATCTATATGATCTTAATAAATTAATACCCCCGACACAGGCGAAATTTCTTCAGCATTTTAGATCGTCAAATAAATTCTCAAAAATCACTTACTTTTTCCTTTTTTATATTTTTTATATTTCCGATAACCATTCAAAAAATAATTAATTTAATTTCGTGCTTAGTCTCAAATACGTTGCACTCCTAGATATAAATAGTGATTGATTTACTAAATTTTACATGTTACAATTGCTGAATAGAATTTGTATATGTTAAGGCGACGTTACAGTACTTTTACTTTTACGAATCTTGTTTGGAAAACTGAACGTACCGATTGAAAAAATAAAAAAAAAATGAATAACGAGTAGATAAAGGTTTTGAGAAGACAAAAGTTGGCTCCATAAAACAATCATAACAATAACTAATAGGCTTTCGACATACTCATAGATATAAATAATGATTGATATTCATAAGTTTTAGTTGCTACAATTTTTTTATAGAAGAGGGGGCAAACGAGCATGCGGCACACCTGATGTTAAGTGACTACCGGCGCCCATGATCAACCGCAACACCAGAGGAATTGCAGGTGCATTGCCGGCCCTTTAGAAAGGAGTAAGCTCTTTTCTTGAAGATCCCCAGGTCATATCGGTCCGGAAAAATCGCCGGTGGTAAACTATTCCACAGAAAGGTTGTACGCGGAAGAAAACTCCTTTTGAAACGTACTGTGGTGGACCGCCAAGCATCCAGATGGTGTGGATGGTATCGGGAAGTTTGCCGCGTAGTGCGTTCACGAAATTTGGCGGCTGGGATTAATCCGAACAATTCCTCAGAGCACTCTCCATGGTATATGCGAAATAAAATGCAAAGAGATGCAACATCTCTTCGCAGTGCCAGTGAATCGAGCCGATTGGAAAGCACTCGGTCGTCGACGATTCGAGCCGCTCTGCGCTGGATGCGGTCAAGTGGAAGGAGCTGGTACTGGGGAGCCACAGCCCAGAGATGGGAACAGTATTCCATGTGCGGCCGAACCTGCGCCTTGTAAAGTCGCAGGCGGTGTGCCGGCATGAAATACTGTCCCGCTGTACTTTTTAGAGGCCAATTTGGCCTTCTCTTCCAAGTGACCACGAAACTGCACGTCACTCGATATGTCAACGCCGAGGATTCCGATACTGGCTGAGGCAACAAGGGGAGTGCCTTGAACCTGAGGAGATACGACAAAGAGGTTCTTTTTAGCGATTAACGCTCAAACTTGTGGCTTCTGGGAGTTAAACTGGACTAGATTTAGTTGCCCCCAATCCGAGACTGTTCAGCAAAGACTCGACTTCAGACAAAAGTTTGTCCCGATTCTCGGAGACATTTTCCCGAGAAATATTGGCTAGGCCGGTGTAAAGAGCATCACCAGTGCTGTCATCTGCATAGCAATGAATGTTACGGGTTTGCAACATATCATTGATATGCAGAAGAAACAGCGTTGGCGATAGCACGCAGCCTTGTGGAGCCAACCAGAACACCAGCATTAATAGGCTTGCAATCGGAGCTTGCACCGTCTACAACGACCTTGATGCTCCGATCTGCAAGAAATCTGGTGATCCAATCGCACAATTTCTCGGAAAGCCCATAGGAAGGGAGCTTCGAAAGAAGCGCTTTGTGCCAAACCCGATCGAAGGCCTTCGCAATGTCCAAACTAACGGCCAATGCCTCCCCCTTGGACTCTATTGCCTCCGCCCATCTATGATTTAGGTAGACCAGAAGATCACCAGATGACCGACCACGGCGAAAACCGTATTGGCGGTCACTTATCAGCTGGTGATCCTCAAGGTACATCATGAGTTGGTAGTTTACAATAGACTCCATTGTTTTGGAGAACAAGGGGGTGATGGCAATAGGCCGGTAGTTGGACGGCTCTGAGCGGTCGCGTTTTTTAGGGATCGGGTGGACGAAAGCCGTTTTCCATGATTTTGGGACTACGCCTAGGGAGTAGGAGTACCGGAAAAGACGCGTTAAAACCGGTGTCAACTCTGGAGCACACGTCCTCAGCACAATTGGGGGGATTCCGTCAGGCCCACTCTACTTGTGGATGTCCAGGGAGAGGAGTGCTTTGCGAACCGAGTGCTGTGTGAACTGCACTTCCGGTATGGAGCACTCACACCGCGGGATGGTCGGCAGCGTACTCCCCCGTCATCGAGAGTCGAGTTGGACGCAAGGAAAGAGCCTAGCCGATCGGCTTTCTCCTTTGCGGTATAGGCTAGTGAGTTGTCCTCCCTGTGCAAAGATGGAAGAGGTGGCTGACAGAAATTCCCCTGGACAGTCTTGGCGAGAGACCAGAATGCACGGGTTACAGAAGGAAGGCAAACTAGTTACTCGCCAATTCTGCCTATGTGCTGTGACTTTGCCTTGGCAATGACTCTTTTGAAGGACCTAGAGGCGGAATTATACTTCTTCATTATTGCGCTGTTATTTACATCCCGGGACGCTGATGCGTCAGCCCAGGCTCGGTAGCACTCCTGCTTATAGCACGATGCTATTTTACAGGAGCGACCAAACCATGACTTAGATTTGCCTCCAATGCGCACCACAGAGGAAGGAATAAAAAGTTCCATACCCTGAAGTACCACATCAGCATTAGAATCCGCAACAACGCTGGGATCGTTCGGCGAGAAGCAAACCCGCCCCTAAGGGTAGGATGCAAAGAAAGACCGCATCCCATCCCAATCGGCTGACCTATAGTGCCAAACACGGCGGCAGCCTGCAGAATGCACACTCCGGACAGGACAATGGTTCGAGGAGCCTAAAGGGGCTTCGACGGAAATCTGTTATCCGTCCGGGTGAGAGGTCAGCAGAAGGTCCAACATGATCCTCCACATCTGGAATCCGCGTAGGCGAAGTAACTAGTTGTGTCAGACCATATGCCAAGGCAAAATCATGAACAGATCTCCCCGCATGATCGGTTAACCGATGATCGTGAACCAAGCCATTCGGCGTGATGGGCGTTAAAGTCGCCGAGGATCACGATCTCTGCGGAGGGGATCTGCTGTAGCAACGAATCTGTAGCCATCTGGACGTGGTCGAAGATTCGGTCTGTTTCGGCATTACCGCTATGGGACCTATAGAGGCACCCGTAGACGCGCGGATGGTCGTCGCTGTCTACGCGTAGCCAAAGGATGGACAGGTCCGAACCTTCAAGTCTGCCGAGGCATCGAGAACAGATGTCCTCTCAGACGTAAACGCAAACTCCAGCCCGAGGCAAAAAGGAGTGTTCCAGTTTGTACCCCGGGTAGGAGAAATACGAAACATCAGCCGAAGAGGACACCTGCGTCTCGGTCAGGAAGAGCAGAGCCGGCCTCGCTGTCTCGAGATGGTAGTGGAAGCCGTTTAGGTTAGAGTGTAATCCCCTGATATTGCAGAAATTCACGGACAGCGTGGCAGGGGTCGTCTTGGTCTTGTTGCGCCGTTTGCCTCGAGCAGTTGTAGTGTTGAGCGGAGTTTTGCCCCCCCCCCCAGAATACGCGGGGGGGGAGCCTGAGCACCCACGCTCAGAAGTGGAGAAACATGGTCGTGGATGCTCAGCGAGGGATTCTCCAGGGGTGCTGGTACCCTCCTGGCGTAGTCTATCATTATTTAATTCCGCTACCATGTTGATGGGGGGGGGGATTTCGGCCTCCGGCCACCTGCACTCACCAGACGAAACGCGGAAGCAGAGCTTCCACTTCACGCCGGTATTCTGTGAGGTCGTGGTACCACCCCGGTTTGAGCCGGCCCATACGTGCAACAGCAAAACTGCGGCGTGGCTCTACCACTGTTAAATTGCTGAATGGTGATTGTATACTTTATTGCGACGTTATAGTATTTCAACCTTATCGAACCTAATTTGAAAAACTGAATATTCTAATTTAAAAACTAAGAAATTAATAACTAGTAGACAAGGATTTTGAAAAGACAAAAATTGGCTCCATAAAACAATCATAAAAGTTACAATTAAGTAATTGTTTTTTAAGCATGAACTTACATTGGTATAATAATGAATCCGTGTTGTTCATAAATCAAATGAAAGGAATTTTATTTTTAAGCAATTTTAAGAATACATTTTATAAATTCTCGCTCGCGTAATTCAGTCTTTTTTCCGCCGAGACATGTTTGAGTGTTTTCATAGGTTACGTTTTTTCTTTAATAATATTCATACACCGTTATATAAGACGACCTTTATGGTAGGAAACGTGAACGTCGAAATCTTAAAAATATTGAGTGCTTGTGTTTATGTTACTGTTTTAACAGCGAATCTATGTTTGCATAATATCATAGAAGCAAATATAGGTTAACCAGTTTGTTTATCATGCTCTACTTAAGTTACGTAACATATACGTAAATACATCCACTTTGAAGTAATAATAAATATTTATTCTAAGCCGTGTGATGGTGGCGTAACCGAATCCATTTCTTCCCATAGGTGTCGTAAGTGCCGACTCAAGGAAACCCCAAAAAGATCTAATATATAGGTTATCGAAAAATTATAGAACAGACATTACATATCTATTTACATTACATTAGTGTTTGGTAGCACTTTTAAGTGTAACAAGCGTACTCAACTTCATTTACTAGTGCATTAGCGCTATGATAAGTGCAGTTTTGTCCACTGACATTTAAGTAGCGTGCTACTATGATATGTTGGTGCAGTTTTTAGTGAACAACATCTTAGTGCCGGTGCTAGGCGGATTGTTTGTACCAATACGGCTTTCCCGTGGATATCGCACACCCATACCGTTTGTGGGTGCCGTAGTAGCGAATAGTGATTCGACGTCTATTTATTCATCACAATCCGAAAGATTGCTACAAAAAACCCGCTTACCATCGGCACTAAGATGTAGTTAACTAAAAGCTGCACCAACATAACATAGTGGCACGCTACTAAGACGCTAATGGACAAAACTGCACGTATCATAGCTCTATTGCACTAAGATATGAGTTGAGTGAACTGCCTCGAATACCTTGGTTTATGGATACAAAATTAAATTGAAATACTATTTAATTAATATTTAGAATAAGAGCGGGTCACATTCTATCAAAAGACAAACCACGAGAGTTCAGAGTAGGGTCCGTACAGGCCTGTATTGACTCGTTTGTTAGTGTAAAATAGGCTGGTAAGAATCACCAACAGCCCTATCTGAAGCTGAAACTCACAATTTGAAAGATTGGCCTCAGCAGTTCTTTTCTAATGTTCGCTTCCTCTTGTTAATTAGTTCAAAATCGAAGCGAGAATAACTAATTATTAGCGATTAAGACTTATTATTTTAAAAAACGTACAATAAAACACAAACAATTATTGAAAGATTTTTCAATACTCAGGTATAGGTATGCAAATTATTTAAAGGGTAAAATATAACATAAAAGTAGAAAATATTACAGTGGTATGAATATAATTTTCTAATATTCTATATAGTTTTACTGAAACATTCATAGTTCTGTCATAAATCACGATCTATCAAAGGTTGGTTCGGTTAATTTATATTCACATTTAATATGATCACATTCGGTTAAAACCATATAGGTACTTTTTGGCTCATTTCAACCACTTTATTAGTGGCTTCAAACATTCGAACAGATGCAGCCTGTCCTGTTTCTAAGCCGAATACTTGAAATGTCTGCCGTCCCAATTAGCGAGGCTTAACGTTAATCCTAACGAAGTAAACTATGTATAATTAGAGTACAACGTGAACACGCAAACCGTTTGAGTACGGTAGTAAAAATAACTTTTTTCTTTTGTTTATTTTTCATGTACAATACGAGTACATACAAATATTTTTTTTTCATTGATTTCGGACATAGCAACAATTATAACCCACTTTCATGCGTCTCATTAAATGGGAACTTATCTAATGAGTTTTTGTACTTATTATAACCCAGTACTTGATCATTATACCCGATAGTAAGTGGTGATCTAGTCTAACCTACATTAACACTGTGTACTTGTTTGTCACCTTATTTATAAAATTAAAATAAATAAAATATGTATGTATAAATGAATTTTATGTAACAGGCAAAATGAAACGGTTAATTAATAATAATCAATAACGTTACTGGATCAAAACAGAGGTTACAACGCTCCTGTGGCTTTCTTCGTTTGAAGTTGGCTGCAATTGTCCATGGACTGTAGTAGTCAATTCAGTTAACAATTCAATTAGGTAGATAACAAGTTCGTTTGCCACTTTAGTTTAAAAAATGCATTAAACGTATTTTTTAGCCCATATTATCCAAGAGATATTACGCCTCAGATCCCGAGTTTTAATCCGAAATAAACACATTTGTTTTTTAGACTCATTGTTTTGAATATAGCAAGTTTTGCTTGTACAAATTTTTAGGATTAGCTGTTTAAGTCATGTTCGCCGTATTATTTGTTTTAAGTACCTAGTTTGTTAGCTGTGCAATTATGACAAATCTTATATGAGAATTTATTAAAATGTGACCACTAAATTCGGAGTTCTGGATGGGCACAGAAAAAACGTTACGGACATAGAAATATAGATTCATACATACAAGCTTAAAATATTGAATTTCTTTTGATATTCACCGGAGATTCTAAAAAGCTGACTTTTTAGAATGTAATCTAATCATATTAGCAGGGAATGGGATTACATAGCAAAATTAGTTCAGTGGTTTAAAATCCATATACAATCTTGAAATATAGTGATACAATTGCTTTTTAATATAATTTGGTGGTGTTTATTTTACAAATATTTTAGCTCCATCATCATCATCATAAGCGTGATTGTGTGATTTAAAATTCACTGCTGAACATAGGTCTCCTTCAAAAAATGTCACAAATCATCTGCATTCATCAATCTCGTGACTGAATCTAACGCTGCTTACCGGTACGAGGCTAACAAAAATTTGCCGATAATTTACTTGACCCAATTTTAGCTTATCATCTAAAAATTTATTACTTGTAATCTTTCTGTGAGCCACAATATTTTAACCTGTTATTAAAATAAATTTAAATCTTTAATATTTTTATTTTTTCATCTTGTATAAAATAAAATTTTATAACATATATCAAACACAAATAAACAACAAATATCAAAAACATTCACTTGAATTAAATGTAAAACTAAATATCCAAATCCAGTAAAGCACTTTTATTCTATTGCTTTTGCTTATTTCATAATGCGCTCGCTTACATTTATAATTAAAATTTTACATTTTAAACGAACCTTTCTCTTTTTGAATGTTTAACTGCTTCGATGTTAATGTTGATTCAATTTTATAACCTTAGTTCTAGTAATAGTAACTCACTATTTACTGAGGAATATTATGTATTACATCATTTATTAAAAAAATACCAACTAACTTGTATAGCTTTTGATGAGAGCAGAACTTTTAAAACATCTTCATACGAATTTGTGAAATTTAAAATCCTAAATTTTCAGTTAGATTTTCCGACAATGGGTCGGTTTAATTTTCCAAAATTTTTTGCGTGCGTATCTGTTTCGACGCGTGTCTGTTTTTTATCCTTGATAATAGTTATATCTAGCAATGCCTTTAGTAAAGTAGATAAAGAAGAATGATGAAAAATGAGAAAAAATATGCTTTTAACTGATTGACTTGGTTACTTTTAAGTGATGCCCACAAAATCTGCAATTGATTTGATTAAAATTTAAATCATATTAAGGTCAATGGTGTCAACACAAATATAGTACAATATAAACCAACATAGGTTCTGTTATCACGCCCATATTCTCTTATTACTGAAAAGTGTATGGAGCAGGATACAATCAACCGCGCTACCTTAAGGCCTGATAACGGACTTTTCAGGTCCTCAGAATATTTTTAAATTATACCATATAAATATATCCTATATAAATTTTAGGTTTCCTCGCGATATTATCTTCAAGCTCGTAGTGATACACTAATTATAACTCAAATATAAAAAAAGAAACTAAAAATCACCAAAACAAAGAGAGCTGGTAAACTTTGAACGGCTGAACAGATTTTATTGAAACGTAGAAAAGACCATTCTCTACTAATATAAGGCAACTTTCAAATGAAATAAACCTAATCAAAATTTGTTCATGAGCTATGATGTCACAGACAGACGCACAGATACACGGATACGCAGACATACAGATATATAGATACCCACGTACACTGATACACAGATTCAAAAACACAATATAGATTTATAACACTCCTCCGGTTTAAAATTTCTATTAAAGATCAAAAAACGTGATATTTAAAGCAAATTCTCTGTCCCTAAATAACAAAGTTGAATGTATGAAACTTGCATCTTCCAATATAAACTTGTTTCGTGTGGAAATGCTTTTCCAAATAATACTTTTTAGAGAAAATTACGGTACGTTTTTCACATTTTTATCGTTCGAAAACAGAAAGATTTTTGGAAAATAAGTAAGGAGAAATGAAAAGCGAATTGTCTACTAGGAAGAATCAGGAAAGAAAGTTATTTTAACACCAGAATAAACCAAAATTAGATTTACATTAACCAACACTGATATATATTGAATATAATAAATAAAACAATTTAAAACGACGATAAAAACTGAAACTTGATTTCAAAGATCTAAAAAATATTATTCATAGCTGCTTCAAAATTTGGTGATAAAATAGTGTGTAGAAAAATTAAATCCCTGAATTTAGGAGCTGCTTTTTGGTAAAAAAATCGACACAGTTCTGCACTCAGGTCTAGAGGTTATATCTTCCCCCCAAATTATTTTACACTCCATAATAGCCTGTTGATGCACTCACTGTGCTTGCAATGAGCTGTAACTCAAAGAACCGAAGAAAAATTTTGTGGGATATAAATATGGATAGTATCCATAAAGGCGGGATATCTTAAATGTGCCCTTTGAAGCTTTTTCAAAAGAAGAATATAAATTCTTTCAGACATATTCCAAACACAACAACTAGTTTCGAGTTGCGGGCGTACCGGAACATTGAATATTAAGTGTTTTACGCTATCATTATAAAAATCTCAAGCACTTCTGTGAACGAATCCCAAGCGTTTGTATTGATTTGTATTGATTCCTTAGATAACGTCATTATGTGAGCATGGAATCTGAGCTTTCGGTCAAATATAACCCCTAGGTTTTTACAGTGTCAGTTCGCGTCATAACATGATTGTTGATTTTATAATTGTAACAGACAGGGACATTGAGTAATACTTATCCAGGTTAAACTCAATTTTATTCTTAACACTCCACTGCAATATAGCATCTACATCACTCTGAATTACCAAGCAATTGGATACTGATTTTATCAAAGTAAACAATTTTAAGTCATCTGCGTACAGCGAACTTTCTGAGTGTGTGACCACTGTTGGGAGGTCATTTATTATAATCAATTGCTGATCGGAAAGCACTCGGTCGTCGACGATTCAAACCGCTTTGCGCTGGATGCGGTCATATGGAAGGAGCTGGTACTGGGGAGCTCCAGCCCAGAGATGGGAACAGTATTCCATGTGCAGCCGAACCTGCACCTTGAAAAGTTGCAGGCGGTGTGCCGGCATGAAATAACGGGGAACAAGTGGAGTGCCTTGAAACTGAGGAGATACAACATAGGAGTTCTTTTTACCGGTTAACGCGCAAACTTGTGTCTCCTGAAGGTTAAACTGGACTAGATTTAGTCGCCCCCAATACGAGACTCTGTTCAGCAAAGACTCGACTTCAGACACAAGTTTGTCCCGGTACTCGGAGACGTTTTCCCGAGAAATATTGGCACGGCCGGTGTACAGAGAATCACCAGTGCTGTCTTCTGCACTGCAATGAATGTTACGGGTTTACAACATATCATTGATATGCAGAAAAAACAGCGTTGGCGATAGCACGCAGCCTTGTGGAACACCAGCATTAATAAGCTTGTAATCGGAGCTTGCACCGTCTACGACGACCTTAATGTTCCGATCTGCAAGAAAGCTGGTTATCCAATTGCGCAATTTCTCGGGAAGACCATAGGAAGGGAGCTTCGAAAGAACGCTTTGTGCCAAACCCGATCGAAGGCCTTCGCAATGTCCCAAATAACGGCCAATGGCCTCTTTGGACTCCAGCCCCTCCACATAGACCAGAAGAAAACCGTATTGGCGATCACTAATCAGCTGGTGATCCTCAAGGTACATCATGAGCTGGCACTTTGCAATGGACTCCATTGTTTTGCAGAACAAGGAGGTGATGGCGATATGCCTGTAGTTGGACGAGTCTGAGCGGTCGCCTTTTTTAGGGATCGGGTGGACGAAAGCCGTCTTCCATGATTTTGAGACTACGCCTAGAAAGTAAGAGTACCGGAAAAGACGCGTTCAAACCGGTACCAACTCTGGAGTACACGTCCTCGGCACAATTGGGGGGATTCTGTCAGGCCCACTCGACTTGTGGATGTCCAGGGAGAGGAGTGCTTTGTGAACCAAGCGTTTTATGAAACGCACCTCCGTCATGGAGCACTCACACCGCGGGATAGTCGGCGGCTTACTCCCCCGTCATCGAGAGTCGAGTTGGATGCAAAGAAATAGCCTAGCCGATCGGCTTTCTCCTTTGCGGTATAGGCCAGTGAGTCGTCCTCCCTGTGCAGAGATGAAAGAGATGGCTGACAGAAATTCCCCTGAACAGCCTTGGCAAAAGACCAGAATGCACGGGTTCTAGAAGGAAGTCAAACTAGTTTCTCGCCAATTCTGCCTATGTGCTGTGACTTCGCCCTGGCAATGAAGGATCTCTTTTGAAGGACCTGGAGGCGGAATTATACTTCTTTTTTAGAGCACTGGTGTTTACATCCCGGGGCGTTTATGCGTCAGCCCAGGCTTGGTAAAACTCCTGCTCAAAGCATGATGCTATTTTACAGGAGCAACAAAACCATGGCTGAGAATTGCCTTCGATGGTCACCACAGAAGAAGGAATAAAAAGTTCCACACCTTGAAGTACCACATCAGCGACAGAATCTGCAACAACGTTGGGATCGTCCCTCGAGAAGTAAACCCTCTCCCAAGAGTATGATGCAAAGAAATACCGCATCCTATCTCAATCGGCTGATCTATAGTGCCAAACACTGTGGCAGCCTGCAGAATTCAACTGCGATTTCAGTGTGAGTGGCACCACACTCCGGACAAGACAATGGTGCAAGGAGCCTAAAGGATCGTCGACGGAAATCTGATATCCGTCCAGGTGAGAGGTCAGCAGAAGGTCCAACAGGGAAGGTGCATGATCCTTCACATCCGGAATCCGCGTAGGCAAAGTAACCAGTTGTGTCAGACCATATGCCAAGGCAAAATCATGAAAAGATCTTACCGCATGATGGGTTAAACGTGAAACAAGCTATTCGGCGTGATGGGCGTTAAAATCGCCGAGGATCATGATCTCTGCGGAAGGCATCTGCTGCAGCAACGAATCTGTAGCTATATACGTACAACGTGGTCGAAGAGTCGGTCTGTTTCAGCATTACCAATATCGGGTCTATAGAGGCACCCGTAGACGAGCGGATAGTTGTCGCTGTCTACATGTAGTCAAAGGCTGGACAGGTTCGAACCTTCAAGACTGCCGAGGCGTCGAGAACAGATGTCCTCTCAGACGTGAACGCAAACTCCAGCCAGAGGCACAAAGGAGTGTTCCAGTTTGTACCCCGAGTAGGAGAGATACGAGAAATCAGCCGGAGAGGACACCTGCGTCTCGGTCAGAAAGAGCAGAGCCGGCCTCGCCGTCTCAAGATGGTAGTGGATGGCATTTACGTTAGAGTGAAGTCCTCTGATATTGCAGATATTCACGGATAGCGCTGCAGGGGTTGCCTTGGTCTTGTTGCTCCGTTTGCTACGAGTAGTTGTAGTCTTGATCGGAATTTTGCCCCCCCCCCTCCGCCAGAATACGCGGGGCAGCCTGAGCACCCACGCTGAGGAGTGGAGTAACTTGGTCGTGGATGCTCAGCGAGGGATTCTCCAGGGTTACTGATACCCTCCTGGGGTAGTTTGACATTTAATTCTGCTACCATGTTGATGGGCAGGGGGGGGGTATTTGGATACCCGGCCACCTGTTCACGCTTGTATTCTGTGAGGTAGTGGTACCACCCCGGTTTGAGCCGGCCCATACGTGCAACAGCACTGTTAAAATGATGATAAGATTCGATCCCTGACTGACACCTGAGCGCGTGTGATAGTGTCTTGGCTCGTATATACCAAGTCGAACATAGTTCTGCCGATCGAAATGGTATTCCGCGATTATCCAAAGAAGATTTAGGGCAAAGCCTATGACTTTAAGCTTATCAAGGAGCATGAAACCAACACCCTTCAAAAGTCAAAACAGAGAACATTGTCCTGTTACTTCCTGCCATGTAGCGCAATAATATAACGCAATAAATAAAATACGCGCTGACATGTAGTTTCCACAATAGGATTTTATCCTGTATTGTGGGGGCAGTTAACATTCATAAATTTTTAAAAGATAAACAACCCGGAACAATTATTAGTAGGCTATACAAATACTTGATCCATCCAGGATTCGAACTCACGGCACTTAGCACTGCAACTAATTGCTAAGCCACTGCGTCACGGAGCCATCGAGTTCAGAGATTTATTGTCCATAGGTTTTTTTATTTGGAAACCGTGCTGCTCATTTAGTAAATATTTTTCAATCTGCATGTATAAAGTACAAGATTTAAAAAAAAAATTTGCTGGCGATGACAAAATTTAAATTGGTTGTTAATCTTCAACCACTGCCTTTTTCGATCCTTTTGGTATGGGTATTACTCTCGACAATTTTCATTGTGGAGTATGAATTCCAAATTTTATTGCCGGTGAATATATGACAGAGGAGACCACACAAAACCTTTTTGGCACTTTTCATTACGTAAGGTGTTAAATTATCAGGTTTTACAGCACTATTCGTCTTTATCTTACTTGTTGCAATTATATAACAATGATCCAAGATATTTGCGTTAGCTGTATTTAGTCCAGGAGTGTATGGTAAGAAGAAACCGGCTAAATAGTTTGCAAATGATTCCTCTGCATTTGGCCCCAAAAACAGTACATTTTGGTATGTAATATTAGTTTCAATACCACGTGTAGATCCCAAACGCAAAATGTGTTGTCAACTGACAACTGGATTGACTTGAATATCAGATTCTAGCCGTTCTATGTACATTTTAAGAGCCGAATAAATACGAGAATTGAGGACTACTCTAAGTTTTTTCAAAATACATATGTTTCCAAGCGGTATGTGGTTTTAATGTACACTTTGTATCCTTCTCTTCGTACATAAATTTTCTCTCTTCGTAATTTCACTCATGGACTAAACTGGATGTTGCCTATATAAGTTCGATTTTCCTCGTTTCTTTGGTAAACATAAATCAATATTATTATAGACAGCATTACAGAAATTTTGACTAGCGCTAAGTACATCTTGAGATTCTAAATTAGTATTTTGAAAGTAAGCTTCATAAAATTCCAATCATTTACTGGACCCACATTACTCAGTTATATGAGATCAGATTGACGCTCTGTGTCAATTTTTATGTTAATATCTAAAGGTGGATGATATGCGTCTGGAGGGGCAATTTCCTTCGAAACAGTTACATTTAAATTCTAGACGCCCTGCAAATTCATTACTACATTCTTCTCGCACAAGTTACAGTAAGACAAAAAGTAACAATAATAATTATTGATACTTTAGGATGCGCTTTTGAGATATAGGTTGTCTAGTATTACAGTCTGTACTTTTAGAACGTTTCTAAAACTTTCATCTTTGGTGAACCAGAACAAGGATTATACTCTGTGAAAACCCTTGTGACGAGTTGTAAAATAATTGCTCCCAATTCCTATTAAAATTAAATTTTGGAAATTGATAACATCCCCCTCAATTTTGAATTACAGTTGTTAAATATGACTTATGTGTTTATAAAATAAGTAAAATTCATAAGTATTTCAATTAAATATTGTTTACTGCTTCAACAAAAAGTGTACGTTACAGGTATTAACAACGAAAATGCTAATCTGTTGCTGACAGTCGTTAAATTTAATGTAAGTGTAATTCTTGTGATCTTTTTAATATTAATATAAGATTTGATTTTTAAGTGGGTGTTGTTTTGGATTTATTTTGAAATATTTATCTGATAATTTGATTTGTGATCTGCTAATAAACATATATATCGAGATATTTGATTACTCTGCTTCTTCAGTTTTCTTTTTTGTGTTCTTTTTCAATTAAAACGTAAAATTAATACACGCAACGCTAAAACGCGCTAATTAGAGAAACAACTTCAAAGGGCATTTCAGGAAATTAAGGCGTCAAAGAAGCAGTGTGAATTGTTGCTTAAAGAAAAGGATGAACATGAAAAAGATACTAAGCTAAAAAGTAATATGGTTAAGTTGCAAAAAGAATATACTAAAGTTTTAAAAGAAAAGGATCAGCTTCAGGGAACAGTCGATGAGTTTGATGGATGCAGCGAGGAATATGAGGATTCTTTCAGATTAGTTGCTGCATTGCAGTTACAATTATGTGGGGCTAGTGCGCAGATTCTGAAATAAAACAATACATATATGACGTGCCAAACTCAAAGTTTATTCAATGAACTCGTAGAATGTGAATCTTTTAAAACATTTCAACCTTTCACAAAAATCAATTTGACTGCTGATAACTTCATCACATCAATAGCAGCAGAAAAGATTATTTGCAGTAGAAGAATTAAAAAATTATAAATATGTTAGAAAAGTGCAAAAGTTAATTTGAACTAAAATTAATATAAAATCTACAAGATTATAGAGCGTCCATTGAAGGCATGCTTTACGGAAAACCTAAAACAGAATGAACTCTTAAGTGACCGGCAATATGGCTTTCGCTGAAATCGATCAGCGGGGGACCTTCTAGCGTATGCCACAGACAAATGGGGCTAGGCAGTCGAGAACAGTGGGGAAGCACTTGCTGTTTCTCTTGATATCTCGAAGGTCTTTGACAGAGTTTAGCACGCTACCCTTTTGGGTAAGTTTCTAGCGTTGTAAGTTTAAGTTCTAAGTTTCTAGGCTTGTTCCCTGATCTGATTGAATGGGTAAAACATTTTCTGAGTGAACGATATTTCCCTATCGTCGTCGATGGCTGCTCATCCGATCCTTTAGTGATTTACACCGGTGTTTCTTAGGGATCCGTTCTCTCCGTAACTTTCTTCCTGATGCATATTAATAACCTATTTATGCCCGGTATCTATGGGTATGTAGACGATAACACAATTATGTAGAGATACCAACCAAGTGCCCTGTCAAGTTGGGATCAATTCCAGTCCGAAAAAGCAGCTATGATTTCGCACTACAGTCAGTCCCTGAATGAGGAAATTCTAATCTCGTGAGATTCAACGCCTTCAAAACACAAGCGTCTCTTTTCACCACTAAAAGGAGCGCGCTCTCCCAGGTTTTCACTTTCCAGAATGTATCCTTGAAATACACTGACCGCCTTTAGTTGTTAAGGGTTGAATTTTCTCCGAATCTCAACTATCGATGTTTCATTGAGTCCAGAACCAAAGCAACCGTAAGGAAACTTAGAGTTCTTGCAAGGGTGCGGCGGAACTTTATGCCGTAATCAGGTTCATCGGGAACAAATGTCTAAATTATAATGTAGATAGTAAGGACTCCTTATTTCCTCCTACACTTTATAATGTCATGACAAAGAACATAAAGTTAAAAAGTAATTAAAAAACATAAAATTATTATATATTGTGATGACATAGATAAAAAATTGGGCATAATATTAAATAACCATTTAAAATGATATCTGATTAGTAATTATTGCAGAACTGGTGCTTCTTTTATTTGTATAATGCAAGTTTTAGCTAGTAAGCTTGTCCTAATAGCACATTAATAATTCTTGTTGGGAAAAGAGGCAATGTAAACAAAAATCAATTACTAAAATATGTTGATTAACGAGATATTTTTTATCTACATAAAATTATCATCTATGATATGTTGCCTTACATAAAGGGTTGGCCACAGGAAAATAAAATAAGATATGATTTAAATTTTTTAACGAATAATTTTTCATGTAATAATAATTTAAATATGACATTTAATTGTAACAATTTTAATAATGGAATTAATTTAATAGACATAAATAAAGGAATTTCGACATTTTTGACTACAGATGGGTATGACCTATTCATATACACATATATATATGGACTCAGCCAAGGACTTGGGCAACCCAGACATCTGCTTCTATTGAACCGCATAATGACTTGACATTCAGTTTGGAATTAGTTCGAAGTAATTTAAAATAGAAAATGATGTACTATAGAATTAACATTTATTTTATTTATTTTTATTTTTATTTTTATTTATTAGGAAAACAAACAGTGTTTTATTACAAAACAACATAACTGAATTAAAACTATACACCATTTACATGTTTTCGCAATTGAATTACAAAAGAGCTTGTTCACTTGATACACTTTTATTAAGATGGTAAATGACACCTAAGGATCAGTTCGAGAGCCATCAAACCAAGAGTCCGTCAAAGTGGTTTTGAAACGAAGTGTTGAAGAAGTAAAGAGATCAAGCTGCGTAGACGCCACTGCACTATTTAAAGTTTTTGCGGCACGAATAAAGAAAGTGTTTTGTCTGTAATTGGATGAGGACTGTGGAATATCCAAACATATAGGTTGCCTTGATGTTTTATAAGGCACCCTCATGTTGATTTTCGAGAGTAAATGCGGAGAATCTACACGGTTTTGAGCAATTTTGACTAGGAAAACCACGTCGGCAATTTGTCTCCGTTCCTTTAAGGGTAGTAAATGGTGTCTACGGCACCCCGCCTCATAATTGCAATCGTTGCTTCCCAGCCTGTACTGTAGATATTTCAAAAATCTACGTTGTATGGACTCGATCCTATCAATGTATACATTGTAACGTGGATTCCATACCTGTGAGCAATACTCAAGAATACTACGCACCAAGGAACAATAAAGGACCTTAATTACCTTTATACTATGGAATTGGGAGCTCGACCGAAAAACAAAGCCCATAGTTTTATTAGCCTTTCTACAGATTTGGTCTATATGCCTTTCGTATGTTAATTTACGATCATGCATAATACCCAGATCACGAATCTCATCTACCCTGTGTAACACCTGATCAGTAAGTTTATATAGAGTTTCCACAAATTTAAATTTGCGAGTGAAAGTCATACAGTAACATTTCTGAATGTTTAGCCGTAAGTTATTACGAAAGCAGTATTGTTCAAAACGTTCCAAATCCTCCTGTAATAGCTTAGTATCGCGTAGTGAATCAATCCTTTTAAATATCTTCATGTCATCCGCGTATAGAAGGAAGTTAGAGTGTTGGAAACAAGAGGCTACGTCGTTTATAAAAATATTAAAAAGTAAAGGTCCCAGCAAAGATCCCTGGGGAACTCCAGAAGGGACATCATTCCAGTTTGATGAGAATCCATTCACTACTACTGCTTGCGATCTTTTTTCAATGTAGGATGTAAACCAACGGTATAAATTACCATGAATTCCAGCAAACAGGAGCTTTTGTAGCAGTATTTGATGAGTTATTTAGCAGTTATAATAATATAAAAGTTAAGTGTGTAGCTTATAAATATCCTACACGAAATGATAATTAATTGCTTATACCTGGTGTATCAAAATATACAGGCATGATGGGCAAATAGCTAGAAATTGAATTGTTCTTAAAAAGCAACAACATTCCTATTTTTTGTAATAATAAACATTGGTTAAAAGCTTATACTCGTAAGTGAGTGTTTAACTTCAAAAATCGCCAGGTGATCAGTTCTTTCAATAGAGAAACGGTTTTAAGAGGTGGCTCCTTAATTTTACCTAGTAAATTAATATCATGTAAGGATATTGTGAGCCTCTCTATTGAGTGTACTGTAGAAATGGCATGTACTAAGTTTGAGCATCCCATTGTTTTAAACGTCTACACTCTATAGAGTCCCATGTTCTATATGTGATACCTTTGAAAAAATATGGATGAAGATTTCCTTAAGCTTACTAAACAGAATAAATCTATTTCTAAATTATTTTGCGTTTATTAATTTTGTTACATACATGATTGTAAGGTCTTATTTTTTTTAAAGTCCCGCTGGGGTTTTTTACGGTATACCCAGGGCGGAGGTTTTTTTCCGAACCGATGGTAAATTTTAAAAAAGTGACTTTCAGTAAATATTATTTATAATTTACATTGAATAAAAAAGTTTCTGCTTCTGTTTCACTATTAAGTATAAAAGATAAGCATTAAGCTTTTTTTTACGTAGTAGAACCATGCTGCAGTTATATTAATTATATAGTTGTAGCACGAATGGGTCGGCTAAACCGGGGAAGGACCACGCTCTCATAGAATACCAGCGTCAAATAGCAGTTTAATGCTGCTGTGTTTCGTATGGTGAGTGTAGAGAACCGGAGACCCTTTTTACTGGAAAAGAGGGATTCCATCCTAGTCCTCGAGACTAACAACGCATCGGTATTTTGATTCGCAAATGTGGAATGTAGATGTCTATGGGCCACAGCAACCACTTACCATCAGGTGGACTTTGTGCTTGCTTGTCATCCTTTTCCTATAAAAAATAAACAAAGACGTGGTTATCATACCACGAAAAACATGCCCACAGATCTTCTCCGTAACAAGTCTCAAGTTCGTGCCATCATCTTAGCGCGATGGGTGGGTGACCAGCAAGAAGGACCCCACAACAACTGTTGGTCTATAACGACGTATAATGTTGCTGTCCCCGTAAATCAATTCCGATTCTTCCGCAGAGTCTTTACGGAAGGTTTCAGTTGTTACAATCAAATTTTGTTCAAGGGCAACTGTATTATGCCAAACTTTTATTTTTGGTTTTTAGGTCTCGGACATTCTCGTAGAGGATACTAAGGTTGCTAATTTTAGCACCCCGTCAATGAGCCGTGGGGATGTTAGTTATTTTCCAATGTTGCCAAACTTCAATTTTTGGTTTTTAGACCTCGGTCATTCTGGTAGAGGATACTAAGGTTGCTGATTTTGGCACTCCGTCAATGAGCCGTGGATATGTTAGTTATTTCCCAAGGTTCTTTCTTTATTGAAAGGGTTTAAAGTTGTTGAATGACTTCTTGTACGTTATCCGTATCTTTAATTTAGCTTTCACTGGTCAGACGTCAGCAGACAAGTATATAATGATTTCTTATATTTACGCGAACACTACACATGATTAAAACTACTTTTACGGATTTTATCGCGTTTATTTTTGCTTTTAATTACTTTTATTTTTAATTCCCGACATTTCGGGCGCTTTCCAGCACCCATGGTCACGGGGGACTGAGATGACTGACGTCCCGATGTCATTGTTAAACCCGGAGTACCTTCAGCTTTTTTAATTATTGTTTATGGTCCGATCTATGCAAAATGAACTGACTATGTCTTGAGGTCTTGCAGTGGTATGCTTGGGTTTAGTTTTAATTTTATTGATTATAGGATCCCAAGCAGGTGGTAGTACCCAGCCTCCTTCTCTATTGAAATTAGGATGTTTTTTAATTTCAATAGCCTCACGTATCATCCTTGGTAGGAATCGGTGTTCTTTCGCGAGGATTTGTGGTCTATCAAATCTGATGTAATGGTTGGGGCCGTCCAGGATATGATCACAAACTGCAGACTTCCCGGAACGTTGATGCTTCACATCAGCTATATGTTCTTTTACGCGGGTTCTAATTGATCTTTTTGTTTGTCCTATATAAGAGAGACCACATTCACAATCAATCTTGTACACTCCTGCATCTTGTAGAGGAATATGACACTTGACGGATGGTAGAAACTGACTAATCTTCTTCGGCGGCTTGTAGAATGTTCTAATAGAAGCTCGCTTCAAGATATAGCCAATCTTGTCTGTGACACCTCTGACATATGGTAGTACAGCAGGCACACGCTAACTGTGGCCGGCTTCACTCGGTCACTGTGACGTAGGCGCGGGACCCTAGGCTTGTTGTCGTGCAGAACTTGCTTGACGTGCTGAAGCTCGGCGGCCAGGTGTTTGCTGTCACAGATCCCTCGTGCTCTCTGTAACAAAGATTTGCCCACGGTAGCTAACTGTGAAGGATGGTGGTGAGATTCACCGTTTAAATATCGGTTTGTGTGGGTCTTTTTCCTATACACAGTGTGACCAATGGTGTTATTAGGATTTCGGATGACTAACACATCTAGGAAAGCTAAGGAATTATTTGCCTCTAACTCCATAGTAAATTGAATTTTAGAGTTTATGGAATTAAGATGTTCTAAAAAATGCAGTTACTTTGTCTGATGGTAAAATTGTATTGCACGGTGTAACAGGTGCAGTAAGGAGGGCTTTCTCCTCAAAGTCTTCCATGAATATATCGGCGACAATGGGAGATACAGGTGAGCCCATCGCAACACCATCTACTTGCTTGTAAAACTCTTCCTTCTACAATAGATAGCCAGATGTAAGGCAATGTCTTAGTAATACTACATATTCTGCTGGCATGCTGAAATGTCGGGAATTAAAAATAAAAGTAATTAAAAGCAAAAATAAACGCGATAAAATCCGTAAAAGTAGTTTTAATCAGACAAGTATATCTCAAAATAATTGATGAAAACGCCTATATAAAAAGATTTATAATTTTCTTTTGGAATTATACTCCATCATCGTGCATGTGCTATCAGGACATAGCTGACGCAGACCATTGCGGACTTCCAATATACTATTCCAGACATATTTGTTTACTGACTTTGACAGCTTTTAGCGACGTTACAGTTTTTTTTTACCTGAGCTCATTTTTGTAATGAAATTCTAAGCCAGATTCACATCGAATGGAGTTCATATAACTGCACAAAGCTAGTATCTGAATCCTTAGTAGTGCTGTTTGTCTTGAGTTTAAACTGACCTGCTTGTGCAGTTGATTACGCTAATAAAGTTAGTGAAATGTATTTTTGGCATTTTCAGCTTTTTGATTACTTTTTTCCTAATTTTTGGCCAGTGCTTGACCATAATCCTACGTGATGGTAAGTTGTGAAATTTGGTGTTACTAAGAAGACGCTGCTACCCATCTTCTGGTGTCTTTTCTCTGGCACCCCTTACGGCAGATTCGGGATGATATAAGGAAGTTGATACTATGCTCAGTAAACGAAAATGAAAAATGTGAAAAAAAATTGCAAATGGAGAGCTTTAAGTGGTGGTTTAAGAATCTACACGATAAAAAATACAATTAAATATTTTATTGGACAGGCTTCTATAAGCCAGTAGACTTATCAAAGAAAGTAGTAGATAATCTATAACGATAGACATATAAATCATTCAAATTTTATTTAATTACTTTAGATGTTTATTAATTACACGTTAGGTGTAAGTAAGTAAGTATAATATAAAATATCTAAAAAAAAGGTCAGTTG
The DNA here is from genome assembly GCA_907164705.1 of Parnassius apollo. Classification (NCBI taxonomy): domain Eukaryota; kingdom Metazoa; phylum Arthropoda; class Insecta; order Lepidoptera; family Papilionidae; genus Parnassius; species Parnassius apollo. Next base: position 5,508,697 of record CAJQZP010000081.1, read on the forward strand.
AAAAGCAATGCGATACCATGCGATATCGTACGTAGGATATGCTTTTGTCCGGAAATAAATTATTTGCATCCTTTAATAGTTGAAGATGAAGAAAAAGGAATCCGTGATTACACTTTGCAATATGCTACAAGACACAATTCCCTTTGATGGTTATGATCCTAATAGACAAAGCAAATACATATCTTCAATCCTTACTTTATGTGTAAGGTACAGATACTCGTAACATGTGAATAAAAATTGCGTTCAACAAATTTAAACACGCGTAATTATTATTATTATATACTTATTATATTCCGTTAAGCTTACGATAAAACAAACAACACAGTTTAAACTTCATGAATAATAAGGGGAAAACAAATCCCTGAATCGAACTTAGTATTGAACGCTCCCGTTTACAGAGGGATGTATTTAGAACGTATTCAGGGCACCGTTAACGAGCTAAGGCGGATGTTTTGCGAGTTTTACGAGCTGCCGGAATTACGAGCGTAGTTTAGTGGAAACGATAAACTGATTAACCACAATGTTATGGAATGAACAACGTAGCATATGTAAGCCTTATCGCAACATATATTTTTATGTTTTATATTTAATAAAAATTTATACCTTTTTGTTGCTTGAGCCCGCTGAAGTCATTGACTTATAAACTGAAATTCAACCTTGAGGAAGCTTGGAATAGCTTTACGGTATTTGCAAAATATTTCCTTAAATTCTGTGTCATTGTTGTCTTTATTCTTGCCTTAAATTGAAAAATCTAGATAAGTGTTTTAGTCTTTTTTATCACTATTTTTATCCTCATGTATACCTTCTGATGGGGGAATAACAGAAAGTTTATGCCGAGCTCCTACCAGCCAAAATACTACAGCTACTGGCCACAATCAGCGTTTATGAAGAGTTCCGGGATCTTCGTACGGAACCTAACCGGGGCCTGTATCTCGCTTTGCTTCATCAATGCACGTCCCGCGAGCAGTTCTTACTGCCACCAGCACCTTTGCAGTGCTATCACGGTACTCAAGACCACTTCCGAGTCACCATCCTTCTTAGGGGTTACATTACTAGGCGTTCGGGACCCACGCCCCGAGTATCCGTAACCCCCCGAGACCCAATTTCTGATAGGCGAACACCATCACCAATGGGAGGGCCGTGACGAATGCCCTGGTGACGTCGTCTCCCAGCGTGATCAATCCTCTCCCACCTCCGCTTAATAGTCTCCTTCTGGACCATAACAGATTTACAGATGGCGGTTACGGCCCTCTACGCCAAGTTCCTGCTCAGCATCGCCGACACGACTGCTAACAAGTAGAGGTTCTGACTGATCCAGCTTACCAGGATAGTCCGCTCCCATCCTCACGCCGGAATATATGGAATGATTATCCTGCCCACCGCAGTGGAAACAGTTTGCTGTTACTTGGCGTCCGATCATAGACAAATAATCGCCGAAGCAGCCGTGCCCAATCATAATCTGTGTTAGTTTGTATATGAGTCTTTCTGTTCGTTAATGCATCTAGGCTACGAAGTGTGGCAGGATTGCTTCAACAATGCGTTTGCGCGCATAACGCTCTTCTATGAGAGGAGTGCGCCACGTTGTGAGTACTTTAAGTCGTTACTGCTGGTTAACTCTTTCGAACACTTCATCTCGCCCTCTTCCACCACTCGGGCGGAAGACGGGCGTCCGGTCGTACATCCTCACATCCATATCTGCTAGTATGTCCAGAGGTGGAAAGTGAGGCAGCACTGTCACCGCCTCAAAATATCGTGCGGTATCCTCGCACGTTTCGTATGGTAATAATACTCCGTTATACTAAAGATTTTAGTTCTTCAGCCTTTTCACCTAAACAGGCGCCCCGTACAAAGCTACAAACCGTATCACTTTTGCATAGTTAGCTGGTTCCTTAGTCCCCTTAGATTGAACGGCAGTCTGAGCATACCGCTACCCTTTTAGTCCGGGAAACTAGACGTTCAAAGTGTTTTTCGACTGCTTAGGTGGAAGCCTAGATACTTCATGTACCGCCTCACTCTGACTTCAAACCCACCCACGGGGCCGCAGTAGTAGGGTAAAATTTATGGAACCTTAGAACCTCGGTCTTGTGAGGTGCTATTGCTAATCCCAATCCGTGGGTTTTGTCAATAAATACTTCCGCCCCAAGCTCGGCAAGCTCCTTGGCTCTCTAGAATGTGACCCCACAGGCAAAAACCAACTAATCATCGAAATAGCAAACAATATCTAATCAAAAAAAGTTCAACTTGCAAAACCGCATCGTTGGTGAGGATTCACAGTAGTGGCACCAGCACCGAGCGTTGCGTAAACCCACGTCTGATCTTCCTTCCCTTTTGCCCTATCTACAGAATACACCTGTCGCGCAACTAGTCTCCAATTACGTCTAGCAGGTAGGCAGGTACCTGGTGATGTGCTAGTGTCCTCTTGATTTCATCCGAGTGTAGAGAGTTAAAGGCCTTGCCGATATCAAGACTTATCGCCAACGCTACACCACCCTGGGATACTGCTTGTTCTGACAGGGAGCGTATGCACATTATGGCATCTACAGTGAACGCTCCCGTTGGAATCCAAATTTTGCTAATCTCGTCCAACAGGCATATAGAAGAATCGGTGGATTTATCTTCCTTCTTCAAGAGGAGCAACCTTGCCTCTTTACATACTTTGGGAAACTTGAAACTTCTTAAGCAGCCGGTAAACAGCTGTCTACTAAGCCAGTCCTCCAAGGCAGACAGTCTCAACACTAGAGCCTGACTAGGGATTCCATCAGGCCCTGGTGATCACCCAGCCGCATGCGAGCCTGGAACATCAGTTTCAGGCTCGCAAGCGGCTTACGGCTTGGTTCAACTCCTCGAAGGTCACCTCCATCTCATCTTGCCACACCTGTGACGATGACAGGTAATCTGAGGGACCTAACCTGTCCTTTGGGAAAAGTGTGCTGATCACTCTTCCCAGCAGGACTTTCTTGGGAATTTACCCAGCACCATTCTGTATGGGCACCCCTAGGGATCTTCGATGATTTTCTCAAGTAGCTCATTCGAGCACCGAGATCTGGAGTCGACAATGGTGAATAGCCAATAAGCATGGCTATCTCCTCGGGCCGAGCTCACCTTCTACTCCTTCGGGATCTGGTGTACTGGCACCGACTGCGTAAAACGAATCGCACGGAGCCTTGCGATTTACGCTGACCACCAATATACTACCCTGCGCTTGGAGCGACTGGTTCTGGGCATCGACAGGTCAAATTTTTGCATCGTTGTATCACGAATCCAATTTGCTTTTAAATTCCGAATCGAACTGAATCTTTTTAACGTTTCAGGGCCAAGCCGCGACAGTGGCAGTAACTCAAGCTTTGTCTCAGTTTAGCCGCTTGAGATACCAATGCTGCGATGGGCTGCCTTCTCGGTGGATGGAATCACTGTCAGGCTGGTACGGTAGGACATCGAAAACGATGTGTTCGTGGTCTGACAGTACGACCGTCTCCTTGTTAACTTGACAGGCTAACAGCATTTACATTGCAGAAGGTCATCACAGTGGGGAGTCCATTGCCCTCCCTGAAACCGCACACATGTGCTTACCGACCGCTTATTCGCTAGTCGGAGGTCCAGTCCAACCGACCATTCCATTACGGTCCCTTATTTTAGATCATCTATAGGGTCGCCCTAAGCAATAAGCGTTAAAATCTCCCAGGAAGATCAATGAACGCAGTTGCCACCAGCGAACGCAGTTCGCCACCTCGTTCATATACGCCTCGTAGCCGGCAAGGGATCCATTTGGAGAGACGAAACAGGACCTTTAGAGGGGGGTGGAGTAAATTTTAAGAATTTGTTACCTCCATATCTGAGCTGGGGCTTGGTTACGCGCTAGGTTGTGTTGCGGTACCCCTGTGGAGTAGCTTGTGCTCTCATGGGGCGTCCCCAGGTAGCGGATAGAGGATCGCCACCCAGATATGAATTATAGCAGGAAACCACCGCGGACTAAAGCTAGCCAAGGTAGGTCATAACTGTGGTTCCATTAGAACCAGAAACGCCTGGGCTTAATGCCCTGATCTTAATAAAAATCGATAAAATTAAAATACAAGCCTGGATCCATAGATGGGCAGGAAGACTCACCTGCAGACTTACACAGATAGTTACCGGGCACGGGTGCTTCGGTGAAAGGACCTCCTTCATTGTCACCGTCAGCTTATTCGCCTACAATCTAGGCCAGTATTTCATGCTGCAGACCTCCGGTCATAGCTGGCTTTTGGCGGAGACCCTCTATCCCAAGTTAAGCCATCCGGATTTTTGACTAAGCTACCTTTATCACTTCGGTATGGGTGGTTTTAGATCCCTCAGTTATTGTAACCGTTACTACTGCGGACAACGGTGCACGGAATAATCTCTTCTTCTTGCTCTTGTTAGACAGCGAGTGCTGAGATTTCTTGGTTGTAGGCTATTTGTCGTTTCCTTTCGGCTTTTTCAATCTTTTGGTCACATCTGTCCACTACGTTGTTTAAGGCTTACTTCCGGTGCTGGCAGATTGTTGGTTATGGATCTCCTTTGTATGGAAGAAAAATAGTAATGAACGCACAGTCCACATGACTACCTTAATAGCCCTTCGAAACAAAGCAGCAATATAATCCTATTTCATGCTCATGTTTTGTGTGAATGTAGTCCATTACAGATTGAGCTGTCCTACATGAACAAAAACACTAAAGCTTTCTACATCAGCTGTCACAATTGCAGAGTGATTGGCCAGTAATCCAATAATATTCCGTTTTATTTCCCTATATTTGATTTCATCTTTATATCGTAAATATGCAGAATATAAAAAAGTAAAGAGAGGTACCACGAACTCTTCAAAAGTTAAAAAGTATTGCCATCTAGATTTATTTATACGTTTGAAGTGACGAACGAACTTACAGTCCATCTGATGGTAAGTGACCACTGCAGTCTATGGACACCTGCAGCCAACCAAAATATAGAAGTTTTGTTATTTTATCTACATATAAATATAAAATAACATAAATATTTTTATAAGTAAGTCTCTGAACCGAACAAACGAGAAATTTTTATCTATTCAAAATATTCTAGCAGTTGGCAGGCTTGCGCTATCTTTTGCTCATTTAATTCACATTAGAGTTGATATTATTATATGTTATATTAATAAACATGAAAACGCTTACTTCATGCATCTTCTTTATATTTCTACAAGTAGAAGGATTACGTTCTGTAGGTGTCATAAAAGCGACATGGGATATACCAGACAGATTTCATGGCATCCGATATGTTATGGCGGTTTTGCCATCTTTTTTACTTCTGGCGCAAAATGATCGGGCACTTTATGGGCTGGTGAAGGCAAAGAAGGAGTTTAAGCAATAATTATTAGGAAACTCAAAGTTATTTAATATCAATATTATAGTATGGCCCATCATTGGGTAAGTCTCTGCTATTATTCGACACCGAACTTTTGAATGGTTTTAGTAAAGTCGCTGATGGTGACTGTAAAGTTGACTATAGTTTTGTTTCATATAATTTTTTTTTAATTGTGAAACCTCACATAACTTTCTCCTGTATAGTGCAAACATTTAGAATCAGAATAATTGTTTGTAAGCTATACAAACACGTGAGACAATACTACGGAAATATATTACGCATTTTTGTTGTTAGTTTATATGCAGTTTATTATCCATATTCACACGGGACAAATATTTTTATGATCTTTAAAGTATTGTTTTTGTGCGTAAACTTCCTCCAGGATTCAAGAAAATATCCTAATGATTTTTCAATAATTGTGAAAAACTAGCACAGAACCGTTCAATGAATCCTATGGCCCATACATAAAAAAGTAAAGTAAAGTTACAGCCTATATACGTCCCACTGCTGGGCTCAGGCCTCCCCTCATTTCTCAGAGGGTTTTAGGGCAAGGAAGTGTCCGCCGCGCTGCCCAAATGCGTGTTGACGAACTTCACATGTCTTCGAAATATTTTTTTCCTATTCCTCAGACATGCAGGTTTCCTCACGATGTTTTCCTTCACTGCCAAGCACGTGGTAAATCAGCATTTAAAATTGCAATTAACAATTTCATTGGTGCCGGCGGGGATCGAACCCGGGTTACCCGCGTTCTTTTATATTTACAGCGAGCGTTAACCACTGAGCTACCACGGCTCTCATATATATATATATATATATATATATATATATATATATATATATATATATATATATATATATATATATATATCAAAATGCAGATGCGTTGTCAGTTCTGAGGATTAATACGGAATGGTTGGTTTACATTAAAAAGGGTATACGGTTTTATTCACTCATTATACGAAACACAGCAGCACACGATAGTATTTTTTGCGAGCGTGTTCCGTCGACGAGTCAACGAAGAGCCGACCTATTCGTGCTATAACCATCACAAGCTGGCAGCACAATTATACCACTTGTGAAACTGTGGGATACTATTAGGTAATGTTTTTTTTAATATAAAAAAGATATTCCTTTCTAATTACAGATAATAACCAACTTAATATTTATATGTGGCATATATTATTATTATTATTGATTACAGTTGAGTAATTTTGGAAAATCCTCTGCGAGCATATTCCATAGAAAAACTCATTTTGATCTTTTTCGTATAGTAAAAACGAAGAGGTAACTCGAAAATATTAAAAAATAGCAATAATATATTCAACGTCGATTATAAATTTAAGAATCAGCCATTTAAAAGTTCCGTCGTCCCAATTAGCCAGACTTAAAATAAATCCGCGCAGAACAGAACAACATGTAAATATTTTTTAATTTAACTAAAACAACATGTAAATACCCCAGCAAGGCTATTAGTTTAAATATTCAAATTTATTTACTAGTGATTAAAATCCATGTTACTGTGCTTTTGTGCATTAAAAATATATTTATATAATAGAGGCATTCTACAATTATAAAGTGGTTGTAACACGAATGTATCGGCTCGACCGGGGAAGGACCACGCTACAGACTACCAGATTTAAGTAGCAGCGTAACGCTATTGTTTTTCATATTGTGGGTGTAGAGAACCGAAGACCCTTTATACTGGAAATTCGTTCTGAGTCATAAGGGGTGGCAACCCATCTATATTTTGATTCTAAATTGAGGATAGATATCATGTTGTGTCATGTCAGTTAAAGAAATTTTGATTATTACGAGTATAATGATTTTAAACTGATGCTGTACTGACTTACTGACCATTCAACCCAATATACTGAGTAGATTTTGTCCTCTGATACAGCTCACGAGAGGCAACACTTCTCAAATGATAGTACTCTTTTTAGTGAATTTGTGCGTATAATTTATTTTTTTAGCTTCTTCTGTCCTTAAATAGAAATCCTATCACTGGCGTGTTTCGATCTGAAGAGTATATAGAGTCATTATAATTACAGATTGTGAGGCATTTCGTCTTTGTAAAAGTACGTGAAGTTATGTTTAGGATGTATTAAGAAACTACCTACCTTAATAAATTTAGTAATACGACAAAAGTCGAAGGATCAATAAAATTACAGTGCTAGTGTTTACTACGTGGTAGAGCCATGCTGCCATATAATGATTGATATAATGACTGAGGGGTTATAAGACGTATACATTTTGAATCAAAACTTAAACGTAAAAGTCTATGTGCCACAGTATCCTCTTACCGTCACATGAAATGTGTGTGCCGTTTATCACCCTTATTCAATAAAAAGTGCATTGGCTTAGCATTTAATTGTGGCACTGTATGGGGTTTGATTTCCGCTCGGAACTAATATATGCGCGGAATTCAAATAAGTGTTCCCGAATATATGTTTATGTGGCTGTGAATTTTTTTTTTGTATAACCCTGATGCGGAAGAAGTTCCTAGTGTAGTTGTTATTTTTTCACATAATATCATGGAAGTTAAGGAACAGTAATGCTTATGAAAATTATGTTGCAACTAAAAGTTTATGTTTAAGCATGGCTTTGTTTAGCAAGCCGTAATTTAGTTTAATCCATCCGCAAAAGACTCACGAATTGCTTTATTTGACCGCACTTAAATTACGGACCCGTATTCATGGACAATCACTTGCGCAAACCATTTATTCTAACGCTTAATTAGTTTGACTCTTTATTTACAAAACTCTTTTTATTAAAACCTGATCACTAAATATGAATTGTAAAGCTTTTTACGTTATATACTTCACTATAATTTTTGTTTATAAAAAGAAACTCTTATTTTACTGTTTCTTTTTATAGATTATGAGTGAAAACTAGCAAACAGTCCATCACATGGTAAATGGATGCTGTGGCCCATAAACATCTACATATATCCTCGATTAAAGATCAAAATGTAGATGCGTTGCCATCCTTGAGGAATCAAGATGGAATGCCTTACGTTTTCCAGTAAAAAGTCACATAACGAAACACAATAACATTTGAACTGCTATTTTACGCTTGTATTCATTGAGAGCGTGGTTCTTCCCCAGTCGAGCCAATCCATTCGTGCTGCAACCATACAAATAAAGCTGAAGCATGGCCTTACCTCATACAAAGTAAGTGTAAAAACACGTTTAAATATGTTCGATATTCTACAGGGTTGTGCGACTTACTGCTACAATCTCCCTGCAACCACAAATCCTGGAGTTGAATAAAAGAACTCGGGGCAGTCAGTGCAATGATAGTACTATGAAAGTTCAGCAGAATTTATCGCACATTGGTCCGTAAATCACAATTAGAACACTTCCAAGGTGAAAGAAATCTTGAGAGAAAAGCTTGATTGACAAGAAAAATATTTTTATTTGCGCGTGGCGTTAATTTCAATTAAACTGTTCACAGTAGACCCCAATAGACGTGGCGATAGTGTCGCGCAGAGTAGCCATAGCCCGCATACTACGAACACAGTTGATCGCTAACCAAGTGAATTTAATGGAAATATACAGTAATTAAAAATAAAAAGAAGATAGAAAACTATAAACACAATAATTATATTTTATTCAAATATTGTGAACAGAGTTTCGTCTTATAAAGAGCGGTAGTGTAAGAACTGAGACCCAAAACTGAGGTTGAAAGGCACTATATAGCTGGACCACCAACCAGAGGCATCCCGTAGTTAGAGTGGTGGGTTTGGCTTGGCTTGGTTACGATAGGCTGGCTTGAACGGTACGTTGTGATTGGCTGTGGTGGTGTGGCAAACAGAAATGTAGAAAAAAATACTATCTTTAAAATTGTGTTGCCTTGTATTTATCATATACGAGAGTAGAATCGGTATATTTAATATTTAAATATTGTGTTCCAGTACGGAAGAAAATATTACATAAGCAAGCAAAGAGAAAAATCATAGGTAAGATCAAAAAAATCAGATCGTCATGGAGGTAGTGAAATTTTTCTTATTTTATCTGAAACAAGCATGTAAGGAGATGATTTAAAATCATTAAAAGATTACTTACGTTATATTGGCACATCCCCTAAATCGCATCTTTATATCCATTACAGTCCTTCACAAGATCTTTGTTAAACATAGACCTCCCCAAAGGAACAACACAATGACGGTCCTAAGACACCTACATCCATAGACTTCATGCATGCCTTACCAGGTCGTCATTCCATATATAGTGGAGTCCGCCCGTCCGTCCTTCCGAGTATACATATCTCCATTAGTGGTATTGCGTGTGAGATGTAATAACGTTATTGTTTGCAGTTGTAACGCTAATAATAAAAGGTTAGTGACGCTATATATATTCTTTATTTACTTTCACCAGTCTTGAATAAGACACTAAATAATATAAAAACGTTTCAAATAGATAATTTTCATGTATAAAAATAATTTAAGCTCATAACTTTGTCAATAGTTCATCTGATAATAAGTAGCTGCTGCAGTCCATGTACTCTTGCAGACACTTCAAACAAAGAAGGCTACAGATGAGTTTTCAGCTCGGAGGAATAATATAGAATGCCTCAAAGTCTATAATTACACTTTCTCTCTATGTCCTTGGAATCGGAACACAGCAGTGTAACCACTACTATTTGGCGGCAAATGTAGATAAGAGTGTAGTATCTACCCAAACGGACTTCTAGGTAGAAATGAAGTCATAATTACTATCCATAGATATAACAGGATACCGGCATTCATGGGGAGATATGCCGGTAATTGTTGGGAGCACTAAGCTCGAAGTTGTTGACTTGCACGTTTACCTGAGACAAATAGTGCGACTAACTTCGACTGAGAGGTCAATCAACGGATTCAACTCGGCTAGGCAGCGTTCGGGAAATTAAGACACATCTTCTCGTCAGGTATACCTCAATCTCTGAAAGCTAAGTTGTACAACCAGTGCGTGTTGCCAATGATGACCTACGGATCCGAGACGTGGTCCTTCACTGCTGGCCGTATGAGGACGCTCAAAATCGCTCAGCGCGAGCTATGGCTAAAAAAGAGGGCTATGCTCGGAGTTTCTTTGCGTGATAGACTCAGAAATGAGGAATATCCGCAGTAGAACCAGAGTGACCGACATAGCTCAACGGATTAGTAAGCTGAAGTGGTAATGGGCCCGCCATATAGATTGAAGAACCGACAACCGATGGGGAAAAAAAGGTTCTCGAGTGGTAGCCTCGTACCAGTAGGCGAAGTGTATGGCGACCCCCCACTAGATGGAGTGACGACCTGGTAAGACATGCAGGAAGTCGATGGATGCAGGTGGCTCAGGACCGTGCTCTGTGACGTACCTTGGGGGAGGCCTATGTTCAGCAGTGGTTTTGTGAATGGCTGTAATGATGATGATGATGATAACAAGATAGTTTATATATCTGTACCTATTTTATGCGAATGGATTTCCAAATTGCCAAAAATATGTTTGACTATGCGAACCGTTGCAACTTATAAAATTATGTATATAAGGACAAGAAGTTTCATAAAGAAGACAAAATACCTCTGGGGCTTCAATCCATTAATTTTAACAGAGCTTATTAAAATAGCGTTAACCAGTAAGGAGGCCAAAATCCTCTTATCCTAAAAAACAGTCCCGTTAAAACAATAATAATTCCGTATTGCTTGAAATATTTCCTTAAAATGCCTCCAAGGAACTCTCATCTAAGGAACGCACTAGTTCATTATATCGCTGGCCCCAAAAATCAAATTTTACAGGAGAAATAAAAAAAAGCTAATTTGTTTATAGTTCAGCGTACAGTGTTAAACAGGCGTTCAGTATGTCGAATGAAAGCTAATTTTTTACCAATTTAACCTTTTAAAAATACTTATAATGGTAAAAAATATTTAATGAAATATTTGAAAAAATATATAAATTAATAATAGATGATACCATTTCATCATTAACTACTTTTTAAACTCACCGACCACTGAGATTCAGGAATGTGAGAAGATAATACGACATTATTTCCACTTTGGATCTCGAGCTTACCAGCCGATTACCAACTTGTTCAAGGAAATTTTATAGCTAAAGCTTGGCTGTATCATCCACTAATCGTTATTTTAGAATCCTATCAATAAAACATATTTTTATTTAACCATTGTAACAGATCGACTTTATATTGTAACTAAGTTTTATTTTTAACCATTTTAGACAGTATTTTATGTAATTTATCACTTTTTTAATGTTACTACTACTTAATTCTTTGTTTAATTAAATTCTAAATGATTATTATTTTGTATAAATAAAAACTCTTCAAAATCACATATTTTTATAAAGTATTTAGTAACTTTGGAAACAAAAATGAAACAGTCAATCCCATAAAAAAGAAACAAAAACTGTGCTACCTTATAATTTGAATAATATCATATTATAATTTTTATTAACTCTTAAACTTTGGAAACAAAAATAAAACGGTCAATCCCTTAAAAAAGAAAAAATACTATGCTACCTTGAATAAAATCATATAATTTTTATTAATTATTAATCTTTGGAAACAAAAATAAAACGGTCAATCCCTTAAAAAAGAAAAAAAATATGCTCCTTTAATTTGAATATTTGTTTTCAATATCGATTTCTTCTTCAGAATTCCTAACACAATGCAAATTGTTATGAAATGTATGAATGAATGAAAGTATCGGGATTACTTCAGTTTTGCAGAGACTCATCAAATCGTCATAAAGTGGTTTTGGTAAGGCGATTGGCTCTCTATACAGATTTTTTTAGTTCAATTTCTGAAATATCAGTCACTGGTAGGTCTTCCTCTAGACGACCTTGTGTTTGATGCAGTATTTTTCAGTCCGTAAAATCCCGAGCAGCCGCATTTGCTTCAAAAATAGTTCACCGCTCACTTAGCGGCCAGCCACCGCAGAGTCTACTCCACCTGAGGATGCCTCGTGTAGAGGCGAATCACGTGTCGTGTTATGATCAATGGTGTGTCTTTCCTAGTGTAGTGGTGTTGGAAGTAGTGGTGCTGGGATTCGTGGTGACGGTAATTGTGGAAAGTACTCTTCAAATTAGATAAGGCACATCATTATATCATTGATAGGATGTGGGCAAAGTCAATCGTAACACGTTTAATAAAATAATTTCTTAAATTTTTGAATTTTTGTTTTGAAGAATATGAATCTAAAGACATTATCAGTCAGTGATTTCAGATACACTGAAACTATTATATTTCTCTACAACCCTATTAATATTTGTCTAATCGCTACACGACTTCAATAATGTTATTGGTATTGTTAATATTGTAATACAACTCAAATTTATCATCTCTATGCGAATAGGGTTATGTAAATCTAATTCAAATTCGCGTAAAACAGCATGAGCAAACTTTACTCTGCAATCCCATTTTATTGTTAGTCTTTTTTAACTATTTGCTTAAACTACGCTTGCCTAACTCTAGTTTATTTTAAGCTGAATCTCTCTGGGTATAACAAAATTGAGAATTTGAGCAGTAAAATAAACAGGTATTTTCCATTTGCCCGTTTTGGAATTGAGTAAGCAGTCATAAATGTAGTATATAAGTAGAAGTAATATTTAATAGGTCGAATAACTCATTTACTGTCTAGGTAGTCTAGAATGGTACAAATTTTCTACCTTTTTTACCACCAAATGGCAGTGCTGCGTTGGATGGAAGAGAAAAGAGAACTGTATACTCGTAATTACATGTTTAGAGACATTCTATTTTAGTCCTCAATGTAAAAAAGTAGAATAGAATATTTTTCTATAATATAATATATTTAAATAAATCAACCCTTAAGTGTCGAAAGAGTCGACATAGACGTTAGGAAATACACTAGCAACCGACATTGATGGCGTAATCAATTCTTCAATCAAGCTAATGTGTAATGTAAGCCTGGCAACGAGGAGCAGTCGCTAAAGATGTCCCCGGTGACAACACATTTGCATCATTCTTTGTTTGGAGTGAGCTAGCAGCTACTGGTGCTCGTGGTCTTCATTGGCTATCCATCGGACATTCATTATAAAAAATATAAAATAATATGTTTTTTAAACAACGATCGACGAAATTCGCGAACAGTCTTAGCGAAGACGTCTGTTTGCGATCTCTACAGATCCGTCAACCAAGCGTGACGGTTACTGGAAATCCCAGAAGGATGTGGAAGAGAGCATTCAGCATTGAGATATTTATTGACTGTTGGAGACGAAGATGCACATTTCACTTCGTAACCAAATTCCATTGCTAAGAAATGTTTTTCTAAACGTTTATTAGCAATGGAATTTTTTAATTTCTTAGCAAAATCTCGCAGAAAACAAAATAGAAAATTAGCACCATAACCTGCTGTGTTTTGTATGTTGTGTATTGAGGATCGGAGTCTTTTGACCCGTAAAGAGAAACACCAGCTTAGCCCTCAGAGGTGACAATAATTCTGCCTTTTGATTCTTAAACTACGTGTGCGCCACAGGTCATGCATTATAAAGTGGAATGTGTGTATTTATCACCTTTATTTTTATAAATAACTAGCGATCTGCTCCGGCTTCGCACGGGTGATATCTGAATTCTACAACAGCACCACCTACCGGGTCCAATTATGCCTATAACCTTCACGGAAGTACGCTTTTATTTCCTTTCTACCACTACTTTGGAAAAAACTTCTATCTATGGAAGAACCAGCAAGAAACCCAGCCGACTTTTTTTCAACAGTTGCATTATATAATTTAAAATAATATGTAAAATTACTTACGATACTCATAAGAAACGCTTCTTATTCTTAAGGAATTTTGGATTATTAATTCTCATAATATTAATTCTGCAGCTGCTCTAAGTTCATTTAATCTTGTGTATAGGACTTACATCATATAATGGAAAACGAAAAACCTGAACTTAAATAATTACCAACTACGTTTACATGGATCTGACACGTTACCTCTTGAAATACTTCGTTTGAATACTCCTTTTAAGGTATTTTCAAATCTGTTTACTGAGGATATTATACACCTTATAAGAAACCAGACTAATTTACACTGTTCTTAAAATCATTTAACTTGGTTTCAGTCGCTTAGAGGGATATCAACACTAGCACCTTAGTATTGAATTTGCACGAAAAATCCTAAATATGTGGTGAGAAGGTGAAAAAAATCTGGAAAGCAATATGTTGAAAGTTATTTTGTGTGTTTGTGGTGACGATCTATTGTAATGTGTTATGGGCCACTAAAATATCCGTACCAAACTCCGTACCAAACGTTGGTATCTACGATTTTTCTATCATTTCTTAGATATGTTTACATGTAATTCATTGTTTTAATACCTAAGTATAAATGCTGAAAAGGATACCAATAAAACTCTCAACTTTGATGAATTTAGAGTAGCTATCGCAGAGAAGTTATGCAAATAAAAAGACAGTTAACCGTACAAAGTGCGGAAGTAATGTTGAATATCTCATTCAAGATAAAAAGAGGAAAGGTCCAGCCGAGCAAGTAACTTCGAAAGATGTGAGGTTGGCCTAATACGGACAGTGGTCTATTTAGGTTTAGCAAATTTCTATGCTGCAAATGGACGCAAACAGTTTGCAAAAAATGTGGGATTACCTTATAAGCAAAACAATTATTTTAAAATTAACATATTCCCAATCTTTAATGTTGTTTATCATTTTCGTTGATGCATTTTTGCATTCCTGTAACTGATAGTTTTTTTTTTAATAATAAGTACCTAGTTATGGTTACACCAGCACCACCCGTAATACGTATAAAGCGTCCATCAGCATAAATACATAAACGCTGAGTATGTAGTAATTTAAGTAGACTATAAGCTTAATAATTGTAAAATACAATGGTCAGAATAAATTCACATCTCTCTCTCTATCTCTCTGTGAACACGTAGTTTTAATCAGTTTTTAAAAAGCTCTCGGCAGCTCCCGCAACTTGATTGGCGCAGCCGGTAGGATCAACGGAAAAGCTGTGCCACCGTTCGTGAATATCGCGTATACAATTTTACCCATTTTCGCGCATCAGCGGGCGATTCATACAGCGTGGTGATCCAGCGAACCAAAACAAATTCATCGAGAATAAGGAGCCGTGAAGCTGATGATGGGCACTGCGAGCTGGTGAGTACGACTCTTCACTCTTTCATATCCCTTATTAAACTTGCAATTAGAAATTTTCCATTTTGACTGTTATTTGGGTATCAAATACCAATTTTACGTAAATTTTATAAAGTATTAAGTGGAATAAATAACTATTATTTAAATGAAAATAAAAATAATATTAAATCAATTGTACATAATATTAAGTCCCATACTACTCAATAATGTTATAGAGTAATATTATATTAAGTATTGGTGGAGCCACGTGTTTAAGGCTGCCGAAGTCTAGTTCCCCGGTCGAACCTTAAACCTATTGCGCGAATTATTAATCTAAGTGGACTGTATCTACTAACTGATTCTACACTTATATATGCGGTACAATGCACTCGCTCTTCCCAAAAAACGAACTATTATTTGCCAAATCGATGAAAGAAATCCTGCTTGATTAGGAAAACACAAAAGTGGAGCGGGTTAAAACAACTATATCAAGCAGGAAAATACTATTAGGAAAATGTTGACTCACCGGGATGTTTCTTCTATGCGGTCGAGCACTATAACTGCGACTTCTGGAACACTCCGGAGAGAGGCGGTGCGCGACTATATCTCACACGAGGTGAGGCGGATTTCCTGGAGCTCGACTGCTTCCAGGCTAAAGCGGTTCTACTAGTAGTGTGTTTCCAACAACGAGCGCGGCGGGAAGATGCCACGCGTCGGTCGCGCGTGTCTTATATATCCTCGGTTCCGATGATTACGTGATGTTCTAGAATCATCTTCTTTGCCCTCCCACCCCACCACCCCGATGTGTCGACAGGAGGGTACGAATGATATCGTTTTGGAAAGGGATAACCGATTTGGCAGCCTACCGTCAAATAAAATAAATACGAATGGTTTTCCGCGCAACCATCTCCCCCGCCCTTGAAGGATCTCCTTCAAAATAACTAAAACAACTAGAGCTAAGATCAACTAACAAATAACTAACTAACGCTAAGATTACCTAAATTCAACTACAATTTTAATCTAGAAAGCTAATTTAAATTATGGAAGAGGCAAGGGGCACAAACGGACAGCAGGACGTAGGTAAGACCCAACCGTGGTCTTAACGCGAGCTATCCTAATTACTCCGTCGGAACCGGGAAAGACCTCTTCGACAATTCCTAACGGCCAATGGAGAGGTGGCGTATTCTCCTTAGTGAGCACAACTACAGTCCCTACAGCTAAAGGCTCAGTCGCTGTGTTCCATTTTTGCCGAGACTGCAAAGTATGCAAGTATTCCATCCTCCATTGTTTCCAAAACGATTGCACTAACCGGTCTAATAATTTGTGGCGTGCGGAAATGCTAAGTCTGTTCTCATCCATATCTGCGGCGGGCAAATACTTTAAAGGCGTTAAATTCAAAAAATGTGCTGGAGTTAGAGCCAGCGGTTCCGAGGGGTCACTAGACAACGTCCGACAAAGTAGGCGGCTATTCATTACGCATTCAATTTGAGCGAGCACCGTACTTAGCTCTTCGAAGGACAAAATTTGATCTCCTATTACTCGGTATAAGTGACTCTTTAGACTCTTAATATTGGTCTCCCAATTGCCTCCAAAATGACTCGCGGCTGGGACGTTCAGAGACCACTCAATGCGGTTCTCGGCTAGAATGTGAGCGAACTCCGAATTATAATACTTGCTAGCTAAGAGCTCATGTAGTTCCGATAGAATACGTTTTGCACCGACGTAGTTCGTACCGTTATCCGAATATAATTTACTTACAGGGCCTCTACGGGATAGAAATCTTTTAAATGCACCCATAAAGCCTGCTGTGCTTAGATCACCAACGAGTTCTATATGCACCGCTCGAGTAGTTAGACATACGAAAATGCAGACGTAAGCCTTTGTGGATCTTATACCACGCCCGCGAGTGAGCGTGACCTTAAACGGACCAGCGAAATCCGACCCGGTGTGCGTGAAGGGCTTTACCGATTGTATTACTCTACAAGATCTAAGTTCCGCCATTTCCGGAAATGACGGCTTGGGGCGTGCCCGAAAGCAAGCTATACATCTGTGCACCCGATTGCGTATTAAACTACGTGCAGAAAGAATCCAATAATTTTGACGCAAAATCGACATCAACAAGTCGGGGCCAGCGTGCGAGTTCAATTTATGATGGTAATCGACTAATAAGTTCATGATATGGTCTTTACGCGGTAAAACTATAGGGTGCCGTTGGTCGAAACTCAACTGCGAGTTGGACAAGCGTCCACCTACCCTTACAATCCCATCCTGTAAAAATGGCTTAAGGCGTTGAAAGGCGCGACTACAAGCTCTATTCGATTGTAATCTTGTAATTTCTTCAGAGAAATGCGCACGTTGAAGTTCACGTAATACTAGTGACTCGGCATAGTTGTAATCGGACGCTAAGATATACGAACGCCCCGGTAAAAGCTTCGCGAATCGACAAACGTAAATTACGCTACGCAATAATTTCGACCAAGAGGACAAGCGGTTCGCCAAAGCAATGATTGGAGAAACGTCGCTCGAAACGTTCGCCACTAGAGCGTGTCTCTTCTCTTCCGGCGGTTGTGACACTGACGAAGGTTCGAAATCGGTTATCGGCCACTGTGAGGGATCCAAGTGAACCCAAGAAGGTCCATGGAACCAAAGCGGGTGGTCCATTATTTGCATCGGGGTGAGTCCCCGGGATAGACAATCGGCTGGGTTTTCCGTACCGGATACGTGATAAAAGTTCCGCGTTTCTAACTCGTCTTGGATCTTGGCCACTCGGTTCGCGACAAACGTATCCCAACGGTGAGGTGAAGAATGAACCCAGTATAAGGCGACGGTGGAGTCGGAAAAGGCAAATATCCTTTCTTTGTGAACTCTATCCCTACATGCTCTGATAACTGCGGTAATAAGCTTGGTGAGTACTAATATTGCGCAAAGCTCTAAGCGCGCCAGAGAGACAACCTTACGGGGGGAGACTCTCGACTTAGAACTAATGAGGCTAATCGAATTTCTACCATTATTCTGAACGTGGAAATATACAACGCCCCCGTAAACCTTCTCCCTGGCGTCTGCAAACCCAACGACCGTTATGACGCTATTTCTATCTACGTTTATATGACGCGGTATTTTAATTTCTCTTAGTAAAGCAATGAAAAGCAAGAAAGCAGGTAAGGCAGCTGGATATGATAAAGTATCCCTCGAGAGGCTAAGGGCTGGAGAGGGAGTGGTGGCAGGCCTGCTGTACACCTTGTTTAATTTATGTTGGGAATTAAAACGGGTACCGGATGACTGGTGTAAAGCAGTTATAGTACCAATATATAAAGGAAAAGGGTCACAGCAGGACTGCAAAAACTACCGCGGTATCAGCTTGCTTAGTATTGTGGGTAAACTGTATGCTAAGGTGTTAATTGAAAGAGTTATGAAAGAAACTGATGGAAAAATTTGGGATGTGCAAGCGGGTTTTAGAAAGGGAATGGGGTGTACAGATCAAGTCTTTTCCATGCGCATGATTGCGGAGAAGTTTTTGGCCAAAAAACCAGAAAGTTTTTTGTGCGTTCATGGACTTGGAAAAGGCTTATGACAGAGTGGACAGGAATGTGTTATGGCAAACACTGAACTCATATGGGTTGAGCGCTGGTTTGATACAGGCATTAAGGTCTCTTTATAGGGACTCTAGTGCTTGTGTCAGGATCAATGGGGTCTACTCGGACTGGTTTGGGATCCAAAAAGGTGTCAGACGGGGCTGTGTGGCTTCCCCTTGGCTGTTCAACCTATTTATGGACCGGTGTTTTCAAACTTTGAAAGATGAAGAATGTGGGTTAAGAATGGGCGAGTTAACCGTCAAATGCCTTTTGTATGCCGATGATCAAGTCATACTTGCGTAATCGGCGGCAGAGTTGCAAATGATGGTTACATTTTTGTGCGTTCATGGACTTGGAAAAGGCAACAGTCAATGCGGATAAGCAAGCTCTTATAGGACCTAGTAATGTGACTCTAGTAAACTGGGAATTAAAAGAAAGGGGAATGAAAGTGAACGCAAGTAAGACGAAAGTGATGGTTTTTGAAAGAGAAGAAAGCAAAACGGTATATGAAATAAGAATAGAAGGAGAGTTGATTGAGCAAGTGGATGAGTTTGTGTATTTGGGATGTGTATTTAGCAGGGATGGTAGATATGATAGGGATATAGAACGACGAGTAAATGCAGGGAATAGAGTGAATGGGGCACTACACTCTATTATGAAGAACCAGAATTTGTCAAAACAGGCACGTATGGTAATTCATAATGCTGTGTTAGTCCCTACTTTAATGTATGGTAGTGAAAGCTGGGTGTGGCAGAAGAAGCACGAAAGTAAAATAAGTGCTGTAGAAATGCGGTCTTTAAGGAATATGCTAGGGGGTAATCTGAATGACAGGGTGAGAAATTGCGTGATAAGAGATAAATGTGGTATGCAAGATGATGTTGTGACCAGGATTAAGAAAGGAATGCTTCGGTGGTTTAGTCACGTAGAAAGAATGAATGAGGAAAGAGTGACAAAGCAAATTTATATGGCAGATGTGAATGGCCGAGTCGGGAAGGGACGCCCTAGGAAAAAGTTTATCGACCAAATTGGCGATATTTTGAAAATGGGCCACGTTAGAAGTACCCTTAACCGACGAGCATGTATGCGTAGATATATGGATGTAAAGGAGGCGAAAGAGGTATGTCAGGATCGTGCCAAATGGAAGTCCGTAGTCTCTGCCTACCCCTCTGGGTGACAGGCGTGAGTGTTTATGTATGTATGTATGTAAAGGAAGTCTCTCTAAAGCGCTGCCACAAACGAGCAATGCTGTCAGGCGGCGAATCATCCCAATCGCATTCAAATAACCAAAGTTGTTTGATCAAAAGCTTAGCGTATAATACCACTGGAGCTACGAAACCCATGACACCCCATAATCTAGCAACGCATGACAGTATTGTGCGCTTTGTGCATTTCTCTACGGGCGGATTTACCTTAAGGCTAAACACGTCGACTCTGGTGACCAACACAGACCGAGCACCTTGTGTGTATCGGAATCGTCGAATTCCTTTATCGCCGAAAGACGGTGTGATAGTGGGATTGTATCTAAAACCGGACGCGAATTACTAGTCCACTTCACAAGATCGAATTGACCCGATTTCATGAGCTTTATAACCTCGGCGGTGGTTAGGGTGGCCTCCTCCACGCTATCGACCGAGTATACAAAATCATCCATATATAAACCGCTCTCAATTGCCCTCTTAGCTTTAGGGTAAGAGGGACCTTCATCGTGGGCGAGCTGTTTCACCGTGCGTAACGCATGAAATGGGCTCGACTTTAAACCAAAACAAACGCGGATAAATTCAAACACCATTACAGGTTCCTTTGGCTTGAAACGATATAAAATGCGTTGGAATCTACGGTCGCATTCACGGACCCCTATGCAAAGAAACATTTGGCGAATATCGGCGGATAGTGCTATACTAAACAAATGAAAATTGGCTATTATATTAAATAAACTGCCCTGTAAATTTTGCCCACACTATAGAGGATATCGTTAAGCGACGGTGAGTGCTAGTTTTAGCGCTAGCGTCGAGCACTACACGTAACTTAGATGTAAGTTTGTCCTCCCTAATGACCCCGTGGTGTGGTATGAAATACGACGGTGTGTCTTCGTAGTTATCTAATTTCGAAGCCACGAGTGATATGTAACCTTCTCTTATATATTCGTTAATGACGCCGTCGTAAGCTTCCTTTAACTGGGGTGAAGTGAGCATCCTACGCTCCAAGCTGTAGAAACGTTTTTCCGCCATTTGACGCGAATCGCCGAGAGATAAAACATCTCCCTTAAAGAGCAGCGCTACACTATATCTACCGTCGCGATCACGAACGGTGTCGTAAATTTTCTCGCATAATCTGTCATTTGAGCTAGCTATGGGTGGGACGTTCACCTCCTCCATTTCCCAAAATTTGCGGACTAACGACTCGAGCGGTTCGACAGCCATACCACAATAAGAGGTTGCCGAAATACTATCTATGATGGGGGCGGAGCCAGTGATAACATAGCCCAATACAGTTTCTAGTGCGTAAGGCGCGGTATGCGAGGAGTTGCCCCTGACCTTATTGTTTAACAAAAGATGAGGGAAAAGCGATGCTCCAATGAGCATGTCTATGTTTCCAGGAACGGCGCAAGTGTCGTCCGCTAGAATCAAATTTTTAAACTCAATCATTGCCGAGGTGTCAACCGAAACGATTGGCAACCGTTCAGTGACCCTATCTACTACTAGTGCATTTATATCAAAGTTAACATTACGATCTATCCGAGAATAACATTTTAAATTAATATATCCCTGGGTAGCTTTACTAGTACCTCCGATGCCTTTAACTACAGGACATGAAAGTGACCTATTTATTACTAAGCCTAAGCGCTGACAACATTGTCGCGTTATAAAGCTATTTTGGGCTCCGCTGTCCAGCAGTGCACGGACGCTTTGTTCGTTCCCACGCGAATCCCTAACCAAAATACGCGCCGTACCCAGTAACGCGGTTGAAGAAGGTTGTGCTCCCATATTTGCCAATGAGCACAGAGCGACATCACCAGGTCGACCACTAGAATCGTTGACCTTAGTAGGGGTGAATTCCTTGTCCGCTTTACTTGACGCCGCTATGTTGCTATTTTTAAAACGTAATAGCGTGTGATGTTTCCTGGCGCACTTGCTACATACGGAACTCGAATTGCATTTTGCAACTAAATGCTTATCACTTAAGCAGTTCAAACATAGGTTGTTTGTCTTTACTAATTTATAACGTTCGCTTGGTGAATATTTACGAAAAGTCGCACAATTATATAAATTACCGTGTTTATCTTTACATACGATACAAGTATGCTGAAGTGATGTTGACGTCGCGGTTATGTAAGTTAACGACCCTGCTATTTTAGATGGTTGAGTCTGTCTACGGTCGACGCACCTTTTAATCTCCTGTTTAACGTTCGGAGAGCGCTGCATCACCTTTATTTGATCTCTCACGAACGATGCTAATGAATGAAAGGAAGGCATCTCCGAGCTACGATGCTCCATTTCAAACGCACGCACGGTGTCGGGGTCTAATTTCTTTAGTGCAATATGGAGAAACACCACGTCCATAAGATCATTAAATTTTAAATTCTTAAGTGCAGCCACCGATGCCACAAATTTATCTAGAAACTTCTCTAAGCCGTTGATGTTCGCGGATGATATAGGTTTAAGATCGAAAATCTGGTTCAAATATTCGGAAGCTAACATTCTCCTATCTTCATATTTAGTTTTAAGCGTTTCGAATATTAATAAGTAATTGTTTGCTGTAGGTGTAAAACCAGAGCAGATCGACTGTGCTCTGCCACTAAGTTTACTAATTAAGTAATATAATTTTTCAGCGTCCGATAACGATGGGTTATTGTGTATATTGTTTTGAAAACTACTGAAGAAAAAGGGCCACGTCTTAATATCACCATTGAATACCGGAATATCTATTGGCGGCAACCTAATTGAGTCACGAGGACGCACCTGCAATTCCGGCTTTGCTTCGTTTTGAGATTGTAGGAGTTTTGCCGTTCTTTTCACGCGACACAACATATCTTCGAATGCCAGCAGAGGTTGGTAGTTCACTATGTATTTCGGGTCGATTTGTAATTCCAAATGATTAATTTTGTCTAATATTCTTTCGTAATCCGTCCGCAAAGAATCCACCGTTTCAATTTCATTCAGAAAAGTTTCCCGCACCGCTTCTACATTAATGTTCTTTATATGATCGCTAATGCTTTGAATACGTGAAAAAAGTACGTCCCTCTTGGCATAAAGCGTTTTAATTTTAAATTCACTTCCACTAACTGCCATTTTAAATTATTATAACAAAGTTATTAATCACAATTAATCTCACACGCATAAACGATGGACGATGGACGCTCGGTATGCCGTGTTACGTAATTAAATCGAACACCTGCTACAGTCGAGGCGACACGTTGCTTGCTAACTCAATGTTTTTATAAAGATTGTCGGGTAATCGTACCAAACGGTTGCTATCACACTGTTTCAATTATTTAATAAGCTTTAAATTTAACCAAATACGAGCGCTATAAAATAAATAATTCTGTTTGCGAGTACCTAATCAAAATTTAAATTTAAACGAACACTATTTAAGTCTATTCCATAGATTAGAGTGCATTATCTAAATAATTAATTTAATAATTCGACCAGAAAATGGTTGGAGGAGCACCAAACACCAATCCAAATCCTGCCCGAAGTGACCATAAAATGGTGCAGCCACGTGTTTAAGGCTGCCGAAGTCTAGTTCCCCGGTCGAACCTTAAACCTATTGCGCGAATTATTAATCTAAGTGACTGTATCTACTAATTGATTCTACACTTATATATGCGGTACAATGCACTCGCTCTTCCCAAAAAAACGAACTATTATTTGCCAAATCGATGAAAGAAATTCTGCTTGAATTTTTCACGGAAAACAATCACAAAATTGGAGCGGGTTAAAACAACTATATCAAGCAGGAAAATACTATTAGGAAAATGTTGACTCACCGGGATGTTTCTTCTATGCGGTCGAGCACTATAACTGCGACTTCTGGAACACTCCGGAGAGAGGCGGTGCGCGACTATATCTCACACGAGGTGAGGCGGTTTTCCTGGAGCTCGACTGCTTCCAGGCTAAAGCGGTTCTACTAGTAGTGTGTTTCCAACAACGAGCGCGGCGGGAAGAGGCCACGCGTCGGTCGCGCGTGTCTTATATATCCTCGGTTCCGATGATTACGTGATGTTCTAGAATCATCTTCTTTGCCCTCCCACCCCACCACCCCGATGTGTCGATAGGAGGGTACGAATGATATCGTTTTGGAAAGGGATAACCGATTTGGCAGCCTACCGTCAAATAAAATAAATACGAATGGTTTTCCGCGCAACCAAATATTACATTATATTAATTTCTTATTGTGTCTACACTTGTTTGTTAATTTAAAGATTACTCGACACGTTAATACGTAATAGGTTAGTTCTTATACTCGAATTTTGCTTACAAAATTTGTGGAACTAGTAGAGATGTAATAAATATTTTATTTTATTTCTTATTTTTTTGGTGTAGAACCAGTGAATAAATTATTAAAAATGTCTGAAATTAAACTTATCCCTAATGAATTAACTAAAATAATACCAACATTTAGCGGCGATAAACGCCATTTAAATTTATTTTTGCGTAAATGTGAATATATAATAAGTAACTTTAAATCATCCGATGTGCAAGATGAATATATAATGCAAATCATTACTAGTCGTCTTACGGGCGTGGCTGCGTCGCTTATCATTGAACGGGAAGATATAGAGATGTGGGCGGAATTCAAGGAAATGTTTTTAACTCACTTCGGCGATCCACGTAGTGAAGAATGTTTAGCCATTGAATTAGAAACTTTAAAGAAACACTAAAATGAAAATTATATAGATTTTTGTGGTCGTATAAAATCCGTTAAATCAGTGCTATTATCGAAGGTTAATCAAATTAGTGATTAAAACTTAAAAATAAGTAAAACTATTATTTATAATAACACCGCTCTGCAGATTTTCTTATATAATTTACCCGAAAATATGGTGCGCATTGTCAGTTTGAAAATACCCAGTACACTAGAAGAAGCATTAAGTATATTTCTAGTAGAAGTAAACTTCTATGACCAATATCAGATGCGTAGTAAAATGTTACAGTCTAGCCATATGTCTAAGCCACAGTCTAGTAGTATACGAGTGCAACAACCATCGTTTAAGTTCGCAATGTCAACACAGCCTACAGGTTTTAGACCATTGTTAGCACCAAACCAACCCCCTAGGCAGAATTTCGGAACATCACCTTAATTTAAGTTTAGCATTCCGCATAGTAGATAAATGAGGATTTCGTTACCACAATCCTCACAAACCTCAGTTTGGACCAAACTTTGGATTTAGACCCCAGAGCAATAGCCCCATGCAACCAATGTTACCACAACAGTTTGGTAATTCTCAGCGTTTTAATTATCCTAGTGATAACAATGTGCATAATAAGCTGGTTTCTAATGATTTTGATGTTTCGATCAGAACTGCCCCTCCAAAGCCAGGTTTATCCCTACGAATTTCCTCAAAATTACATGTATGAGGAAACATACGAAAAATTATTATGAAGACGAATCCATATAACAAAATTCTATAATAGAGGTCGACGAAAACAATAGGTGCGTTTGGCAGAAAAAAGAGCTAGCAAGCGCTTGTAAGCAAAATGGCGATCGTAAGCGGTAAGCGCTGTCAAATCGTAAGTAGCTATTTTCCTCTAGGACACGAAGTTAGTTTTAACCGGGGAATCTAACCTAATTTAAATATATGTTTGTAAAGTATTCATATTAAAAACTTACGAATCATGAATTTTTAATAACATGTATATGTCTATTCACGTCATTATATTACTTAAAACTAATATTGCACAAAACGACTTATAAACTCTACTTCAAAACAAACAAATTAAATAAGAAAAATGGCGGATTGTGTCAGCGCTACTGAAGTTAGCAAAGTGTCCTGGCCAAAAACTGCTTAATTTCGCCATTTTGCTTACAAGCGCTTGCTAGCACTTTTTCCTGCCAAACGCACCCAATGATTCAGAGGATAATGACATGTCTGCACAGACTGAAAATTTTCAAGTAAAAGCCTCCGAAAACCACCCGAAATAATAGAATTGAATTGCGACATAAATCTAAAACTACCATACATATATATACCGGAAATAGATGCTAATTTTATGACAGACACAGGAAGCACCCGTTTTTTAATAAGCCCCAATAAAGCATACTAATACTACCGTAATTATATAAAAAATGAACCCTTTAAAGTTATAAGCACTCATGCATCTAGCAAACACAATCAGGTAATTAAAATTCCACTATTTTCCATATTTCAAAGTAATGACGAACATAAATTTTATCTTTATAATGTCGATTCACGTTATATTGGGCTAATTGGGAATGATTTATTAAAGCAGTTGGAAGCTGTAATAGATTTAAAGAAACAAGTACTTACCACAAATTCTTCTAGAATACCTATAATACAAAATAGCTTAGATTATGTTGTAATAATCCAACCTCGTTCTGAAGTTAGACCAAAATTACCTGCTAACATGTTTTATGGCGAAGGA
This sequence comes from Parnassius apollo, assembly GCA_907164705.1. Lineage (NCBI taxonomy): Eukaryota > Metazoa > Arthropoda > Insecta > Lepidoptera > Papilionidae > Parnassius > Parnassius apollo. The sequence goes on from CAJQZP010000081.1 coordinate 5,535,300, forward strand.
ATATTAAATTATATCCGATTCATGATGGAGTGCGCATGCCTTCTGCATTGGTAAAATGTGAAAATGGATATACCACTACAATTATACAAAATACGTTGGATCAAAAAATGGAACTACCTATTAAGAAACCTTTTGAAATTTGTGAATGTGTGGATGATAAATCGTATGTAAATTCTATAGATCACTCTGATCTAGAAACGGACCAGTTATTGATTGAAAATTTAAACAAGTTACGCCTAAACCATATGAATGACGAGGAAAGACAGAGCATTCATAAATTACGTGAGGAATACAAGGATATATTTAATTGTGAACAGATACCTTTGAGTTTAAGTAATCAGGTTAAACACTTCATTCGGGCTAAAAACGAGATCCCTATATTCACAAAACCTTACAGACCTGATCCCCAACCAGAGATAGTGATAATTTCAGACTCAGACTCGAGTGTGACGTAACATGTAGAATTGTTCGAAGAAAATTACCCTGTACCATCTGTAACTAACAGTAGTAGAACAGACACGACACACTTAAATATTGAACCTGAGTCAACAGCAATCCCAATTTTGAGCGAGGCAATAGATACCAAACCAAATCAGATCCTAGTATTTTCTTGGTTCCAAAATAAACTACAATTCAGAAATTCAGTCTAGAGCAAAACAAAAAGTTCTAGAGGTATTTATCCCACTAGGAAACGACGAATCAATAAAACAATTTTAAAGGAATATATAAAATTTAAGAGTCGATACTTTATTAATTTCGAGAACGCTGATCATAGGAAATTATTTACGAAAGTTATTATAGAACTATTTAAGAAGGATGCAGTACGATTCTTTGAATGTACACAACGAGTAGTATATGTGGAGGATGAAAAAGAACAAAAAGCTGTCATTCTCAAACACCATGAAGGAAAAACATGTCATATTCAAAAGGAGGAAAAGTTAAACAAGATTTGTAAGCATGGTTTCTTTTAAACATTATGCATTTCGTAATGAAATTCACTTAACGGTAAAAAGTTAAAAAGCGTCAACATCTCACATAGAGGCTCTTTGCAAGATTAATTAATGAAGACCTAAAACCCTTACTGGCACCGTACCATATAGTGTGCTATATAATACATTTTCGTTGTAAATAAATTTTTAAGGCACTTTTTTCAAAATTTTAAGCATTGATTTAAAAAAATGGAAAGAAACATAATTTATATAAAACTTCAAAGTACATGTATATATTTTATTTTGATGGCATTCATATTTATTATAGATGTGATTATTCTATTAACAAATCCGATCAGCGTCAACTACTGCTTGTACAAAATAATAAAAATGTTTAAACCTTTAACATAAATAAAACTGGTCCATTATAGGTTCTATTGTTCTGACACAAAAATAAAATGTGTATTGAAAAATGTTCAGACAAAAACAGAATGAAAAATTATTAGCTATCCCGATTTTGTGTAAGTGGCAAAGGGCTTATACGGGATTACACTGCGACGTAATAACTACAGTATATGTTACCGCCCCCAGTTACCCTGACAAAAGCCGATTGAAACTAGCCGATTGATAGAATTAGTAGTCCAATTCGACGGGTAACAAAGGGGAGGGTCCCCTTTTGAACTGTTCCCCAACTGACCTATGGATAATTAAACTATAACGGCTGAGAAAGAAGCAAGCAACACTTACCGATTGGCGAAGTTAGGGTTAATCACAGGGCATTTGTCAGGTGAAAGGTGATGTGCATGTAAGTGGTGTTCAGTAATGTAAACAAGGTGTAACCTGGCATCCCCGCTGATCCTGGACAGCAGATCCCAAGGCGCTGCCTCTCTCCAAATGTGGGATGCATCCAAGGGAACGTTCACCAATGGAAAACTTCCACTTCAATTTTCACTTTATTAGTTTATCAACTTTATTGTCCATTTAATTAACTCAAATTCAACCAAATCAACGTTTTTCGACATTAAAACAAGTCACACGCTGCACAACTTAAGAACGGTTGGTCAAAGTTCAAAGTCCCAGGTTCACTTAGCACAACTACTAACTCGTCGATGCAATTAACGGCATAAAATCTCCTTTAATCACTACAAATTCCAAGTAGGCGTCTTGTACGTAACACGTTCAAAAAAGACAACTAAATTCGAGGCAGTCTAGACTATACTCAAATATTCAATAGTAAATTCAAAATGGCGCGCACAATTAACACAAGCTTTCGGCCTTTCAAGTCCAAACACCAGCCGCGCGCAACCGTATACCAGTCACAAACAATACTTAAAACGGTTACATACAATTATATTATTTCGGCCTCGTTATCACGGAAACTTACAAATATAAGATAACACAAAGAGGCTCTCAACGTATAATCGACCCGAGCTTCACGCAAATAAACTCAAGAAATAAGCCTCGTTATCACGGTTACGTACAAATATAAGATAACACAAGGAGGCCGCCCTTTCGACGCAAAATCATATCAAACTCGCGACCCCTAACTCGACCCAGTAGATTATGAACGTCCGAAGTTCAACTGTCGCGGGCGCAGCACCCGAAGGCTTTCTGCCGACTGCCACGCTAGCTATGCGCGTACGACGCATCTAGCCTCCCCTCCCGCGCTACGCTAAACGTTTCCTCATCCTGCTTGAGGCAATCGGGCGTAAACAGTATTAAATATTCCATCGGTTCCTTAACCTAGAATTTACGAACAGTCACCAAACACAAGTTTTATTCGTAAGACATTTATTATGAACCAATGAAAAATGAGAAATATAAGTAAGAAAATATTAAAATAAAAAGTGAAAAATATAGACACCTAAGACTGATGCATAACTAAATAATAATATCGTAAAAAAATAACACTTACGTTAAAAAAATACTAACTTCATTCGACGATTTATTTCGACGAACTCCAATGTTGTTCGTGTATTAAAAAAACTTTGTAATAAATATTAAATAAACTGAAGTGCGGATTTTGTTCCAAATTTAAATTTATTCAAGTGTTTTAATTGGCTTATAATTTTTAAAGAGTTACCAATTAAGCCATATACTTAATTAAGGTTATGTCGCGTCGGTATTTTAGAAAGTCTTATCGAAGAGTTCTTCAGATTTTTTATAATATTAAATCTTAGGCCGTAGGACTCCCGTGGCTACTGTGATCAGGTCTGTAGGCATTCCAAGTCATCTTAGTCCATCATAGTTTTCAGTGGTGACAAAAACTTTTGATTGAAGTTTGATTTCTATGGGTTACACTTACTTATGTGGATGCTGGATTGTTAATTTGTTTATCACTTTAGTTTTATAAAAATAAAGTAATTCGAGCACTGTCCAAAATGTTTACCTGATGCTAATTGGCATGCAACTAAAAATATAAACAGCTTAACCCGTAACTGCCTCCTCCTGAAACATGTATCAAAAACAGTTTTTGTGTTGCTTAAGCGAAATATATAACATACACTAGCTTGTCAGGCGGACGTTGTTCTGCTCTTTTCGACGACCCTTTGTCATGTCCTACTAAAATACTTATACTCTAACTTAACCTTATTAACTTAACGCAAAAAAGTGGGTCACTCGTGGGCAAAAAAACTATCTATATCTCAAGTTGGCCAAAACTGCCCACGGTATGCAAATTTGATTAAAATCGGTTAAGTAGTTTGAGTGTCCGTCGCGGACAAACAACGTGACACGTAATTTATATTTATTAAGATAGGCGGATTCGACCAAATACCATGTTACTCCATAGTAACTAACCCTAGAATAAATTTACTCTTTGGTCTTACTCTCAGAGATCTTCGTTTGCGTTTTTCCAACACAAACGTAGAGTAGCCAATACTGGGTATTATTATTCTAGAGATGGGGAATGAATAATGAATGAACATGAAAGCCAAATAAAATCGATATACTTTTGTTTATATAGCGCAATGCAAGATTTTCCGTCTATTTAAAGTTTCCCAGATTATAATAGTGTCAACTGTCACTGAACATTAAAATAATAACACAAGTTTATTCTTGACATATAAATAATAATAATATTTAAAATTAAATTTTTTTACACAAAATATTAAAAAAAAACTATAATATTGATAGACTAAAACTAAAAATTTAAATTGTCATAAAGTCCTGCTCCCCGTGGTATCGTGCCAAGAAGACTGGCTGCGTTTTCTCGGTAAATGGCTATACTTAGCCGAAAAAAAACCGGCCCTATTGTCACATCAGTCGATGATACAATTCCTTTAAGAACTTCACTGCACGTGGACTCCACGGACCGATAGTCTCTACAGAAAATGGCACAAATGCGTAGTCATTTCTCAAAGACTCATACTTACACCATTTACTTAATTCAACTGCCTCTGATGCCGCCCCGACTCTAATAGAGGTAACCTTGAGAACTGCCTCGTTGGTCTAGTGGTTATAGTAGTGCGACTGCTGATCGTGAGGTCCTGGGTTCGAATCCCGGGTCGGGCTAAAAAAATTAATTATTGAGTTTTTCTGTCAAGAAATTCTCAGTAGCTTCCCGGAGGCAGGAAGTTGGCGGTGTCTCACCCCCGTGCTTCGAAAAGCATGTGAAGCCGTTCGTCCTGCGCCTGATCTCTCTCCGGTCGTGTCGGTTTACCGTCCTATCGGATTATGTGAGTGAGGGAAAAGAGAGTGCAACTATGCTTGCGTATACACTTGGGCACTATAATCCTGTCCTGCGCCGATGGCTAGCCTCAGTTGAGGCAGGCCGCCTTGACCGAAATTCGGTCTGAAGGATTTTACCCTTGAGATAAGAGGCTGCCAAAGTGTCAACGCAGGTATTATCCAATACTAGGGCTTTACATTTCTCCCGAGGGACCAAAATCATACCGTCGGGTCTCTTTTCATCGTTTCTAAATACATTTGATGAACACGATTGATTTGAACTTTGATTTCATAAGCACGGTTTGATGATTACTGCAGTAAATTAGCCAATCAGTAAGAAAAAATAATTGATTACAATGATTTTTACAAATTTTTGTATCGTAGCGTTAATAACTATTTACGAAAAAAAAAACTTTTTTCTATCATCGCACATACTGTTTGATTATTAAAATAAATCCAAATTTTAGAATGAAAGTTCTTTGTAGTATAACGATTTTCAACGAAGAAATCAAACAAACAAAGAAATCAAAAAATAGAAACATTTTTTTAACAAAATCTAGACATTGACTTATGAAAGCTCGACATGCATTAAGCAAGACAATTTTATTACTTTAAAGCCGCTTACATTAAGAGACACATGGCCGTATTCTCTTTTGCAGAGTGGCACTTTTTATAGGTATATTGATTTTCAGTTTTGTTTATTGTGATAAATATTGTATGTCACAATAAAGCATAATCGTAAAAAATATTTAATGTACCATAACGATATTTTAATTAGGCTTAGCATAATAATGCAGTTAACAATGCGTCGTGTAATCCAACTAGGCTGTCTGTGTGAATGGCATCAATTATCAACATGCTATATACCTATCAAAAGTTAATTACAAAGAAACATAATGGATTTTAAACGACGTCTATTTTAACAACATTTAATTATTACTTAAATGGCAATACGTGACATAATTTACCAACATAATACGCAAGGACTTGAACTGTTTGTTTTTATTTTTTGAATAATTTTATAATCCTATAGCCGTACTCCCGTCGTACACGCCCTTAGTTGCCCCGACAAAGGTCGACTGGACCAAGGCCCACGAGTGGTCCCCTCGACGAGCAACCAAGGGCGGAGCCCAAGTGGCTCATTGATAAATAAATTATAACGGCTAACAAAGAAGCAAGCACCACTTACCGATCGGCGGAGGTAGGGTTGACCACGGGGTACCTGTCAGGTGATAAGTGATGTGCAGTTAAGTAGTGTGCAGTAATGTGTACAATGTGTAACCTGACCTCCCCGCTGATCCTGGACTACAGATCCCAAGGCGCTGGCTCTCTCCAAATGTGTGATCCATCCAGGGGGGCGTTCACCAATTGAAAACTTCTGCTTCTATTTTCACTATATTAGTTTATCAACTTTATTGTACATTTAATTAACTTCAAATTCAACCACATCAACGTTAATTGACATTAAAACAAGTGACACGCTGCACAACTTAAGGACGGTTGGTCAAAGTTCAAAGTCCCAGGTTCACTTAGCACAAAACTATAACCACGAGAAGAACGCGGTCTCGTCTCGAGGCCCAACGTTCAGCGTTCTCTCGACAAAGTAAAAGTCTTACCACGATATCAAACGAAGCACTTATAACTCGTCGATGCAATTAACTGCATAAAGTTCCTTTAATCACTCTAAACTCCAAGTAGGCCTCTTATCACGTAACACGTTCAAAACAGACAACTTAATTCGAGGCGGTCTAATTAGACCCAAATTTTCAATAGAAGTTGAAAATGGCGCGCACAATTAACCAAACTTTAGGCCTTCAAGTCCAAACACCGGTCACCCGCAACCGTATACCAATCACAAACAATACTTAAAACGGTTACAACAATAATTATATTATTCCGGCCTTGTTATCACGAAAACAAATTACGATAACACTGTAAGAGGCTCGCGACGTTCGACGCAAACTATTACGTAACGCCCGACGTCCAACCGGCACGGCTATAGCCCTCCAAAGTTCCTGCCGACTAGGCCGCTTGCTGTGCGCGTACCGCACATAAAGTCCCCGCCTCCCGCGCAACACTAACCGTTTCTTCACCCCGCTCGAGATTATCGTGATATTATCGAGATGATAGATAATCGTGCATGAACACCCGTGATACTAAGATCACAGAAACGTAGACAGTTTCTTTGCTAAGTGGTATTTCTTAACCATAGGGCGAGAAAATAACCAGCTCTTTTTAACCAGTGGAAACAATCAGCTTCTTACTGACCGTATTCGTCTTTATGTTAATTTTACAGCTAGTGAAGGGAATCATCCATTAAAAGGCCATAAGATTGCACACCGCGGTATTAAACGTCTTATTTTTAACGCTACTTCCCGTCATTAGTCGGGGTATTTTACATAAGATGGTTATGAGTCGCAATCTATCGTAAGTTATAAGATCTTTCCTGGCGTTCCCGTAGTCGCATACTACATACGCATACGGTCAGAGAGAATTAATCAGGAGATTGTAAACAACATTTTATTGATAACACTAAATATAAACATCGATTCCCGACCCGCCTGCCAAACGGTGCAACTATGGGAAACTAGCGATCTGCACCGACTTCGCACAGGTAATCGACAACAGCGCCACCTATTGGTTCCAATTGTAAATATAAACCATCTAGGGGCCCATTCAAACAAAAACGATAAATTTCATCGAAATCGGTTGGATGGTTTCAAAGTCTATAATGGACAACGCAGAAAAATGTTTAGTGTTTTACATAAGTATAAAGTTTAAAGTTACAGCCTATATACGTCCTACTCCTGGGCACAGGCCTCCTCCCATTTTTGAGAGGGTTTATATAAGTATATATAAATATATATCGGTCTTATGAAGCAATCTATGGGAGCCTTCAGCAGTTTTGCACTGCAATTCAAGCAAATTTTTTAAATAAATGAAATTTCGACTCCTTGCTCAAAAGAAATTATAAAACTAGTTTAGGAAATAATAAAATACTTACTTTTTTACGTATTCAAATGCGTTATTAATTTGTTCACATTATTAAGTATAACATGATACCGACGAGAATGTTTACAGCATTTTTTTAAAAGCCGCCACTCACTGCGTGAATGTGATGCTTAACTAACCCGGTAAAAAATTAAAGCAATTTGTCAACCATATTATGTTTGTATCATCTATCTTCAGCTCACGTCCTTTTAGTATTATTTCATGACATTTTAAATTATTTGACACTGTTTATGGATTGTTAAGCAAAATAAAGCTCACATTTATTGTGTCATCGCTGTGTTTTAGGAGAATGTAATTTACTAAACGTATTTAAAGTACATTTGATAAATGTCATGACTTTTGCGTAGCTTATTCGGAAATTGATAGACTAATATTTTATTTTTTTCTTTTTAACTTTAGATTTAGACATAAGGATAAACATAACAAATATGATTAAAGAGCAATTAACGGAAGATCATTCAACACTGATCTTCCGTTAATTGCTCTTTAATTATATTTGTGTCAAGACAGTATGAAAACTATGCTGAGTTTGGTACCTTTTTAGTAACTATTTACCAAAATTTAAAAGAAATCTTCAGCAACTCAGTCACGATGTTTTTTATAGGATAAAGGTGACAAATGAACACACTACGCCATAAAATAGCGCTGGTAAAATTGTTGACGATCCCAAGCAGCGGTCAGTATGTAAATGACGTTATTCAGGTAATATATTGCTTTAGTACGATATGAAGTATTTTAACCAACCGAGTAGCCTATTGATATCACTGTCTAAAACTATTAGGCGCCGTCCTATTGCCATCGCTCGCGTGATGATGCGATGCGATTTCATCATCCGCTAAATCCGCTCGCGCGATTAGAAATCTTGTGTCTTATTTTGGAGCGATGCGATCACTCTCGAAATGGCTCTTAACAGAGATGCATAGTTTTTTATAGTAAATAGTATTAAAAAAGACAACGTGTACCACATAATATATTGTATAAATACAGAAATCAGTGCAATAAATTTCAAGATCAGTATTTCGACGTACGACAAAACGAAGAAGATTTTTACGAATATTTGTCAATGTTAGCAGAAACATTTGATTTCATCTGTAATTTAGTATATATACAGTAATCCATAATATCAGGCGGCGGTACCCCTCCCTTGCCTCCGCCCCTTGGTCACGCAAGCACCATTAGGACATTCAGTAGGTACTGATTAGATTGTTTGATCCGACGATCTTCCGATCTGTACCATGCGTCGATAATCGCACGACAAAAACTAGACACTTCGGTCGCATCGCATTATCGCATGACCTTCTATAGGACACTCCGCAGATATAAGTATGTTTAAACGCACGGTCACAAGATAATTTTTGTCGGACGTACGCATGATCATATGATCATGCGATGGCAATAGGATGGCGCCTTAGTCCAGTTACAATTGACTGTAACTGGACTAAGGCGCCATCCTGTGACTCAACCAATACCAATAATAAAGTCTATCAAAAATCCCCTTCTAAACAGCCTCCAGATTCAGCAGGCCATAATTGCCTCATAGTAAAGATATCTGCCATAGTAGATACACTTTGCAAGCGGGTTTGCAAATGCATTTTTTTAATGTATATGTTATTAGGATAATGCTGGTACAACTTCCCTCAAAAGTATTGATGTAAACAATAAATTTTAAGTTAACACTTACGTAATGACCGAGATTATTGACCCCTTTATAGCTGTTTATTCAATTATAGAGTTCTATATAAAAAGACATAGTCCTGCTTGAACATGAATAAATCTTAGCACTCCATCTAATGGTTTAAGGAAACTTTTGCATAGTCTTAGGAATTTGATTAGGAGTGCTGATTTAATAACTTTATTGATTTTTTGCGTAGCTGTGTGAATAATTTTTGTTGTTACGGATTAGGGCCGCAAGTCCTAATCGGTGTCAGAAACTTATTTGAATAATTGGGGTAAGTTGTAGTATGTAAGAGATTATTGTGTTATTAGTAATATAGCTATAGAGTGTACCTTTACGTGGAATCCCTGAGCAATAAAGCTTCTCAAATATATGAACAGTTCTCTTCTACTGTGGGTGAACTATGAACTTGTGTGCGAGCATTACGAGACGCTTTAAAGCTTTCGTACGTTTGTTTACACTGGTATATACTCGTGATTGGTTACCAACGTGATCGAAGAGCTTGGCGTTTTCTCGCCCAGAAATTAAATTCTATTCAAAGCCAAGCCCAATAGGGTAACGTACCTTTTCATAAGTGTCAAGAAGTCGGAGGCTAACTTGCCTGCCAAGCGTGGCAGATATGGTATAATTATACCCAACCAATATATGGAAATCTACTTTCTATATTCTATAATATATTTTTTCGACAGTGGAATTTTGATGACAAGCTGTAATGGCTAAATGGATGGAATATATGTATTTCACCTAAGATATATCTCCATTTCAATAGCATAAATTTATGTTACCTGTATTAGGCTATCATGTCACAGCCCTTAGGTTTGTATCAAGTTATTAAATCATACATAGGAGAAAATATATATGTCCTAGATGAAAGTTTGTCGACCAAATTGGCGATATATTGACGATGAGCCGAAATAAAAGTACCTATAACCGATTAACATAATAAATGCGTGCGATATGGATGTAAAGGAGGCGAGAGAACTAAGTGTGTCAGCATCGTGCCAAATGGCAGTCCGTAGTATCTGACTACATTTCTGATTGACAGGCGTGATTGTTTATGAATAATTATGACTTTATGAATAGACGACGAAACCTGAAAAAATAAATAGCTGCTTAAAAAGTTTAACTTAAGTTCAAAAGTTTACCAAAGCGACTTCAAATTGTAATGAAATTGTACCACTATGGCAAATATCCCCCTATGAGGCAATCTACGGGAGAGGCCTATGTTCAGCAGTGGATTTTAATAAAAATAAAAATATAAATTTCTTTGCAACCTTCCTTCTTAATATATAATATTATACATTATAATTTATATTTTTATCTTTTTATTTTTCCTATAATGGATTTCCGCAAAGTAACGCCTGATTATATATATAGTAGATTTTAATGCAACCTTTAAGAGACTGTTACGGTACGGTACGGTATTGTTATTATAATGATAATTGTGATAATAAACATAAATGAGTCAGTTTACTAAACATAATTTTCCTACACGAGAAAATAGTTGCCTAGATCATATAATTATGAAATTAAATGAACCTAAAGTGTCAGGATTTATACCAATTATTAAGACAACAATAACTGATCATCAGTTGCTGCCAACGAACCGGATTACCAGTGTTGCTCTATGATTATAAAGAATGAAAATTGAAAATTATACATGTATTATAAATAGCTAGTACCCACCGCGTTGCTGCCGCAAAAGGTGTAATTGTGGAAACATCATTTTAAACTTGTAAGAGTTACATTGTTTTGTTGGGAATGATAATACATTCGTTGAAATTGAATGACATATATTGTCAATACAATACGCGCGTCACCTACTGTATTATACCTATAACCTTATCGCATGTGCGAGCAATAAGTTAACAAGGTTTTACCGCCATTTAATGAACGGTACATAAAATACGAACAAACAAAAACCAATTTTTATATATACGAAAGATATCAATGGCTTCATAGTCACTGACCTCTATATATACAAGTACTCTGGACTGGCTTTACACCATGACATGATGAGGCTATTTGATTTGCGCCATTTTGGTGCTGACAGCAGAAGTGCACGTCCACAGAACTAATAATAAGGATAAGACGGTGTGACAAAATATATCGATAAAATTCTAACCCTACATATACCTAAATAAATAGAATGGACTCTATGGATAGATGGACGCTACCCGTAACGTCCATTCTATTTATGTATCATGTTAATATAATGCCATTATTATGCATCATCATTAAAGCCCTTCACAAGTCCATTGCTGAACAAAGGCCTCCCCCAAGGAATGCCACAAAGCACGGTCCTGAGCCGCCTGCATTCATCAACTTCCTTTATAAGACATACAGGAAGTTGATGGATGCAGGTAGCTGGATGCCGGACCTGGATGTGATGATGGATCAGGTTTTAACTCCATTTAGTGGGGAAACTTCCAACACTTCATCTGCCGGTACAAGGCTGCCACTCGAGAACCTTTTTTCCCCATCGGTTATAGGTTCTTCGAGCTATATGGCCGGTCAATTGCCACTTCAGCTTACTAATCCTTTGGGCAATGTCGGTCACTCTGGTTTTACTGCCGATATCCTTATTCCTAAGTTTGTCCTCCTAAGCTTTACAGCTTCGACAGTGCCACGTATTCTAGGGGGCTTAACTTATCGCAATTCATGATTTCTTGATCGAACACTTGATTACCTTTGTCGGTGGATGTTGCACAAGAGGAAGCTGCCAAAAACTGTGAATGTAAACGATGGCCAGAATTTGTAAATAAGAAAGAAACTAAAGTAGGGCTACGTTACGTACGGCCAAGTTAAATCACAAATTAATTTTGAGACTCGAGAGAGAATTAAATCTCTAGGCTCGCACTTACTAAAACCCTATGGTGTTCTAACTCCGCCGCAAACTGGCAGGGCCATGAAAACGCTTTCATGCACATCCGCGGCCCTTCCGGTGCCTGCCGCCCAATGGCAGCCCCCTCTCCGGACCCTCCCATTACCCTCCCTTCCGACGTCCTTGACAGTACGGCGAAAATAGACACAATGGTCGAAAATCTCACCACCCTTATAAAATCCCCCCTTAAGGAGAATGAAAGCTAAAACAAAAATGATTACTAAAACTAGTCTTCCCCTAAATATTAACAACCTGATCAAAGCCAAAAGAGCTGCTCTCCGTAGAGCTGCACGCTACCCACTCCCGAATATAGACTTACAGCCCACCGTCTCCAACGTAAACTCCGTTACAGCCTCAAAGATTTAAGAGATCTTGAAAAGAACAGTCTCATGGAGAATGTTTACCCCTCTCATACAGCATACTACCAGATGGCGAGAACCCTGCGGATAGACGCTTTCACCCGCACTCCCCCTCTCTCTCGTCCCGACGGCTTTATTGCCTTCTTGGATGAAGAAAAGGCTGAGTGTTTCGCCGACAGCGTCGCCGCACAATGCTCTCCCAGCTCACATCCTACTGACTCCTCCCATATCCAAGAAGTGGAGGACGAGATCCACCCCGGAACTCACCCCCACCACTTCTGACCCAATCACTGTGTCCAAAGATGTGATTTCGTCAATTATCAAAGGACTGAAGCCCAAAAAAGTACCGGGCGTGGATGGCATGTACAACCAAGCCCTAAAACACTTTCAGGAGCAGGTGATGGCCTTATTGGTCATAATCTACAACGCCTGCTTCAACTGCAGCTATTTCTTCACTTCTTGGAAAGAGGCAACTGTCATTGGAATTCCCAAGCCAGGCAAACCTCACCACCTCCCCTCCAATCACCATCCCATCAGCCTCCTCAAGGCCATGGGAAAACTTTTCGATCTATGGTTCTAACCATAGAAACGTTAGAAAGATACTGTAACAGTTATTCCACTGGATTTTCAAAGTATAATTACAAAGACTACCGGAATTAATTATACAACTGGTGATAGTCAAATTTCACAGTTTACTTTGTCGATTTATTTCAAATTATTCATAATGAAATTGGCCCTTTTATTATTATGTATTTCGCTAATGAGTATGGAATAAACAAACAATGCTATAAACATGTGCGATATGACCCCTACCGTAACCACAGCAGTGGTCGCTACCTCATTTTATACATGTTACTACTGGTGCCGTTCATTTAAAACATCATTAAAGCATCCTAATGAGTTTGATATTAATTGCAATGTTGTTAACGTGTAAATAAATTAGAAAAATTAAATTTTTAATTGATAATTGAAATATATTAAGAATTATCATAAACTGTCACCTAACCATTTAAATAAAACTAGTTTTTTTTTTGATTTTTATTGCGTATATAAACTTTTTTTATTTCCGACGTTTCGAGCACTTTTCAGCACCCATAATCACGAAGGGGCTTGAGGTGTTTGACCCACAGATTAAAATTATTAATTTTTGTTCCGATCTACACAGTATGAATTTATAGTATCTTGAAGTCTTGAAGTTGTATGCTTGGGTTGGGATTTAATTTTATTAATTATTGAATTCCAAGCAGATGACAGCAGCCATCCATCTTCTCTATTAAAATTAGGACGTTTTTTGATTTCAATAACCTCGCGAATCATCCTTGAAAGAAATCGGTGTTTTAGCGAGGATTTGTGGTCTATCAAGTCTGATGTAATTCTTTAAAGTTACAGCCCATATACATCCCACTGCTGGGCAAAGGCCTTCCCTTATTTCTGAGAGGGTTCTAAACAAGGATGTGTCAGCCACGCTGCCCCAATGCGTGTTGGCGAACTTCACATGTCTTCGAATTTTTTTTCTTATTTCTCAGACATGAATGTTTCCTCACGATGTTTTTCTTCACCGCCGGGTACGTGGTAAATCAGCACTAGGTAAAACTTGCAATTAACAATTTCATTGCTACCGACTGTACCGACCGTACTGTGAAATTTACAGCGAGCGCTAACCATCTGAGCTACCACGGCTCTATGTAATTCTTCATTAACAGGAAATAAGTATAATTATAAAAAATCTCTTAATTGTAATAATATATCTAAAGGACAATGTCCAAAATCGCCCTGTGCAATAAAAGCATCGGACATACTCGATAATCAATTATATTTTTTCTTATATTTTCTGCAATTTTTTTTATAACACGGACAAGCTGCATGCCAAAATGTACATAAAAAAGTATTCGACTAATATCTTCGCCAAAGATCATGTGGTGTCGGAAATGCAATCGATTGTAACCGATCTTTTGATTTTTTATACGTACTGTTGCATTTTGTTATAAATCTGAATCACATTTTGAATTTATTTCGAATAAAGTGTAAATAGAAATTACAATAAAGTAGTTAATCACAATTCTTTTATTGTTCTTCACTAAAAGTATAATTTAAAAAATCTGCTATACCTAGTGAATGTGGTCATAATCGATTTTAAATATGTAGTTAGAACAAAGTTAAGTGGAAAAAGCCTAATTATTTCATTATGATCACTATTTTAACGAAGATTTAGAAAAGTATATGTTTTACTTCTACTAAACGATAATTATGTATGTTTTATTGAAAAAAAAAAACAATATAACAGACATCAAGTCTGCAATATCTTATATTGTATATACTTGTAACAATATTAATTATAACATATGTAGGTCACTCGGAAATTTAAAAATAGAACGCAGCCGTGTTATATATTTCTAAAAAAGCAAATTTATTTAAAAAATAGAACTCCATAAGTCAATTGCTCAATATTAAAAAAAAAGTTCTATTAATTTTTCTGCAACGCTTCTCGCGCTTTTCATTTAAAACGATCGATCTTAACCGTGAATATTTGCGCGCTTTGATCTATTATGATTTTTATTTTGATTTAACCGAACAATTAAGTTAACAACGGTTACAATCAGCATTAGGGGATAACAGTTTTAGGTGATTTGCTGAATTCAAAAGGGGTAAAATAAACCTTAAAGATTACCAAAAAACCGGAGTCCCGCAAACAGCAGTAACGGCAGAAAATGTATGGACTACTAAAATGTTGGTGCGACATCGAAAAGATTGTAGGCATTAGATTGGAGAGCATTCATATCATCCTACATAAACATCTTGGAGTATGGAAGCTTTGTTGTCGAAGGATCCCTCGTTTGCTCTGAAAAAGAGACTCGTGTGGATTGGTGCCATGAAATGCGGCTACGTTTTGAAAACGGAGCATCTAGGCATTTTTCAGACATTATCACTGGTGACAAGACATGGATCTATCAATATGATCCGGAAAATAAAAGGCAATCATCGGTATGGGTCTACTCAGAAGAATAATTACCGACAAAATTATAAGGACCTCGCAATGTCGGCAAAAAAAAATAGTGGCTAGTATTTTTTCGCAGAGCTGATATTTGTTGACGTCAAAACTGAATAATTGTAAGTCAGTCAACTCTGAATGGTATACTACAGTTGTATTACCTAACGCTTTTTAAGCTGTACGGGGGAGAAGACCAAAGATCGGGTTTCGGGGAATGATGCTGCATCACGATAACGCCTCTTCATATACATCTCTTAGAGCAAAATAATTTATTGAGGAATCTGGTATTGAACCTCGAAGTCACCCACCCTACAACCCTTATTTAGCTCCCTTTGATTTCTTTTTGTTCCCAAGAGTCAAAGAAAAAATAAGAGGCAAGTAACGTAGAAGCAATTTCCAACCTGCCAGATCAAGACTGGCAAAAGTGTTCTCAGAGTTGGTTTAGGCGAACGGAAATTTGTATAGAGCATGATGTAAAATATTTTGAAAATATGTAAAATAAATATTAATAGTATCTCGAATATTTTTGTATATCTCAAAACTTATTAAGTGTCCTACGTAGTATTGTTACAGATAAGTATAGAAGAGGAAGAAGTATAATATAAGACTTACTTGTTACGGTGTTAATGATATCGTATAAAAAAATTGATGTAATACTTTTTGTAATATATGGCGATAGTGAATCTTATGGAAATATCGATAAATGGTATCGTATTTGCCACACCATTTTCGACGTCACTAAACGGTAACGTGTCATTCGTCAAGCTCACAGAGTGCCATTGTATAAACAAAAAGTCAGTCTTTCATTCACTCACCTGTGCTCTGACTCAGTCAGTTACATTGTTTTCGCTCGCTCTTAATAATTATATCAGTGTTTTGGTGACTTTCAGGACTCTGTATTAAATATTACGATTTGGCTATTTTAACCTCTCAAACACCAAGCGGCCAAATATGACCGCACCCACCCACAGCACTTTAACCCATAACAACTTATATTGAGAGACTTTTCTATGAAGAATTTCGACATTATAGAATCAATATGAAATTTCCTATCCTCTATTGGAATAAAAAAAAATAGTTAGTCTATGGATATTAATTAATATTCTACGTTTATTACGTACGCCATTTTAATTAGGATGTTGTTATGTTGATTTTTGGATTTTTCTTGTGTTTTATTAGTGTTTACAATATTGTTTTAATCTAAAATAGTTATAAAAGTTTTTGTGTGAATATAATTTATTTTCTTACGTAAATAATTTCGAGTAATATTTAGAAATAATTGTGTATTTCACGCTGTCGACATCCGCTTAGCATGTATTATTTTTTTGTTATTAAAATGCAATAAAATCTTTCTGTAACAAAGTAAAACCTGACTTTTGTTTAGACCACAAGATAGAAAATTATGTATAGATTTTATAATGCCAAACTTCTTCATAGAAAAGTAGTCTCTAAATATAAGTTTTAATGGTCCTACGTTCTGTGGGTGGGTGCAGTCGCATGCGACTGCATGGAATTTTATAGGGATTGAAGGGTTAATAGACTCTGATTGTTTTCAAAAATGACTTACCTGGTAGTTATTTTCATAACTGGGTACCGCTCAAAAGATAACGAGCCACTCATAAACGAATTTAAGCATATGCAATGGAAAGTGTATTTTGTGTAAGTTGCGGCTCTGCTGGTGGTTTTATGTTGTTGGAAGATGGTACTAGGAATTGCTAAATATTTTGGGATGTTATTTTTGAGTTTCTTAAAAATCATACAAAATAATAATACAATAATATAAGCTAGTCCGCTATAAATGTAAGATCATATAGAAATTATCTAATGACCGACAATACGACAAACAATTTTCCGATGTTTTTGGTACCAGGGCAAACAATGCATGGGCGCAAAGCAATGCCCTTAAAAATATACTATAACTTTATAGTTATGGTATATTTTTTAACAATATGTAACAAAAACTAGAACCAAATATAGTGTATATACAAAATTTTAAATTACTGTCATTTCTTATCCGCTTATCAAATTCTAATATCTTAGAACCACTGTAAACTCGCTTTTGCTATCTTCATCAATTATTGTGGACCGATTTATTATTTTTTTAATATCAGGTATGGTAATTCAGGTATGGTATCATATAAATATTGAAAAAAATCACCCCCAATGATGGAAAGATAGAGAATTAAAATTATAATGAAATTATTTATAGGATATTCAAGCTTTTGATGTTATACCATAATACACTAAAAATCGTCAAAAGTTAGAATTTTAATGAAATTAAAGGCCGATTTCAAATAACTAAAATATATTATATTATATAAAAAATAAACTTCAGAAGTTAGTGCTAAGGCACACTGTATAAAAGTATTAAAGCCAGAGATCATTTCCTTTATTTTTAGTTCCATGAAGTCAGCTTTTACTTTTTTTTTGAGCCTTAATAACAATGTGGCCTTAAATATGATTTTATTCATGATTTTTTCTGTGAAATAAATACCAAGTAAAATATTTCACCATAAATATTTTTACGTAACATTGAAGCTGACACATATTGCACATGTTACGAATGATTAACGACATTTTTGATTCTATCATGTTTTCATAAAATATATAAAATTTATATTTTGCTTTTGCTTAATTTGTGCCGGTGTATAAAAGTACTGTGTGCTTATAATATGTATAATACAAAAGTAAAGTAGAAGCCATTGTCTTCTTATTTGTTAACTAATGAGAATCATTATGGTCTTATTCTTTATCGTCTTATTTCTATCGCGTTATATATTCAAATTGAATTTTTGAAAGTACCTCTTACTAATTTCTCATATAACGAAAAATGTCAACGGAATCTCCGTCGAACACCAACCAACAAAAGTAAACCTGGTAAATCCGCTGGTAAATTTCCAAACAAACCAGACCAGTGGAATAGTCAATGAGGCGTTTGCGGTATATTTTTTACTTCGCAATGGCTAATAAAATCTAATGGGCTGCCCTAAAAATTTGATCGTCGTTTCCTACGATATTGTTTTATGGAAAGAATCGATTTGAGTTACCTTGAAAGCTAAGAGAAAGAAAGGTAAGTTCTACCTTATAAATTTCTGCTACTTAGTATTGTACAACATGCATTACTGTGTTCCGGTCTGAAGGGTATAGATAGAAAGTATAGTTAGCGGTTGTTATAAATATCTAATTGTATATTATAGTAGACTAATAGGGAGCCAGGAGACCCACACATGGTAACCCAGTTTGGGCTTCTGTATTGTAAAACAACTTAAAATTATTAAACCATTTGTGAAAAAAATGTAACTATGTAAATACTGGGAGAAACAAATGTTTCTTATTATTATTATTTTGTAGTATAAAGTAGCAAAAACTAAAATAAAAATGTATTGAGAGCTCAAAATAATTAACAGTTAAACAAAAACGCACACATGCATACTGATAATATTAATAAATCACTGTAACGCAATCAAAATGTAGAAATGTAATAAAACGGTTAATATAGGTTACTACCTGTGAGGCCGCTAGCTATAAAAAGAGGGTGGTGATGATAATAAACATTTGTCTGATCTTGACAAAATTTGGTTCTCATGCAACAGAAAAGAAATTGCCCTAAATAAGCTAGCACCATCACCATTCATTGGTATTATGGTATGAGGTAAATGTTATCTTCTATGCAATGACTAACGAAATGAATGAAATTACGTCTGTATCTATATTATGTTTAAATTTTAGTAAAACCAAATCATACCACACGCCAATAAGCACACCTTAAACGCTCTTGTTATACGTCATTTTTAAAGTATTTTAAATACACTCAAGTTTTCACAAAAAAACTAACTAGTAAAATAGATTGGTCTTCCGTGAAAGATTGTCATAATATTGATGATATGGTTAACAACTTTACCGCTCTAATTCTTAGATTCTATGATTTCCATGCACCTGTCAAACGTATAAAAATAAAACATTGTCCTGCGCCCTAGATTACAACTGAGATAAAAGAGCTTATGGCGCGTAGGGATAAAGCCAGAAGTAGATATAAACATTGTCCCTTGGAAAGAAATCTAATAAAGTTTAAGAGTCTGCGCAATCGCTGCAATCGTTTGTGTAGAGATGCTAAAAGGTGCTACTTTTATGAGTTACTTTCAAATTGCGATTCAGCAAAAACCTGGAGTTTTCTTAAAACAGTCGCCATTGGCAAACACCCTGCGTTTGGGACTGGAAATCTTGATATATATATTCTTAATCAATATTTTCTCTTCCACATGTTTCCTTATCTTCATTTATAAAAGCTAAGACCCTGCTAGAATTATCCACATGCCCATTGCAACATTCCAGCCAGTTTGAATTTGTATCAGTGTCAGAAGATGAATTAAAATGATAAGTGCTATCTATATCTTCTACTGCAACGGGAAATGACAAAATTTCTTCCACAATGATAATTATGATTTTATCTTGTATTCTTCAAGTTCTTACTCACATATTTCACTTTTCATTATCTTTCTCCTATTTTCCATACTCGTGGAAGTTAGCAAAAATTATTTCAATAGCCAAGGACCCCTAACTAGGACCCCTAAAAAGGACCCCTAACCTAACCCTACATTACATTCCGAATTTCGACCTATATGTATATTATCATTCCTCTCTAAAGTACTTGAACATATTGTTCACAATCAATTGTCTTCTTATCTTAATTCCAACAATGTTTCATGTATATTTCAATCTGGATTCCGGCCCGTTCATAGTACAACAACTGCTCTTCTTCAGGTAACTGATGATATCCGTCGAGCCATAGATCAAAAACAATTAATACGGTTAATTTCGTTTTATAGATTTCAGCGGTGTCTTTAATTCTATTGACTTTGATATCCTCTTAAAAATTATCCAGTCTATTAATGTTTCACCTTCGGCCATTCTCTGGTTTGATTCCTATCTTCGGGGACGCTCACAGTGTATCCGTTCCAATGACTTTATTCCAACTGGTGTAATCCTATAACGGGTGTACCCTAGGGTGGCGTCTTGTCTCCTTTTCTCTTCACCGTTTTTATCAATTCTATAACAAAAATAATATCCTCCAACTTCCATCTTTATGCAGACGATTTGCAGCTTTACCGTCACTTTGTGGCATCTGAAGTAAAATTGGCGATAGAAGCACTGAATGATGACTTGAAGAGAATTAGTCGTTGGTCCAGATCACATGGTATAACTATAAATCCAAGTAAGTCTCAAGCAATAATAGTAAGTAGCAGATATACTAGTAGCTTAATTGATAAATGCACCCTGCCAGATGTGATTATTAATGGCACATCAATTACTTATACTGAATCTGTAAAGAACTTGGGTTTAATTATTGACAATAGGTTATCATGGGGTCCTCACATAACGGACTTAGGTAGAAAAGTTTATTATGCTTTCCACTCATTAAAACGTTTTCAAAGTTTTTTACCCTTATCAACGAAAATCACTCTTGTTCAAACTCTTATTTTGCCTATCTTAGATTACGCTGATGTCTGTTTTTTGGATGCCACAGAGGAGCAATTAAACAAATTTGAGCGATTGTAAAACCTTTGCATTCGGTATATTTTCGGACTCAAGAAGTTTGACCACATCTCTAAATATAGAAAGCAACTCAAGTGGCTCCCGATCCGATTTCGCAGGAACACTCGTACACTTTGTCTTCTTTTTAACATCCTAAATAGCCCAAATTTCCCTACATACCTCCGAAATTGATTTACCTTTCTTAAATCCTCAGATACAGTTTGTAGATATCACATTAAAACTCTCTTAAAATTTCCATCCTTTAATACTCATTCATATTCCCGTTCGTTTTCCGTACAAGCAGTAAGACTCTGGAATTCACTTCCTACCCACATTCAAGAAATAAAAACAGTGACATTGTTCAAAAAACAAGTGAAAGAACATTATTTATCGCTGTCTTCTATGTAAGTCTCAAATCTCTGATATATACTATACTGTTACAAATATACGCATGTACATTTATGTATGTACGTGTGTGTATATATATTTTTATATATTTTTGAGTTTATATTATATTAAGTATTTATGTATGTATTAATGTTTGTTTAAATATGAATATATTCATGTATTTGTATATATATATAAGTATTTGAGCTGACGTATATATTTATTTTATCCCCATATGTGTTGTATAAAAACAAAATGCACACCTTCTAATCATTTATTAACATATGCGTTTGAAACTGGCCTACTGGAAGAAATTTAATTGCGAGATAAGTAGAGCCTTTTTACAAACTTTTTATCACTTTTTACCTTTACTTATGTGTACATAAATTGTGAAATAAAAATAATAATAATAATAAAATAAAAAACCTTTTTAATATCACTTCTAATTTTCTGAAAATTTTAGGTCAAACGTCAATAAAAAAAGTTTAGAAAATTTTAATAATTAAAACTATCAGAAATCAACTTTACTACTACTTTAAGTGTTGGTTGTACTCAGGCATTAATGTAAAATACTAGTCTTTTTTATCTCACTCGTAAATTTTTTTTCTTATCAAATTTATTTCGCTTACGTTTTTCATCTAGTCATAACCAGTATTTTAATTAAACATTCACCAAAGTACACCTTTAGGTCTCTCCTTAAAGTCCAAGACTTATAAGTATGCATGTATAAATACTACGTACTTTTAGCGAAACAATATATTGTAATGAATATTTGTGATTATAAAAGTAATAATAATATATTGGCTTGGCCCCTATTTTAATGTAAAAATAGCAAACAATCTATTAAAAAAAAGTTCAACAATGATTTATCTTTCTGACGACGTGTTTTTTATATCATTTATATGTTTAATATGATTATTAGATACGATATCATGCGACAAAACGTCATATTCTTGGTTTTTAGGTGCTAGTAGAACATACCTACGCGCCTTGCGCTTAAGGCACGAAATAAAACTAAATGCAAGAAAAACCACCCAAGGAATGTGGCCTAAAATCAGTTGGGTTTTCTATTAAGAAATTCTAGAAGTATTTACAAGAATTTTCCATTTTTATTTTTTTTAAATTAATTTGGAACATTTTTGGACACTTTGTGCGTGTCCAGCCACGCAGACAGACAACGTATCCAAAAAATCGTTGTGGCATCTATATCGATAGTATAGTATACCTTAATACAAATTTCAAAAAATATTTAATGTAAAGAAGTCGTCACGTTAGTTTTATTACAGTATTATATATTATATCTGGATCTAGCTCACGAGGTGACCCGGTAGGCTATTCCCGGTCAGTCTATCAGGTCATCTGAGGCGACTGGGCCTTCGTGACAGACATCTCCGGGCTCAAATGCAGAAGGCGGTGCTCTTAGATACCGCCCGTGCCATCTGATTCTACGACGGCGAGGTCCAAGCACATAATTCGCAACAAATAACTCACATCGACTTCGCTTTATCTCATGTTGGATTTAATTTGTAAGCTGTTTTGTGTATTTGTGTTTTGTCTTATTATTATTTATAACGGCTGAAATTTAGAATCGTTTGGGAGAAATTTGGGAGAGTAAGGTGTTTATTTTAGTAGAGGTTTGGTCCACGATTATAATAATACCACTCCCATTAAAAGGTAATGCACCGTTCTTGAGAAAAATCAAAAAGAAAATCCCTATATAACTAACCTCAAAATCATAACTCAAAATGATTAAGGGGGTGGGAGGTGGTGGAGAGGGAGGCGGTGGAGTTTAGAGTGGCCCCCACTTCCACATACTGCCGCACATGCTTAGCTTTTTTTATAAATTTTTAAAAATCTATATTTGAGGTTCTGTTTTTGTAATGTTTTTGACTATAAACCTGATTTATGGGGGGAGAGAGTTGGGGAAGGTCTGTCGACGGAGCCCCGCTTCGCGCGGCTCCTACTTTTGAGTGGTTTACAAAAAAATAACCACGAAGGGATTGGCGGGGTCTATTCGCACGCTTCGCTCGCTCACTCGACCCTGCCATCTCCTTCTAACCTAACTTGTCCGAGTCGGAGTGCCCTAAGGCCAGAGCTCGCTTCGCTCGCTCATGAACTCAACAAAACACCAAAATATTAGCTTTTATAATTACTTGAAATTATAAACATAATATATAATACAATAATAACCACACAACGGCTCGCACAGGTGCCTGCGATTTGCTACGACAACGGGGCTGCTCTCCCTCCGCACCTACGGCTTCACAAAAACACTTTAGAAGTAGGGCAGACAAGACTACGTGGATTAGAGGCGTGCTGATTTAATTTTAGTACAGATTCGATCAGATCAGATATCTATAGTCAGGTTGCCTTTGCTCCCGCCACAGGCACAAAATTCTGTATGCTATCAACCTTTTACAGTAATATCGTATAATTTTTTTTCAGAAGGGCTAGAACCCAGAACCGTAAAGTCAGTTAATAATGGTTAATAATAAAAATTTATCATTTTCCATACTTTACGTGTTTTAGGTTATTATAGTTTTTTTTCGATAACGGTGAATTACCTTTTAATGGAAGTGGTATTATTATAATCGGGGACCAAACTTCTAAATAAATAATCTTATATAATAAATTGATAATTTTTAAATTTTAAATACTTACCATAGAAAAATTTAACTTAAATTTTAAATTTAATAAAACACCTTATTCTCCCAAATTCCTGCGAAACCATTCTAAATCCAACCCTTTATAACAACTGGGCATATTTGTAGTGAAACTGTAATAATGGTAACAATAACTTTTATTTATGTACCTACTTTAATAAGTAATATATTGCTGAACTAAGACACTAGATAACATATTATAACTAAGATATAATATTTACGGATGTCAGATGACATAGACCGCTTGTTATGTTTTTAGATTTGGTTACATGGCCTTCTGCCATTCTAACTACATTGCCATTGACAGAATAATACATACAAAGGAATAAAACTATTATTTACGGATTATATCGCTTTAGAAATCGCGTCGTAAATTTAAGAAATCATAATATGTACATATGTTATATTTGATACAACTTTATTTCAGTTAAATGTAATAATCTAGCCTTATTACTTATTACTTTGTTTTTTATTATATTTTCTTTAATTGTTTACTTTTAAGTTCTTTGCTCGTTTATTGATTTTTTCTATTTTGTTTTAACTTGGCATTTATTTTCTTTTATCCTGGTGTTATTTATAAGATTGTAAACAGTTAACCGGAGAGTGATGTATGGAGATATACATATATTTAGTTATTTTTTGTTATATTCGGTTATATTTATTTAATTATTAATTATTTTAAATATTTATATATATTTTATATTATTTTATTATATTATTAATACTATTTTATAATTTTAAATATTTTATTTAATGTCAGATGATGAATCTTTTTATTCCACTTGCAACAATGCCTCTTCCCTTTCACTTATTGATGCTTCGGATGAGCCTGCCACGCTACGTACGTTAATATACGAATAATCTCAAAAAAATTGTTAAACTGTTTTCACATTTGCCATTTAAATGCACAAAGTATTCCTCAACATGATACGGAGCTCCTGGATACTTTCTCTTCTAATACAGTTCATGCTATACTCATATCCGAAAGCTGTGTTAAGCCAAAACTCTGTTCCACTTCTTATAGTCTTCCAGGTTATATTGTACTCCGTAACGACCGCACTGATAAAATAGGCGGAGGTGACGCTATCTATCTGCGTAGTAACTTATCTTATAAAATATTAAACACATCTTCTTTCCTATATTTCGGTTCAATGGAATACAATTTTGTTGAAGTTGATGTCAAAAAAGTGTTTTTGAAGTTGTCTACTGTCTACTTCAAGTGGACTACTTCTCCAATTTGGAACAAAATTTCTTGCCTTTCAGTTTTGCCTACACACATCACTTTATTAAAGGATACTTTAACACTGACCAAATAGGGTTTTCTTTTCAATTTTCTAAACTGAGGTCGACCATGCTGTCGCATAATTTCACTATTCTGCCTCTCAATGCAACACATCATAACTTCCACTCTGCTGACACCGGGATCGCCCTTATAGCCGTCTCCTCCGTTGATAACGTTATCAATTATAGACAATTCCCTGCTTCTGGATTTTCCCGGCATGACTTGCTTTATCTGTCATATAAATTAAAGTCTCCCAAGCCTTTATCTGTGTCTATCTCTATTTGAAGTCTTGCTAGAATAGATATAGAAAAGCTTAAATGTGATGCGGATAATATTAACTGGCCATCGCATATACTGCTTCCACAGTTGATGAAAAAGTTGACTTCTTTGAAAGCAACATATTAGGACTGTATAATGAACATGCTCCTAAACGTGTTGTTTGACTGAAGTGTACTCCTGTTCCGTGGATCACGATCGAGGTAAGAATGGCTATGGCTAAACGCGATAGAACTATCCGTGCTTTAAAAAAAATCGCAATGATGTAAAGTGGCAAGCATATAAAGCTGCAATAAATCGATTCAATCAGATGGTGAGAGCTGCTAAACGCCGATATATCCACGAAAAACTACTTAATTCATCTTCGACTGATATATGGGGAAGTTTCTTAATACGCTTGATAATGGAAAATCGCAATTTGACTATAATAGCATCACCTTTTCTCATGACGATTTTAATCGTCATTTTCTGTCTTCTCAAATAGTTTCTGATAATTCTAGAGCTAATGCTATCTCTTTTATATCTTCCATGCCTCCTTATTCTTATGCAACTTTCACTTTTACTTCTGTAGACGAAGACGAGGTACGCAAAGCACTTTCCTTTATCAAATTGAAGTAGTTGGGTGTGATGATGTGAGTAGAGTAATGGTTTTGCACGTACTGGAGTCTGTTTTACCCGAGATGACTCATATAATTAAATTTTCACTGACGAATGGTGCTTTTCCTACTCTCTGTCGTATAGCCTTTATTATTCCCATTCGAAAATCTACTGAATGTAGCGCTTTATCTAATTTCAGACCAATTTCCATTCTGCCTTTTCTCTCTAAGGTTCTAGAAGCCGTCGCTCATAAACAGATTTATTCTTTTGTTTTCTCAAAGAATATTCTTTCCCCTTATCTGTCTGGTTTACGCCCTAATCATTCTATAACCACTGTTCTTCTCAAGGTGACGGAAAATATTTTTGAGGGGATGAAAAAATCAAAACTGACTGTTCTCATCTTAATCGATTTTTCTAATGCATTTTATTCTGTCGAACATGGTATCCTGTTAGCTCTTTTTTCTCATTAAAATTCTCGTCTTCAGCTCAGGAATGGTTCTCATCATATTTCGAGGGCGCCAACAGGCTGTGCGTACTGGCCATATACTATCTGATTGGCGTGATGTGTCAATTGGCGTCCCTCAAGGCGGTATTATCTCTGCTCTTCTGTTTTCCATTTTTATAAACCTCATCACACTAAATCTCAAGTGTTCTTACCATTTGTATGCCGATGATCTGAAGTTATATGCGCAAGTGTAACCTTCAAATATCTTCAGTGCCATCTCATTTTTAAATGATGATTTGAAATATATCTCAGAATGGTCTACTGTGTATGGCATAAACGTGAGCCCGTCTAAATGCCAAACGATAATCTTAGGTAGCTCAAGATTATTATCTAAACTAGATATTCCCACCCTACCATCAATTATGTTTAATAATAATGCAATACCACTCTCTACTAATGTAAATAACCTTGGTCGGTACATTGATGATTAACATGGAAAAAACATATACAGGAGCTGAGTCGCAAAACTACTGGAACGTTGCGATCTCTATATCAATTTAAAAACTTTCTGCCCACCAATACCAAGATTTTAATTGTCCAGTCACTTATTGTACCTATTATTGATTATATCGATGTGTGTTGCTCAGACCTGTCTCAAAATCATCTTAATACATTGGATCGTCTGCTTAACGACTGCATCACATAGATAAATATACAGTCTTCGTAAATACGACAGTGTATCTTCTTTTCGTACTCAGCAAAACTGGCTGTCTATCCGTCAGCGCAGATGTGTTAGAATACTCTGCACCCTTTTCACAATTCTGAAAGATTCATGTGCTCCCAAGTATTTGAAATCCAAATTTCAATAATAGGGAGATTCTTATAATTGTTCTCTCCGCTCTTCGGCTAATCTTAAGTTACACACTCCTTTACACCGTACTGGTTATTCATCTCACTATTTCGCCCTCACCGCCATCAGACTCTGGAACAATATCCCTCTTGACATTAAAAAAGCTCCCAACAAATTCGTTTTTAAAAAGCAAGTCCGTAAGTATGTCATAAAATCGTTGCAAGTTTTAACTAACACAGTTTTCATTTTAGTATATATTTATATATATAATATATATATATATATATATATATATATATATATATATATATATATAAGATTAAGATATATACACATATTATACGTATGTGTGTATATCTTAATCTTAATATATATATATATATATATATATATATATATATATATATATATATATATATATATAAATTACGTGTCACGTTGTTTCTCCGCGATGGACTCCTAAATTACTTAACTGAATTTAATCAAATTTACACACAGTGTGCAGTTTGGTCCAACTTGAGAGATAGGATAGTTTTTTTCCACATGAGTGACACAATATTTTTTTTGCGAATTTAAGGATATTTAATTGGACATGACAAAGGGTCGTCGAAAAAGGCAGAACATCGTCTGCCTGGCAAGATTGTAGATATATATTTTTGTAGTTATGTGTATATATTATTTATATATACATGTGTTTTATATATATATATATATATATCTGGTTATTGCTGCACCGCCTCTAAAATGTCTATCTCTGTTTTGCCTAATGGTTTACTGGGAGAGAATACCCTATGGCATGAAGTCCGCCATGTGTACTATTTTGTGCATGAAAGTATAAATAAATAAATAAAAGATTAAGTGGCAACTTAATGCCTTAACTTAATCTGCTGGCATGCCTAAGTAAGTACAGTATCAGTATCGGCAGGAGTAATAAATTAATAAAATTAGACGTAGTAGTTAGTTAGCTGCGAATCTAAGATTTACTTATCGATTTTCTGATGGTGGATAACCTTAGTGTACTATAGTGCACATATATCAGAAATGTGGAGAATAATAACAAAGGCTCCTATTCTGGCTGAAGCAGCTAAAGGTGTGTGTTTTGATTTCCACATTCCAATTATTTCTAATAATTACCATTTCAATTTAAAAGGCTACACTTTCCACTAATTTAGCATTATTGCGAAGGTCAGACTTTAAAAGTAGTAAGTATTAATTTTAAACTCTCCGTGCTTTTACCATATTAAGCTGTATGTTAGCTATGAGAATTAGCCAAACGCCAAATTAAAGGTTTCTTTTGAAAAGTAAAGTAAAAGTGGTTCTCGATATGATGTCGTTTTTCGACTACCTAGCAGGCGAAGTCTCGAGCAAAACCGAGTGAAATATAATTTAATATTTACGTATTCTCACAAACAATTTTTGCGAAAAATATAAATAAAATTAAATTTAGCTGGTCTGCAATTTCCCAACGGATGTACGAGTCACATTTCGAAGACATATTATAAACACCGTTTGGAATTTAGTGCATATCCCACTGCATCTCAGTAAATTTTAAATTTGTTATAACAAAATTTGATTTACTTCACAAATTATGCGACTTTGTACAAGTTTTATTTAGTTTAGGCTTTTATTAAACTATATTATACATAAAGTTTGTGTTTTGTAACTGTTATCGGAAGTGAAGTTAATTCAGGTATTGTAGAGATTACGTGATCATTTCTTATACTGCCGGGTACTATAAGGTAGACTAAAACAATATTTCTTACAGAATAAGGGTAACACATGAACACACAGCAAGAAAAGAGCTTACTCCTTTCTAAAGGGCCAGCAACGCACCTACAGTTCCCCTGGTATTGCGGTTGTTGATGGCGGTGGTAGATACTTAATATCTGGTAAACCTTATGCTTGTTTGCCCTCTCTTCTATAAAAAGTTGATTCTGTCGAATGACTTCATTAAAGGCTTCGTGGCGAGGGATGCGACCAGCACTCAACGGAGCGCACACTAGGGCGTGCTGGCTGAAATTGTTGACCTTTTACCACAGTCGCAGTGATGGACCTCATTGGTTTTTAAGCCTAATCTCATGATGATACCAAGAGACAAAGTAGTACTGTTCAAGCGTGTTTAGATATCCGATAAGGGCAGCGCATTCAATTAGTAGCCCGTCTCCTTCTCCACAAAAGCTATAAGACCAGCTTGTTCTGTAGGGTTTCCGCAGTTTTCTAAAAGGTTTTTCCGAACCTATTAAAAACTGCGGAAACGTCTTACCTCTTACGACATTCACTAGATGATATGGGTTAGTGGATATTCTTACACCGCCACTATACGGTATGTCTTACCAGGTCGTTACTATAATATGTAGTATGGGGCGAAATGCATGAAGCTGCCACTCGTCAACCTAATGATAATAATATATTAACTCGTATCATGATATAAAAGAAACCAAAAAGGTAAAATGATGGTTACTGTGATGAAAACAATTTTAAACAATTTCCTAAATTTATAATTTTTTTTTAATTATATTAACATCTGTTTCCTTATCATTATTATTCGTTACCTTAAAATAATAATGCATTACCTTAGAGCGGATCGCGAATCACGCTCTTACTGTTTGTGTTGTGTTTTAATTGATGCTTTCATTATGACAATTTATCTTTATGAGGTTGTTTAGAATTTTTTAAGGTACGATGGTTGTTAAGAGTACTTTTGTGTTAAGGCTTGACTTTTTAGAAACTAACTTGGCCTTCCCTTCCAAATAACCGCGGAATTGAATGTCACTTTATATCTCAACGTCGAGCATTCTAAGTCAACTCTTTGTAATGTTCTGAAATTCAGAAAATAATACTAAAGGGTTCTTTTTGGCAGTAAACTACAAACCAGTGTTATCTGAGGGTTAAACTGGGCTAGATTTAGTCACCCCTCACTCGTGGACTTTACTTAATAATGTCTAGTTTTCAGACTTTATGCAGATGTCTATGGGCCGCAGCATCTACGTATAATCACAAGAAGCACGTGCTCGTTTGTCGCTTTTCTTCTTTAAAAAAGACAAGTTTGTTCTAGCACCCAACGACGATGAGTATTAGCTTAGTCAGTATTGTTCGGCATAAAAATGTATATTACCACCACCACCACTCATTAGCTTAGTATCAATGCCGTCGAAATCTTAGTAAAGGTATGCACATTTATGGATCTGAGATCCATAAGTGGTTGTAAAAGTGTCTGCCTAACATGAGGTCGCGGGTTCGAATCTTGGATTGGGTAAAACAAGAAGTACTTGAGATAGTTTTGAGTCCTGTGCCTGATCTCTTAAAAAGCCACGCCCATCATGCCTTCGTGGATGTACAGCCACCCCAATGATACTCTCTATGGGACGTCATGGCAGTACGGACTTTTCTATCCAGGGCGTTAGGTTTCAAAGGTGCGAGACGTTTGTCACTGCAATATTCAATCCGCCTACCAAGTGTGACGATAAGATAAATCCTCTGTGTATCGCGTGAGGTTCATGTCTAAGACCCTTTACCTTTAAAGGCTAATGAGAAGAATAAACATACAAATTGTTTGTAGGAGCTTGACTAGAATAAAGATAGTTATTTTAGATTTGTTTAATGTTCACTCTACCGTGTGCGTAACCGTGCAGTGGCAATATAAGAATATACACTACTCCAGAAATGGCAAACCTTTATACGTTTATACCAATGAGCCATTTTTCTAAAGAAATATTTAATGAGGTCATAGACGCGCCGTTAAATAATTTTGATTTCGTGATTATTGGGAAAATATTAATACAAAATACTATCAACACAAAACTTTTTATTTACAAAAAGAAATAAAGAGTTTTGAGTTGAGACATTTATTGTTATGAATTGCAAAATGCATTTTGCATTTTGTAATGTATAGTTGCATTTTGAAATATATTATAATAAATGTTACGCGTAATTCAAATTAAAATAAAGTTAGTGTAACTTCTGTTGTTACAAATTAGATGACAAATAACTTATGTTCGGATATAATTATCTACATGAGTGTAAGAGCGAGCGTAAGTGTGAATACGTATGCATGTGTGAATAGGTTCAATATTTAAAGGCATATTTTGTTCAATCAGTTGCAAATAAATCATCACGTAGTAAACACGTCTTTCTGTGAGCACAAACTCTTACAAACGAAAGTGAACCCTAACGTCTATTACATAGTGGTCCTTCGAGCCGGATTTCAATTCGACCTACGACGTTCCTGCGCCGCGCGATAATATAAAAGGACTGTTCAAGCGACGAGCTTAGAACAAAAGAAGAGGTTTGCGTAAACAAGTTTTTATGCACGTTTAATGCATCATATTATGGCATCGAGTTGTAGATTGGAAATAAATAAATTATTATAACACGGAAATACCTAAGAAACAACATTTGAGTTTATACACGATTTGATTTTGACACAGTTTTATATACTTATACCGAAAATGGCTAGTACACCGGAACAAATACTAAATGTGTTGGAAGATACAGCTATATTGTTAGGAAAAACTCAAGCAAATTTAAAGAAATGTCCAAAACAACGCCTAACGAAGCTTACGTAGAAACACGTATTAAAACCGTTGAAGAATACTGGTCTACATATAAAAAGGCACATGAAGAATTAGTGAAGTTTGTTCCAAAACCGAAATGACAAGATATTACGTATTTCGTTAATGAAGAATATTTTATTCAGGAAAATTTATATATTTGTATACTAGCCGATCTTTTATTATTATTTTCGCTTAACAAGTTATCGTCTTCAATACCTATGCAATTTGATAATAATAATTCGGGTACTTCTAAAGAAACGCATCTCAAGTTACCAAGGATTCAACTTCCAATTTTCTCGGGAATTTAGATGAGTGTCCTGCTTATCAAGATTTTTTTACATCATTAGTGCATAATAACACATCATTAAGTAACGTACAAAGGTGCAAGTCGGAGAAGCCCTGAAACACCCATCATCATGCTAACTATGGAATGTCGTGGAACATGCTTAAAGAGCGTTTTGGCAACAAGCGGATTATCATTAATTCAATATTAAAAAGATTGTTTACCCAAAGAAAAATAAGTGCACAAACGGCAAGTAACCTCAAATCTATTTTGGATACTACAACAGAATGCCTGTATGCATTAAAAAACCTTGGGCTATCAACAAGCTCCTGGGATCCACTCATTATATTTTAGTTGTACAAAAACTGGACCCAGAGACTCACCATGATTGGGAAGAAGATGCTTACAAGGATAATGCTGAAAACTTACCTACATGGGACACACTCAATAAATTTTTACAGTTAAAATTCCGCACTTTGCACGCCGCCAACCAGAGAAAGACCAACACCTAGAGGAAGAGAATACGCTGTTCACTTATCTGCGAGTACTAATCATACTGCGACTTCTACGAAATTAAGAGTTTGTGCTATGTGTAACGAAAATCACACATTGTGTCACTGTGAATTGTTATTCATCAAGCTAAGCCTAAGTGAGATGTGATTACATAAAGAAACATAATCCGTGCTTTAATTGTCTGGCCCCTGGTCACTCTGCACGACGATGTCGCCTGAAGATGTCCTGTAGAACATGTCACAAACGTCATCACACGCTCACGCACCATTTCACGCCTATGACGTCATCAAGCCAGCCAGACAATTACAATGTCACACTTTCATCACATGTCGCTTCTAAGGTGTCCACTGTATTGCTCGCCACAGCACTCATACCAGTAAGAAGTTACGATCCAAAACAAGTGACAGTGTTACGCGCGTTAATTGATCACGGCTCCCAGGCTATGTTTATGAGTGAAAGAGAAGCCCAGATGTTACGATTAAGGAGAACGTCTATCAATGGCACTATCACTGGCGTTGGCTCTACTAAAACAAACGTTAAATATGCTGCAGAAATTGAACTTCTCTGAAGGCACGACCCAAGCTTCAACATGAGAATCAAATCGTACATAATGTCAACGCAACTGACTACTCAACTGCCGACTCAAACTATCTCTACAAGCACCAGGCCGCACTTGCAAGGACTTGTTTTGGCTGACCCAAGCTATAATCAATCAGGACGAGTAGACCTATTACTAGGAGTCGACGTGTGTGCTCAAATAATGAAAAGCGAAGTTATCAAGGGACCTCCAGGAACACTTTGTGCTCAAAATATGACCCTGGGTTGGATTCTGTTTGGGAGCGTGGAAGACAAACCCGTCGATAAATTGATTGTTATGCACCATAATCTTGACCTAAACGATATACTTAAACGAATGTGGGAACAAGATGCATACGATAAAGTAATAACGAAGAAAAGGAAACTACAAAAATTAGAACAGTATTTGATGCATCAAAAAGAGGAACCAACAACATCTCACTCAACGACGAGTGGGACCACAGCTACAAGGAGACATGAGAAGTCTTGTAATGAGATGGCAGATGAAAAGAATCTGCTTTGTAGCGCATATACATAAAATGTATCTCCGAATCATGGTCACGAAAGAAGACAGGGATCTGCAACGAGTACTCTGGAGATATGATGATCAAGATCCTCTCAAGGACTACCGACTTACCAGAGTCACGTTCGGAACTGCTTCTGCTCCTTACTTGGCAGAAAGGACCTTGCAACAAGTAGCTCATGACGAAGGCCAAAACCATCCCGAAGCAGCAGAAATAATAAAGAGGGATTACTTCATGGATGATATGATGTATGGGAAAGACAACCTCGCCGATGCTATCAGATTAGCCAAAGACGTAGACAGCATACTGGATAAGGGAGGCATTAAGTTAAAAAAAATGGTGTTCTCATGATGCAGACTTCCTAAAGGAATTTGAAGAGTCAGAAAGAAGTTCTCATGTAAAACTGGACATAACATTAGACGGGATTACACGAGCGTTAGGACTACACTGGAACATGGGCAAATATTTATTTCAATACAACTTAAATCTACCAGCTACGGTAAAAATAATTACAAAGAGAACAATTATGGGTGACCTACAAAGATAATTTGATCCACTGGGCTGGTTGGCACCTGCTATATTACCTGCCAAACTTCTAATCCAAAGATTATAGCTGCAAGGATTAGCATGGGATGAGGAGGTGAACGTAACTATTGCTGCAGAATGAAACAATATACGAGATTCGTTTCATATGTACCTATCTGATATCGAAGTAAACAGATGGTTAAATACTACTAAAGCCACACTAAACAATGTACTATCCACGGATTCTGTGATGCATCATCTCGAGCTTACGCTGCAGTAGCCTACCTAAGAGTAAAAAGAGAAAGCGGTGAAGTGAAGACATCAATCATCGCTGCTAAAACCAAGGTTGCACCTACAAAACCACAATCCCTACCTCGTCTGGAACTAAGTGGCGCTGTATTGCTTGCTAGTCTTTTAAAACAGATAAAGGAATCATATAACGTACCTGCCTGTCAGATATTTGCTTGGACTGACTCAACCATTGTACTCTCGTGGTTGTTTGATGATCATGAAAGATGGAGCATTTACGTGAGAAACAGGGTTGTTGAAATATTTGACACAATCGGCAATCACAATAGGTATCATGTCAAATCGCCAGAAAACCCAGCTGACTCCGCTTCACGAGGGCAATCATTGCAAGCTAAAAAATGATGAACTGTGGTGGAAGGGCCCAGAGTGGCTGAGAGTAGGGGAAATTCAATACAGCAGACCAAATACAACATGGACAGACCTGGAAAGAAAGAAATCAATACATGTAAATTTGAAATTAGACAAAGAGTATTAGTACAAAATTTGAGGATTGTGACAAATTGCAAGAATTGCTTAAGGTGATTGTATAATCTAAAAGATTCTTGAAGGGAAAGAAAATGGAATACAAAGACTTACCTGTGACCACGATTGCGTCACTCAGACCTAGAAATTTAATTTTTTTTTACTACACATACTTAACAAATAGTACTTGGATAGAGGCTTTAATTTATAATTATTACACCTTTGCAGAAAATTGGGGAAAAAACACTTTTCTTACATTCATTTTCAAATTAGTATCACTTTCGAAGTAAACCTGTATTCAAATTATACATAATCTGATGGCTTATTTAATAAAATTTCCATTGATATATGATTTTAATATACCTTTATACAAAACGTCTTGAAAATAGTCATTTTAATGAACAGCAGGATGTACGCCATGTTGGCCAAAATGACCCCGACATACGAGTGTATATCACAATTAAACATTAAAATAATTAGCAATAGTAGTCCACGTTCTAACTACAATTACAAACGGATGCACTTCCCGCTCGCCACGCTGCGCTGCCCCGCGCAACGCGCCCAAACACTCCGTAGCATAGAATCACTTGCATTCGTTTGTTAATAAAGCCCGCAATACATGTTGGCCAAGCGTCAACCAACGTAGCGTAGGCAAATTGATACATGGCGAGTGCTGAAGTCTACATGTTGGCCAAGTTTAAATGAATGAACATTCCAAAATGGCCGACTAATATGTGGACACGAATTGCAGAGTGCAGGCGAGCGCCTATCATTTCGTCGTTCGTGGTGAGCGATTCCCAGTGGTGGCAAGACAAACCAAACAAACGTTGCAGCTCACCTTCACTCAGCCAGTTCGGCACTCGAACGACGATCAACGGCGAGGCTAGATAAATAGTGTGTTACTACGTTGGTACCTATACATCTTCGCTCGGCCAACATGTATGCAGGCTTAATACTTCATACGTGGTAGAGCCACGCTGCAGTTGTATTAGTAGTATAGTTGTAGCACGAATGAGTCGGCTCGACCAGGGAAGGACACTCTCACAAAACACCAGCGTTAAATTGCAGCTTAATGCTGCTGTGTTTCGTATGGTGAGTGTAGAGAACTGAAGACCCTTTTTACTGGAAACGAGGCATTCCATTTTAGTTCTCAAGGATGATAACGCACCTGCATTTTGATTTCTAATCGAGGATAGATGTAGATGTCTATGGGCCGCAGCAACCACTTACCATCAGTTGAACTGTGTGCTCATTTGTCACACTATTCTATAACAAAAATATTGAACTTTTTGGTCGGTGGCATGCCCAAAATATTGTATCGTGTGCCGTCGATAGCATGCGTGCCATTGGTTCCTCACCCCTGCACTACTCTATATTGTACAGTGAGTGACATAATAGTTGACAGAGGCAAACTGAAACAGGAGCTGGACCCCAGTATCTTCCTCATAACATTTAAAAAAATACGAAACTGCAGTTGTTAATTCGCTTGCTAAGCGTAGCAACTATGGCAAATTCCGCCCTAGGAGGCGATATATGGGGTGGCTTATGTTTAGCAGTGGACTTTTATAGCCTGTAATAGATGGATGGATGAACACCCTACTGTTTATCATAATGGTTTTGTATATGGTATATATATTTTTTGTTTGATACCAGCTGGCACGGTAGACGTTGTTCTGTCTTTTCCGGTAACAGAAACAGAAACAGAAACTTTTTTGTTCAATGTAGATTATAACAATACTTATTGAAAGTCACTTTTTTAATTTACCACTGGTTCGCAAAAAAAAACCTCTGTCCTGGGAAGAACCAGCAAGAAACCCAGCGGGACTATTTTTTTTTTCCAATAATAGCTTACAATAATGTTTATAATTAACAACACAAGACAAATCGCCGTCCCCGGAGAATAAAATGATAACTGTCTTAGTGTTAGTGTTATGTCATTTTTGGGATCCGTGGGTAGAAATACATCTGCTCAATTTTTTCTTTTTCAAAAATTTTTATACAGTTATTTTACGAAGTTACAAAATTTTAAAATAGTATTCAAAGGTTTAACACAGGCCTTAAAATATGAGAATAAAGTTTTAATATAATATTATTATAGAAAAATGCATTCCTACTTGTAAGTATTACAAACACCCATAGAATTATGTTCTCGTGGAAAATATTTGAGTCGATAACGATACAAGCAGTTATCATTTTATTCTCGTTCAAAACCAATCACTCATTTCGTATAAATATGTGTTAGTAAAACTACTTTTATGGTTTGAACAGTAAGACTTATTGCCATTCTCTTCACTCACTTAGATTATACGAAAACGCAATTTCCATGGTAGATATAAACTTGCCAATAATTCCAGCGTAATGGTAATGTTCACTTACATAGTGACAAATTAATCGAAAATAGAAAACGAAAATGAAAGAAATGAAGATTTCTCACCAGATGAATCTGAGTATTTAACGAGCCCAGAAAGAAAGAAAATATTATAACAATGCGAAAGTCCATTAAGCATTGGAGGAAACTTAGATTACATAGACACAGCCAGTTAGAATATAATAAGAATACCATCAACTATTTGCAACATGTCTTTAGTTTTGAATACAATTTATCTTGTACCACACCTTTTAGTCATATATGAAGCTAATAGGTTGCAAGACACTCCTAAAGAACACACACAGAATGTATTTTTGATTCGATACAAACTTCACCACATGAAAGTAATGGTGAATGGATGGATAGAGGTACAAAACAAAACTGTTATCAAAAAGATGCCTAAATAAAATATTTTAAAACTAAACGTCAACCTCTTATACTCGTAATATTATTGATAATCATGAAAATGAAAAGGAGCGGAACCATCACCGTCTCTTTTTGATTTGGATGCAATATTATAACTTGAAAATGTTTTTGGTTTTATATTGTCGGCAAAACGACAAACAAACAATTAACAAAACGATTATTACCAATGAAAACATAATACTAGTCATCAACATCTGACACAAACCGGAGAAAACAGTAACGTA
Organism: Parnassius apollo; assembly: GCA_907164705.1. Taxonomy (NCBI): domain Eukaryota; kingdom Metazoa; phylum Arthropoda; class Insecta; order Lepidoptera; family Papilionidae; genus Parnassius; species Parnassius apollo. The sequence goes on from CAJQZP010000081.1 coordinate 5,573,612, forward strand.
GCCGACAATCAGAGCCCAGATTATATTGAAAACTATGATAGAGAAAATCAAATCAAAATGTGTAGTTATCATTTAGTATAGTTCAAGAACCAACAAAGGGAAAAATACAAGAAAACTTAAACAAAATTTAAACGAAAAACAAGATGTTAAGAATAATAATTAAAAAAATTGAGGAAAAGCGTATAAAGGGTGTAGACCGAAGGATATGTATGACAAAAGAGTTTTAAAAAGTTAGTTGTAAGTACCCGAAGAAATGTGGCGAAAAGATAACTTATGAGCAGAGAGAATACATAATGCAGCAATATTATAAAATAAGAGATCACGAGAGACACTGACAACTATCGTAAGTCATACATTGGTCAAAGATGTTAAGTAAATCACCGTAGAGCGAAAACGCAACCAAACTCATTCGATCAATTACTTCTTTATAATAGACTCAAAAAACCACTAAATGTCAATACGAGGCAATATTCAACACCAAGTTTTTTTTAACGAAAAAAACCGATAGCGAGTGCTCTCAGTGTGCTCATTAATGACAGGCCGATTCAGAAACTCAACAAATATTGCAAGAAAAATATGATGATCATCAAAAAAAAAAAAAAAAAAACAACGTACGGCAAATTAAAAAAGAAGAAAAAGAATCTGTTGATCCTTCAAAAACAACTGTAGCAATCTTCGATTTGGAAAAGGTTTTGAGCATCCCACAATCTGAGGTTGGATCTTTCCACTACAAAAGGAAGTATCACATTTATAATTTCAAGGTATATGATGCTACTGGAAGTAAATTTGTTATGTTTGGCAATGAAATTGGTAGTTGCTTACGTCAATTTCTACTTAATAAGAAACAAAGAGGCATCCATAACATATGATTTTACTCCAACGGTTGTTACGAACAAAACAAAAACAGATTTATATACGCTTTATATCTTTATGCTGCACGGAAGCTTCAATTGAATATCACACATGGATTCTATGAATCTGGCCACGACCGGAGTTTTCGATTCATGTCACCATTGAACGTGAATCAAAACACACAGTTGTATACACGCCTGAACACAATTATTATGAACTCGAAAGTATAAAGGAGTTAATAGAAAATAATAAACTGGTTAGAAAATGAGGAGAGCCAAAAAATATCATAAACTCAAATCATGGAAGTAAATGCTTCATATTCAAATCGCATTGGTAAGACCAGTTACCAAGCCTAAGTCCTGGCTATGAACCTGAACTCCAAACGTTATAAATTAAGCCTATTTCAATAAGCTATGCTTTATATGAAGATCTTATGAGCTTCCGTAAGACAGGAGATATTCCAAGTTACTGTCGTGGTTTTTACGAGTTCTTTACTTATGACAGTAACTGTTCTGGTAGCAATTACGACAGTGAGGAGGATCGTTACGATTAATAATCATCATCATCGTCTTTATCATCTTTACAGCCTTTCACAAGTCCACTGCTGAATATAAGCCTTCCCCAAGTAATGCCACAAAGCACGGTCCTGAGCCACCTGTATCCATCGACTTCCTGTATGTCTTACCAGGTCGTCACTCCATCTAGTGGGCGGTCGCCCTACACTACGCCTACCGGTAAGAGGCTGCCACTCGAGAACCTTTCTTCCTCACCGGTTATCAGTTAATAATCACCCACTTTTATTTTATTTTTTAAACATTAATTTATAAGAAATTGATTTTTTTGTGATAAATGTAAATTTGAAGCTGTATTAATAATAACAAATTATGTAATAGATAATATTAATAATTTCTTTCTCGTAATAATAATTTAGATATCAAGTGATCATAAAGCTGACTTTTACTAATATCAAATAGGTACAACGAGAGTAAATTAAGAAATATACTGGTTTTTTTTTTCAATTTTGTTTTGATTTTTGAGGAGTGAGAACCTAGTTTTGTTTGCTATTCAACAATTTGGAAGACATTAGTTACAAAACTAATTTTCGGAAACTTATATTGAATAAAACTAATGTTGAATCATATCATAGTTTTATTGGGACATCAAACTAAAAGTCCATATCAGAAAAAAGTTTTACAATATTTCCTATAATAAGACGATATTAAAGTAATATCATGATCACTTGCAGCTTAAAAACCCGTAGAATAAAATGATAAGTAAAGAGTGCAATATTTAACTATGGTCAGGCTGTACGGAGAATAAAATGATAATCGACATTGTACAACTTACACGAAGATTGATTTTGACTAACTTCTTATTTTTTAAATAATATCTCTATTTTACTAATTAGGCATGTTCCACTTAAATATTTCGAACACACAAATTTTTTTTTTCAAAGCTAACAATCATCAGTCTACGTTCGGTATTTAAGGAGTAAACAACGAAGAATGTTTTTTATTTTTCCTGAAAAGTTGCTATTTTGTGATTATCATTTTATTCTCCGGGGACGACGAAATTAGAAATAGCTTGGTAGCGATCACCCTTCCCAGGTAGTAATTGAGTAACTGGTACTACTAGCTTGAAAGGAAAGGTAGGTATTGCAATGCGTTTTACTCGTATTTCTCCACGGATATTTTACAGAATTAATTAAAAAAATATTAATAACCAACCTTACGGCCTCCTATAAAGTCCAGATCTTGTGACTTTTTGGCACTGAACCAACTTGGGGAATATGAGTCCTTTTGTCTATAATATGGAATTTGTTGCAACATCACTACAAAATTCATAAGGCTATATCATCACGTGGCTGTCATAAAAAGCGACAAAGAAACAATACAGGATATGAAAAGCAGCATCTTCTCGTAACAACTTAAAATAATAGAAAACTGCGGTTGCCAAAACCGAATGCCAAGTATGTTAACTATGGCAAATATGAGGCAATTTATGGGGGAGGCCTATGTTCAGAAATTGACTTTTGATAGGCTGTAAAGGATGGATGAATAGAATTTGTTAATAACTTGACTAAGGAACCATCCAAATAAGGAATAAGCCATTGTCTTGACAAACCAGATATATTGTGTAAATATTACCTGAATCGATCAAGTCCATCAGTTTAAACGATCAATAACAGACTAACTAACGATTAATATTTTATTTATTCCTATAAACTCGTATTTTACTCATAAAATAAATACTAAAATATATGTTTTATAAATTAAAATAAGTAAAACTAGCGACATTTTCATGGTAAACTACACTTATTACTTCACCATTTACGTATGATTCGGAAAAATTTAAAAGGAAATTCATTGTACCATATACATGGAGTGTAGTAAACAATTCTTTATTCTATTCCGTATTTGGCTACTTTGTTAGAAGACTGAATAAAAGACGGAAAAGAAACAATAAAAGCCATGCGACTCGATTTATTAAGCAAAAAAGAAAATTTTAATACCACAAGAGCGTGTGTTTGTCAACTTTGGTAGCGCATGGGCTTAATGCTGGCTGTAAATGTTCACTCAACCTGTGTTTGACCTCGCCCTGATAAAGTTACAAGTGGCGATTTTCTAAGTGCTCGGCGAAGAAGGAAAACATTGTGACGAAACATGTATATGTTTGAAATTCGAGGGCATATGAAGTCCGCACACAAGCAGTTTATAATATTGTTTTATATAATATATATATAATAAATTTTTTATATATATGTATATATATAGGGACGTCTCAGTCGAAAGTTTATCGACCAAATTGGCGATTTATTAAAAATGGGCCAAATTAAGAGTACCCTTAACTGACGAGCATTTATGCATAGGTATATGGATCTAGAGAAGGCGAGAGAAGTGTGTCAGGATCGTACCAAGTGCAAGTCTGTAGTCTCTGCCTGCCCCTCTGGGTGACAGGACTGATGGTTTATTTATTAGTATTGTTACGAGCTTAGGGTTCGTGACAATAAAAAATTCCGATTGAATTACAAAAATTAACACTTTAATTTTCTTTACACTAATTAAACTTAAAACACTAATAATAAATCACACTGATTCACTTTGTTTCGCTCCGAAGCTTCGCTTGTCTCGCCAAATTCAATACTTCCCCGATCGCACCTTGCAGCACCTATAAATACACATTAGCACCGAAACATCCAGAACATTCAAGTAAATACGCGCAAGGCGTCGAAAGTTTGAGTATCGGCTTCTAGAAGCTTATTTCTTATTTTTTGCCACCAGATGGCACTGTCGGTTGAAAGATTAGTGATGTCATTTTCTGGAAAGCTCCCCCCCGCTCTCGTCCCTGACACTACATGACGTCAACTTAGGCACGCAACAGTATGTATTGTACATTTTTATTTTTATTAAAATATAAATACAAACAAAAACCTATGAGCAAATCTATGGCATCAGTCACTATTCGACTTTTGATGGGCTGTAAACTGTAATGGTAATGGTTATTGTACAGATTACAAATAAATTTTGACTGAAAACAATTTTTTATATTTTTATAACTGGTGAACTACCACGGGTGAGCCGTGGTAGCTCAAATGGTTGACGCTCGCTGTAAATTTCACACAGTACGCGAGCAAGTCGGGTTGCAATTTTACGTGCTGTTTTACCCCTTTCTCGGCGGTGAAGTAAAACATCGTGAGGAACCCGCATGTCTGAGAAATAATAAAAAAATATTTCAATGTGAAGTTCGCCAACACACATTGGGGCAGCACGGACAATTCCTTGCCCTAAAACCCTCTCAGAAATCAGTGGAGGCCTGTGTCTAGGAGTGGGACGTACATAGGCTGTAACTTTTTAAACTGGTGAATTAAAAACAAAAAAAGCTTTTCAGAAATAAGAGGAAGTCTGAGCTGTAGATAAAATGTAATTTTACTAACTCATTATGAACGCCCAACGCCCCGTTCTACTAACCACACTCTACTCGGTCTTAAGCTAAGACCTAGGCAAAGAGAAACTGCAGCTATATTATTGTTGTAGCATGAATAGGTCGGCTCAATTAGGGTAGGACCACGGTCTCATATAATAGCGGCGTAATATATAAGCTTTATGGTGCTTTGTTTTGTATGGTTAGTGTAGAAAACCGGAGACCCATTTTACTGGAATCGAAGCATTCTATCTCAGCCATCAGGGGCGACAACGTACACGTTCCACTTACACTGAAGTGAAGTGAGTGCTCTTTTGTCACCTCATACTATAAACAAGTGTCAAAATTAAAAAAAATGTATATTCGACTTCATTATAAATAAAATGAGAACATCGTCAATGTAGTCGAATTCAATTAAATAAGGATTATTAAGGATAACTAAAAACTACATGGTCAGATAGTTTATATAGGACACACCAAACATAAGAAACAACAACTTTCAAACAAAAAACAATAGTTATCATAATCGGTTCAACTAGAAAAAGTTCTGAGATAACACACAGAAAAAATACAGTCGATTTGAAAACCTCCTTCTTTTTTCTGACGTCTGACGGACCGCTAACTACAAAGCCATTAGCGCTAATCCGTTATTCAACTACTGGCGTGAAATAATACAGGCATTTTAAGTTGAATTTGACTCGTTGACCGGATTATTATTAACGTTGGTAGCATTGTATCACCCTTTGTATAAAAAATGACGCCTCCATTCTTCTTATTTTTGTTTGTTATTTACATAAAGAAATAGAAAAATTGCAAAATACTTCATTATGACGAGGGTGACGCGTGCCAAACAGTTATTTTATTCAAACCTCAGTCTACGCTTTTTCTGTTTAATATTGAATACGCAATGGAAAAATTACATTAAAGGTCAAATAAAACTATATTTATGAATTTTGTCGCGTTTTGTGGTCTGATCTACGCAAAAAATATTTAAAAAATAAAAATAATTAAAAATTAATATTGAAAAACATTTAAAAATGTTATATTCAAAACTGAATGTAGCTAGGCCAACTATGACATTGGAACGTCAAACATCTCAGTCCCCCCGTAAACATGGATGCTGTAAAGCACCCGAAACGTCGGGAATTAAAAATAAGCTAAAATAGTTAATTAAACGCGATAAAATCCTATGTATTCAATGGGTAGTGTTTGCGTAAATTTAAAAATCATTAACATTGTAGGTCATCATCACACTTTTAAGTAAAACAAAAAACAAAATAAAGAAAACAATACATCATCATCGTCATCGTCATCATTACAGCTCCTAATTAATATAAACAGGCGTTAATTTGCGGAAATATATTATATTAAAGATGTTAAACATTAATTAGCTAAGATTATAGTAAAAAATTATATTTTTTAGTTTGAAGAGCAACTCCAGCTTTCCCCCCAACAAGTGCACCATCCTCGTTATCACCAATCCCAGAACTAAATTGGACTACACTTAGAAAGTCAATATACCCACCCACCTCTGCCGACTATTGGGCAGATACCTCTTTTAATTTCTCAAAGGATTATAGAAGTAATTAGGTAATTACTCCAGTGCACGTTAGCAGTCTTCACATTTTATCAATTTTGTTTTCTGCAGATATGCATGTTTCTTCACTTTGATTCCATAATTTTATGTTTTGTGTATTTAATTTTTGTATTCACGTGAAATAAGATTTTTCCCATTTCACCCTACCCTTCAAATTATATTAAGACACAATTTATAAAAATCTTCCATTCGTATTCCTATTACCTACTGAGATAGAAATTTGCAAAGTCCTACGCCTTATTAAAAAAACAGGGATCTCCTGTTTCGCCTGGATGGAATATATTAATGTTATTACTATACATATGCATACGCGTAGTAGGTTGTTATCGCGGTGGTTATATCTGTTGTTTTTTTTACTTCTCGTAACGCGTACATAAAACTGCTTAACTTTCTATGTAATTTTTCTATATGTGGTTTCCAAATAATATGGGTATCTATTCATTGATTAAAACTACTTTTACGGATTTTATCGCGTTTTATTTATATTAATTTCAATACCCGACGTTTCGGGTGCTTTCCAGCACCCATGGTCACGGGGGACTGAGGTGACTGACGTCCCGATGTCAAAGTTAACCCGGAGTACTTTCAGCTTTTTAATTATTGTCTTTGGTCCGATCTACGCAGAATGAACTAACTGTATTTTGAAGTCTTGCAGTGGTATGCTTGGGTTTAGTTTTAATTTTATTAATTATAGGATCCAAAGCAGGTGGTAGTAGCCAGCCTCCTTCTCTATTGAAATTAGGATGTTTTTTAATTCCGGGAAACGTTCCGGGAAGTCTGCAGTTTGCGATCATATTCTAGATGGCCCCAATCATTACATCAGATTTGATAGACCACAAATCCTCGCGAAAGAACATCGATTCCTACCAAGGATGATACGTGAGGCTATTGAAATTAAAAAACATCCTAATTTCAATAGAGAAGGATGCTAGCTACTACCACCTGCTTGGGATCCTATAATTAATAAAATTAAAACTAAACCCAAGCATACCACTGCAAGACTTCAAAATACAGTTAGTTCATTCTGCGAAGATCGGACCAAAGACAATAATTAAAAAGCTGAAGGTACTCCGGGTTAACTTTGACATCGGGACGTCAGTCACCTCAGTCCCGTCGACCATGGGTGCTGGAAAGCACCCGAAACGTCCGGTATTAAAATTAATATAAATAAGACGCAATAAAATCCGTAAAAGTAGTTTTAATCAATGTATAGTGTTCGCGTAAATATAAGAAATCATTATGGGTATCTATTATTAGGCCTAGTAGGTTGTGCTCGTTAACTGTATCTATAGTGAAGCCGTCATTATCTATTTTTATATCTAATTTTGGTTTTTTTATTTTGATGAAAAGACACCCCAGCACACTGCCTTGAGGTATTGAGGCATTAATAGTTTTAGTATCGGATCTAATTTTTTCATTTTATAACTTATGCGTCCGAATAACAGCCAAGAAGGCTAAATTTCCTACCTGAATGGTATTTTCCCCTATCCGTTTATCAGCTAGCATAAAGTTTAAGCAAGTAATTTAAATTTAATGGCTAATTATAAAATTAACCACCAAATGTAAATTTGATAATGAGAGCGGACTGAAACGTACCTGCACGCATTCTACAACCAATTTTTTTAAAGCGACCCAATTTTATACCATTGTTTTGGTAATCGTGCTATGTTTTATAAGTATAATTTTAAATACGTTGAAATATAGCACCCTAATTCCCCGAAATAAGTCTTTATAACAAGGGTATGTTCAAAGAAACTCTTTGCTTCCGAATAATGTCAATTAAGACGTTCCAACGGGAAAGCTTGCCAGTAATTTTTCGGTATTTAAGTCTCTTAAAATCCGCTGAAGTCTCATTTTCAAGATTAAAACATGCACTTCTTTGTCTCTGTGTTGACTAGTATTTTTATTCCAGGCAGCTACCAATTTTAGACAAATTTAGTGATTCAAAAATGAATATAACTTACATAAAGTGTCATAGCGTCTCGGATTTGTTTTAAATAATTATGCTGAAACACAAGATAAGATTACATTTGATGGTAATCGTAAATAAAAATTTGATTGTAACTTCAGCTCATGTATAGAAATACAGCCAAAACAAGGAATACGTAACTTAAATGTGGTACAGCTATGCTCCAACTATATTATAGTTCTAGGACGAATAGGTAGGCTCAACCAAGGACAGACTATGCTATATCATAGAATACGAGTCTGTAGAAGTATCTTAAAAACTGGTACTTATCTACATGTACATTTGCTACATATGTTATTTATTTATTTCTAAAATACAGTAATAGAGTATCTTTAAAATATGAAAGGGAAAAATAAATTTTAACTATCACATTGTATTCCTACATAACTTACAGTGTAGTAGAGGTGAAAGAATATTCACTACCCCACATAGATCCGCGGATGTCATAAGAGGCGATACAGGGAAACAAATCAGGACATGAGCAGCAGCGCCTCCCTAATAACGAATAAAAATAAAACACTGCGATTGTCAATTCATTTGTCAAGCGTAGAAACTATGACGAATATCACCTCTATGAGGTAATCTATTGGGGGGGGGTATGATCAACAGTGGACCTTAATAGGCTGTAAGAGTAACGGTTTTCCTATTCACATAGTCTTTGGGCGAGAAAAGAATCAGTTGTCATGTCAACTTAGTGTTTAATTTATAACCTGACTTTGGCTCTATAAAGTTATTTTTGATGATAGTAATGAACCATTAAAATATTCAAAATAAAAAGAAAACAAACAATTTATACTAGTATACTATTATTATTAATTCATAGTTTCATAACAATCACAACAAACGTCGAACGCGTGTAAAGAAATTCGTAGTAAAACGTACATTGCCACTCACATGATGTGGATGGTAATTATACCCTATAAATTTTAGCATGAAATTACATAAACAAACATAGCGTATAGATCTGTTGTCACACATGAGGACTAAGATAAAATATACACAGTAAGTGGGTCTCCAGCTTTCATCACTCATCATACAAAACACAGTAACATTATTTGCAGCCATAATACACTGCAGCAGCAACTATCACTCTCCCGGACATTTTAAACGAAAATAAAGATTACCCTATATAGCAGTAACTATCTAGTCAATATAATAATTGTTTTTACTATGTTTTATTTTACTTACGAAGACCTAACAAACAAAAGACTAATGAAGACTGACGGCGACTCACAAACAATTCTATTATTCAGCCCTCAGGCTTCGTTTCGTTCACCGAAAAATTGAACAAGGGATGAAAAAGAAACAATGAAAGGGATAAGAATGGATATTTGAACGCAGGGAAATATAAGAAATAAATAAAATAGTCCTATTTTAAACCCTATGTTTAATTTTTATAAGATTATTTTTATTCATCATCATCATCATTACAGCCCTTCACAAGTCCACTGCTGAACATAGGCCTCCCCCAAGTAATGCCACAAAGCACGGTCCTGAGCCACCTGCATCCATCGACTTCCTGCATGTCTTACCAGGTCGTCACTCCATCTAGTGGGGGGTCGCCCTACACTACGCCTACCGGTACGAGGCTGCCACTCGAGAACCTTTCTTCCCCATCGGTTATCGGTTCTTCGAGCTATATGGCCGGCCCATTGCCACTTCAGCTTACTAATCCGTTGGGCTATGTCGGTCACTCTGGTTTTACTGCGGATATCCTCATTTCTGAGTCTATCACGCAGAGAAACTCCGAGCATAGCCCTCTCCATAGCTCGCTGAGCGACCTTAAGCGTCCTCATACGGCCAGCAGTGAAGGACCACGTCTCAGATCCGTAAGTCATCACTGGCAACACGCACTGGTTGTACAATCTAGTTTTTAGAGATTGAGGTATACCTGACGAAAAGATATGCCGTAATTTCCCGAACGCTGCCCAGCCGAGTTGAATCCGTCGATTGACCTCTCGGTCGAAGTTGGACTTACCTAGTCGGACTATTTGTCCCAGGTAAACGTATTCGTCAACAACTTCGAGCATAGTGTTCCCAACAACTACCGGCATAGGTGTGACATGGACATTGAACATGATCTTTGTTTTGTCCATGTTCATCTTAAAACCTATCCGTTGGGAGGCACTATTGAGGTCATTGAGCATAGTGCTTAAGTCCTCCAGCGATTTTGCCATAAGGACTATATCGTCGGCAAATCGAAGGTGAGTGATGTACTCGCCATTGATGTCAATACCGTATCCTTTCCAGTCCAGTAGCTTGAAAACGTCTTCCAATGCAGCGGTGAAGAGTTTCGGGGATATAACGTCACCCTGTCTTACACCTCTCTGCAGTTGGATAGGTTTCGAGCTCTGGTTCTGTACTCGGATAGCCATCGTAGCCCTACTGTACAAACACTTCAGCACTTCGATATACCGACAGTCAACTTGGCACCGCTGAAGGGACTGTAGCACCGCCCAAATTTCGACGGAATCAAAGGCTTTCTCATAGTCCACATACGCCAGGCAAAGTGGCAGATTGTACTCTTCAGTCTTCTGTACAATCTGCCGCAGGGTATGTATGTGGTCTATGGTACTGAAGCCTTTTCGGAAACCGGCTTGTTCGGGAGGCTGGAAGTCGTCAAGTCTGCGTGCGAGACGATTCGTAATGACTCTCGAAAACAGCACGTAGACGCGGCTCAGAAGGGAAATCGGTCTGTAGTTCTTTAAGAGAGCGTTGTCGCCTTTCTTAAAGAACAAGACCACCGCACTTCTGCTCCACGCCTCTGGAGTAGTGCCACCATGGAGGACGGAATTGAAGAGCTTCTGAAGGACTTCAAGTACCGGTGTTCCACCCGCTTTCAGAAGCTCCGCTGTAATTCCATCCTCGCCTGGGGCCCTGCCGTTTTTAAGGTGCTGGAGAGCCATTCTAATCTCGCTTAGACTGACGTCCGGGATATCATCGGAATAGTGTCGGATAAGACTTGCTCTTGGATCGTTACTCACACTTGCGTGTGGCTCCAACGATGATGTGTACAGCTGCCCATAGAACCTCTCAATCTCACTCAAAATCTCAGGTGTCCCGGAAACGATGTTGCCACACTCAGTCTTCAGCCTTGACAGTTGGCTCTTTCTGGCAGACAGATCTCTGGCAAAGACTTTGGAGCCCTGGTTCCGCTCGATCGCTTCTTTAATACGAGAAGTATTAAAGTTGCGTAAGTCTCGCCGTATGCATTTGGAGATCTGTCTGTTCAGTTGCCTGTATGCTGTCAAATCTGTTGACGATTGCAGCCTCATCTCCCGTCTAACAGCCATGAGATTAAGAGTGTGATCGGAGAGTTTTTGTGTTCTTCTGCGTCGGGTCTTGCAGAACTTAGCTCCGACCGCATGGACAGTTTCCACGAGCTTGTCGTTCATATCGTCCACTGCATTGCAATCTTCTAGGCACTGGAAGCGGTTACGTAACTCGAGCTGAAAGGTTTCGGGATTCTGGATTAGAGCACGAGGGGGACGGAGCGTTGACTTCATTAGACGAGACCTCTCCAACTTAACGTTTAGGTTCAGTGTGCCTCTAACCATTCGGTGATCGCTGCCAGTTTTCACCCTTGCGATCACTGAGACATCACTGAACAGTTGGCGTCTGGTCGTCATAATGAAGTCAATCTCATTTTTTGTCGAACCGTCGGAGCTCGACCAGGTCCACTTCCAGTGGGGCCGCTTCTGGAAGAAAGAGTTCATCATAAAGAGTCCCTCTTTCTCCATAAAGTCGGCCAGCTGCTGGCCCCTTCGGTTCCGTTGCCCTACTCCAAATTTCCCTACCTTCAGCTCACCACTTTCTCTTGTGCCCAGTTTTGCGTTGAAGTCTCCCATCAACACCGTGTAGTAGGTTTTGGAGGAATGTATGGCTCTGGAAATATCCTCATACATTTCCTCCACCTCCTCATCGGGATGTGCCGAGGTTGGTGCGTAAACCTGAATGACCTTCAGCGAATACCGTTTGGTGATTCTGAGTATCAGGTACGCGACCCTCGTCGACACACTCCCAATCTTTACAACGTTGTTGACGAGAGATTTGTGGACGATAAATCCGACACCTCCTTGGGACAGATGGTCGCCCTCCCGGTGATAGAACAAGTTGCCGGACTCGAGGATTGCCGTGTCCTCCCCCTCTCTTCGGACCTCGGATAATCCAATAATATGCCAGCGCAACTTGTCTACCTCTTCTTCCAGCTCCAGTATCTTCTCGTCAGTCCTCAGGGTGCGTGCGTTATATGTTGCCAGGTCGAGTCGTCTTAGGTGGCAACCGAACCTCCACCGGAGATTCTTAGCACCCCCTGCCCCGCCGTTACCATGGTCGCCACCGTAGCCAGGAATAGCGGGGCCGCCGGGGACTGGGGGCCGTCTGTTTGTGTATTTATTCATTGGGGGGTATTTGCCATAGTTGCCACGCTTGGCGAGCGGGTTGGCAACCGCAGTTTTTTATTACGTCACAGTTGTCATCAGGAAGACGCTGCTGCCCATCTCCTGCCTGTCTCCCTCTGTCGCCTCTTACGACACCCACGGGAAGATATGGGGTAGTGGATATTCTTAACCGCCACTACACGGCATTATTTTTATTATATATAACTAATTAATTTCACCATATATTCTGGTAAATTAAATTTCATTATTTAATTACTTAAATAATGCCCATTTTTAGCCATATAATATATCACTCAATTTCTTCTTTTGGGTGTTGTAAAAGGTGACTATGGGAAATGGCAACAAGAACAATTGTGAACTCCCAAACAAATTCATATGTTGGCATTTTTTTGCCATATTTATCATCTTATCATATCACATTTATCATATCCTAAACAATTTTGTCTTCATTGATATTACTGCAGGAAAGTCAATCAAGTTGGGAGAGTGTCGCTCTTCCCACGTAATCATAACAACTTGGATTTACATCAAAATATCAAAAAAGCCGAATTTTAAACTTAATAGTACATTTCTTGATGCAGTTTAAAAAGAAGGAAAGAAGCTTAGGAGAAATGTATACCTGAGTAGTTGAGTCCATAGAGTGTAAGTGTATTAGTGTATGTATGATGTGTATGTGTGTGTGTGTATGCGCGGGTGTGAGTGGGTGTGTATGTGTGATACATAATTAAGAGTGGAGAGCCAGTTTAGAGAGAGTAAATTTTAAGTAACCGATTGATCTTGTTATAGGCATGAGGGGCTTGAGCTATATTTTGTCGAGTGGCAAAAACTGTACGTGCAGGGTATGAGGGAGCCACGACATCGCACCGTCTTTTCGTATGTTTGGTACGGTCAAGAGGTAATGTTTTGTGATATCTTAGTATCATGTGTAAAATATAGTTTCCTAACGGAGAGCAGCTTAGATGTTTGTATAGGATTTCGGTGAAAAACTTATAGGGCCTACATTATTTTAATCAAGGATCTATGTGCTCTTTCTAGATCTATAAAGAATGATTTAGCTGCTCCTCCCCATACGGAGATGCAATAGATTATTACGGATTGGGCTAGTGCGATATATATTTTATTCAGTAGTTCAGTACTCATCACGTTTCTCAGAGATTTGAAAACCCACACGAACTTCTATACCCTCCCTATTGTTAGTTCCAAGTGTGGACAACAACTTAATCTTTGATCCACAATTATTCCGAGGTTTTTAATACAACTAACTTTCTTTCTGAATTACTGAGCAATTACATGTGTTACGGAAAGGTGTACCACAGGAATGCATTTTGATTTCAAAATTAGGTGACGGCTGCAAATTCATATATGGAGCGAAGAATACATAATTAGTTTTTTGAGTGTTAAGAGTAGGGAGATTCTCACTAAGCTAGTGACTAACTCTACCTAGTCCCATCTCAGCCCCCTAATTTTGTCCCAGGTATTAGCGGCGAAAATAATAGCGGTGTCATCCGCATAGGACAGTATCCTCCCTCTTATGTTACCAAGGTTACAGAGATTATTAATATATATCAAAAAGAGAGTCGAGCCGAGAACATTGCCCTGCGGTACACCAAACGTTAAATTTTCTTCTTCACTTACTAAGTTATTCATTTTTACACCCCTGCTTTCTGTTTTGAATTTAGCTGCTGAGAAGAGAGAGAACAGAGTCATGTAATCCGGTACTTTCTAGCCTACGTATAAGAATGGAGACAGAAACGGTATCGATGGCTTTCTTCAGGTCAAGAAAGACCACAATATATTTGTAACCTTTGTCTTTTTCTTTTGTTATAATGGATGTAAGATACGTGATAGCATCCTGCGTCGACATTCCTTACTAAAACCATATTGAGAGGTAGATAGAATATTATATTTAGCCAAGTAGCTTACTATTCTAGAGTTCAAGAGCTTCTAAATTATTTTAGAAATGGAGGCCAGCGCAGATATCGGTCGATAGTTGTTAACGTTGCCCCTATCTCCACTTTTATACACAGGGGTCATAATGGAGCGCTTAAGAAGGTATGGGAAGATTCGTGAGCGAAAACACAGGTTATCAAGGTTGGTAATCAAAGGGACAAAAATATCCTTAGTTTGTTTTAGGAAAAAAGTAGAAATTCCTTCCCAGCGTACACTCCCAGAAACTAAAGACATCAAAGTATTTTCCTCTTCCTTGCGAGATGTGTCTAGTAAAACAAAAGAGGACAAATGATGACGGTTGTCAGTGTTAGTAATTTACAAAAGTATAAAGCTATTTGATATGTTCTCAGCTAGTGTTTGCCCAATGTTGATTTCTTAAATTTACGGGAATACTATACATTGAATAAAACTATTAAATATAAGTGGTGAATCTCACCATCATCCTTCACAGTTAGCTACCGTGGGCAAATCTTTGTTTCAGAGAGCACGAGGGATCTGTGACAGAAAACAGCTGGCCGCCGAGCTTCAGCACGTCAAGCAAGTATTGAAAGACAACAAGCTTCGTGTCCCGCGCCTACGTCACAATGACCGAGTGAAGCCGGCCACAATCAAGCGTGTCCCTGCTGTACTACTATATGTCAGAGGAGTCACAGACATGGTTGGCTAAATCTTGAAGTGAGCTTCCATTAAAACATACTACAAGCCACCGAAGAAAATTAGTAAATTTTTACCATTCGTCAAGTGTAATATCCCTCTACAAGAAGCAGGAATGTACAAGTTAGATTGTGAATGTTGCCTCTCTTACATAGGTCAAACAAATAAATCCATAAAAACCCGCGTGAAAGAACATATAGCTGACGTGAAGTACCGACACTCCGGGAAGTCTGCAGTCTGTGAACATGTTCAAGATCGTCCCCAGCATTATATCTGATTTGATTGTGACGGTCGGGGTTTAAAATAAGGCAACAACCAGTCATAAAAAAAATTGTATATTGGTAAAAGAAAAGGTCGTGGGCGTGGTTCCGATAATTTTAAAAAAAAGTGCCCGTCTGGCTTCACTGGCAGGGTCAGGTACTCCCCTATGTGGCCGCGAGGTGGTCGAGCAGGGCCGGGGGGTTGGACTGTTCACGGGGAGCGCCGTGGGCAGCTGGCTGTGGCGGTGGCGGCGTCGAGGGGGAGGCCTAGGCCCTCTTAAAAAAGGGGCGACCGCCACGGTTGTAGTCGTAAAATTGCACCCTGGAAACAACGTCGTCCACATTTAGGTCCAGGTAATAAAATGCCGCCGATTATGAACCCCCGGTATATCGCAGGCTAGCAGTAGATGGGAGCACAGAGAGTAGCTGGCGGGTGTTCATAATCAGAAGGAGTTACAAGGCGGAATGGAAGGCAAGCGTCGTAGCGGTGAGGCGCAAATTAAAATACACATGAATTAAAATTACGGCAAGTGTAAAATACTGTTTAAATGTACCAGGATAACTAATTTAGGCTGTGCATTGGTTGAAACATGATGGTGACTTGCGATATTTGATCGCGGTGCGAAATGTATGAGACGCCATTTTGTAACGGTACTTTTGCCAACGCACACAGCGGCTACATACATTACTTACATGCAAATAACACTAATAACGTGGCAATTAAATAGCTAAAAGCAAACAGCCTGGCATGATCAAATTACACTACCTATAAACACTTTCACTACTTAAAACTAGGTAACGTTTCAACACTTACCCTTACGGGGTGCAAGACGATACGGAGGTCTCGGTGACGAGAATTAACGAAAAAACTATACGGCCACAGTGCCGGAATTATTATATTATTTTAAACTTTTTCCAAAATGGGATTAAAATTTGCAAGCGCGTACGAGGACACAAAGCAGAGCTTGTGAACGCGGCTGCGGTGGTAGTGTGCGCCTCCCAGGGCGCTCGGGCGGAGAATGGTCGGGAGCGCGACGCCGTGGAATAATACCGGCCGGGTAAAACTCTGACGCGAGAGTTGCAAGGCGCATAGAGTAACGAAGCGTCAGAGTGTTTGTTCGAAATACAATATTTTAATATTTGATTTATTATTTAATTCGTTCTTTTAGTTTACTGATTTGTTTTATTAATAGGATACCTAAGTTAATTATAGAATTATTTTTGTTAATAACTTTTAATTTATTTTTATTTAGTTTATTAAATGTTTATTTAATTTTAATAAACCGTTTAATTATAATTATGCATACATGTACGTGCAACGTTACATGATAAACCACAAATCCTTGCAAAAGGACACCGATTCCTACCAAGGATGATACTCGAGGCTATTGAAATTAAAAAACATCCTAATTTCAATAGACAAGATGAATGGATACTACCATCTGCTTGGGATCTTATAGCTAACAAAATTAAACCCAAACCCAAGACTAGATACTGTAAGCTCGTTTTGCGTAGATCGGACCAAAATTAATATTCAAAAACTGAAGGTAGCCGGATTAACTATGATATTGGGTCGTCAAACAAATCAGTCCTACCCCCTCCCCCCCGTGACCATAGTAAACTACGGTTTTATATCTTTGGAGACTCGTCTGTTGTTTCTGATTTGCTATTACTAAAAGAACAGGACAAATGGTCTGTTGTATTTGAATTTGGTACCGCAATGAAGGTTGTGTTGTATTTTTTGTCTAGTCTCAATAAAACGTGGTTAAGACAGTCATCCTCCCTCGTAGGTAAATTATAAGACGAGAAAATTCCATGCAAAGATATCATATTTAAGTAGTTTAATTTGTTCGATCTATCTTGATTCATTTCAGTTGGAGAAATAATTAAATAAATGTTAATGTCACCCAAAATGAAAATATTTCTACAAGGGTTTATATTTTCAAGGTGATTACTGAGAGAACTGAAGCTTACACTGCGATAATAATTAAAGAATGCCAATTTACATTTTTACAAGGAATAATTTATAACAATTGGCAAAAATGTAAAATAATTACCTAGTATATAAGCCACAATGCTGGGCTTCTCCGATTTTGATAGGTTTTTCCTAAATTAGTAATTGGTAAATACATTAATATTATTTATATTTGTTAAATTATAATATTGATATTGTACACATACAAGATTCGATGTAATATGACATATGAATTATTTAAAAAGGATCAAATTTCAAAAATACACCATAAGAATCTGATGAATTTCATTTCACGTGAAGGAAGTTGTTGAACTCTTTGTAATTTGTTAATGATTTGCTAATTCAGCTAATTAATTTCTGAATGGTGAAGGGTGACGGAACTCCGGAAATAAAACCGACGACGTTTGAACCTATTTGGACGTATAATAACTGATTCGTTTGCTTAATACCGGACTCAAATTGGAATCAAGACGAAGTTCTGTTCGAATAATAAATAATGTTAAAGTTTAAATTAGACTTCTCGTGGAACAGGCAGAATTGAAATACATTTTGATTCATTTTATTTTATTGAATTCATTAAAATGCTTGTATAACGCATTTATATATCAAATAATCATTATCATCATTACAAGCCAACGGTTGAACATAGAAATTTAATACACTTTTAATTACATAGAATTCAGGTACAATGGAAGGGAGTCCAAAAGAGAAGTTATTACATGTTAAAATTGTCAGCCTTTTTTACAGAATAAATTATAGTACTACGTACAAAAGTTGCTCTTCTTTAATTATTATTTGTACTTGTTATCAATAAGATGAATTGCCCACGCAAGCTTAATTAAACCTTGTCTTATCCCTTTACTAAGTCACGGACAATACTACTTGGTTTTAAAATTGAAATTTTCGTAAGTAATTATACGAAACTTAACTAAAATAATAATTAAAATTATAATATTTACGATTACCATTAATACTAATTATATACAATATAAAAAAAACTATAATATATATAAACTAAAACTAAAAATTTAAATAGTCAAAGAGCAGGTCGCTCCCCGTGGTATAGTGCCAAGAACGCTGGCTGCGTTTCCTCGCTGTATAGCTATACTTAGCCTTTGAGCGAGGAAAGAATCAGCCCTTTTATCACCAGCAGCGACGACCAGTCGTGGATACAGTTCCTTTAGAAACTGCACTGCACGTGGAGCCCATGGACCGATAGTCTCTACAGCAAATGACACAAATATGTAATCATTTCTCAAAGATTCATACTCGTATTTGAGCCATTTACTAAATTCGGCTGCCTCTGATACCGCCCCGGCTCTAAAAGAGGTACCCTTGAGATAAGAGGCCACCAAAGTGTCAACGCAAGTAGCATCCCACACTAGGGCTTTACCTCTCTCCCAAGAGACCAAAGTCATACCGTCGGGTCTCTTGCCATCATCTAAATATCCCGCAAGGCTCTAAAATCGAGGGGACATTTATGGAGACAAGAGCCCTTCGGATGATTTCGTTCAAAGAACCGTGACGGGAAATCCTACCTGCACTTTTCTTGCATGAAAGTCCGTGGAACCCAAACTCATCGACGCTGCTACCACAGGGGCACTGGTGAGGTTGACAAATTGCCACCCCTAGCCGGATTCCTACGGCGATGCGCAAGCTTTCCCCATCAAGCAATGTGCCGAGATTACTTGATGGTAGAGCACGTAACCAGTGGCTAGATTCCTTAGTCGAAACAGCTAGAAGGCGAGCCTGGTCTTGTTGACTGTATAAATTTTGAAATAATTTTTTCTGGACACTCCATACCAACGGAATATCCCACTGTTTTTGTTGGTTAACTTCCAGTGGGATATTTTCACCGTTACAGAGCGTTAGCCATGTTTGCCTTGCCTTCGCAGCAAAGCACAGGTACTACTTTATTATTTAAAATTGTGTTACATAGATCATTGACACTATACACGGAAGCAAGGAAAGCAGGCAATGCAACGCTAGAAATATTTCTTACACCAATACCACAAAATTTGATAGGTAAAGTGGCTTGATTCCGGGCTATTGTATTTAATCTCAAATTTCGAATTTTTTTCTAAAGCAATTTTAAGATTACCATCAATATTTTTTAAAATATCCGAACATTTCCAGACTGGATTCGAGCGTAACAAGTCATGTAAATTTAGGTACAAGGAGACAATATTTTAAAATATTAAGGACAATATGGGGGTTTTAGATATATAATTTATCAACGTGATTTAAAAATTGATCAAATTTTGTTTTTAATACTATCGAAAAACAACGGAGCACCGAGCAGGTAAAGCGATTCCGAATTGACAGTTTTTATTCCTGGAGAAATCTGATTGAAATTTTGAATTATGATATCTCTGTTAGAATTAGATAAATTATTAGAAATAAATATTTCACATTTATTGATATTTGGTTCCAGACCAATATTTTTAAAATTTTGAAATATTTAAGTAAGATCACTGAGGGCGTCATCTGCTTTAGCTCTGCTAGTGTACCGTCGTCCAGATACCAGACATTCAGCCTGGATTTTAAATTTGAAATAATAGGTTGAATTCCCAAACTGAAAAGAGCTGGACCTAATGGATCACCCTGCTGAACACTGACAGCAGACTCAATAATATGGTTTTGATAAAACAAGTTTGAATTTTGACTGTAACATTGCCAATTGCCAAACGTAATTCAGGGGTATTGTTAGCCACCTCTTTCATAAGGGTTATCCTATCAATAAAGTTAAAAGCATTTCTAAGATCAACCTTCAGAAGAACATCTGCATTGAAATTAGTTAAGAAAGTACGCACCGAATGTACCATCGCCTCACAGCCACCTTTGGTGTCAAAGCCTAGTTGAGTAGGTTGAAATTTTGTCTTAAGGTTTGAGTCAAGTTAAGTGTCGAAATGTAAAACCAACAGCAATAGGACGGATACCGTTATCCTTTTTTAAAGGCACACAATCTTGCCCCATATACGTAGAGAATGAAATTGGAATTGACATTACCAGAGAGCATAAAATGACATAATTTTGTAATGTCATTAAGAAGTACCCTACCGGCGTCACCGGCAGGTACGCTTACAAGATCTTTAAGATGCTGAGGCGTAATCTCGTCAATGCCGCCAGCAGAGCCATTTGAAAATGAAAATATTCTTCTGCCATCTTCGCCTTCTTATCTTAAGAGTAAATTTCATTATATTTCCTCATCTCATGATAGGGTCCTATGCTCTTCTTCTAACAACAAAATCTGTACTCCAGTTCACTTCACCGAGTTCTATGGTAACTCCTTCACAGTTCAGGCTACACGCCTTTGGAACTCCTTGCCCTATGACATCAGAAAAGCTCCCAATAAGTACACTTTTAAAAAGTTGATCCGTGATCATTTATTAAAGACAATGCGTATTACATAACTCATCTATTTAATATGTATTGCCAAACAGACGTATATATTCATAGTCATTTTTATATAATAATTATGTATGTATTTAAATATGTATACTTGTATGTATATCCATTTATTTACATATTTGTATATATGTAAGGATACATCATATATGTATAGTTTATTAGTAGTTTGTATATATTATGTAGCTAATTATCATTTGTATTGTGTGCTCTTATTCCATATTGCCACACCTACGTCAAATTCTCACCAGAAGAAGGATTGACCGAAGGATGTTTCTGACGAAGGCCTTTAAGAGTTTTGACATTACGAGGAGCGATGATGTATTCTGAGAATAGAATACAGGATGCATTGTTTAAGTCGCCGTCCATTACTTTTGATTCAACTACTTTTTTTAAATCAAATTTACGACAAGGTCGAGAGAAATGAGTATTAATCGGGTAATCTAAATTTTGAAAAGAATTTTCTTTTAGTTGAGATTTAATTGATTTATTTATAGTTTTATTAAAATGAAAATGGGAATACGCGAATGAAAATAATTTTTGCCAACTCTTTTCACAATTCGTTAGACAATTTTGAATAGTGCATGATAATGCTTTAGCAAGTTGCATCCTCGCACCTCTGGGAATTCTTTTAACCACTGGTACGTTACCATACAAATTATATAATTTTTCCGAAAAAAGTGAAGAATTTGTTTCATTAGGCATATTACCAGAAGAGTCATGAATTTCTACGGTAGGCTGTGAAGTCGAAATACTTTTACTATGGCATCGTTTAATGTGTATATTTAATCCCTTTTACTTTTAAAAAGCCTACCGTCGGTACAATTTTGACACCGTAGGAAATCCGGCTGTAAATAGTATCTAATAATATAGTATCGGAGCGATAATATTCATAGAAAAAGTAAAAAATTAAAATTTTAAAAATATATCTACAGCACTCAAAAGCCTATAATTGAGTATAAATCAAAATCTTGAAAATTAAAAAAAAACCTAATTCTCGAGCTTTGTTTATCGCCTTGAAGCAATCTAATTTTAATATTGTGTACGATGAATCACCAGGCGTTGCATATTGAAGTGACCTATAACTATAACCGCTTACAGTTGATGGTTTCAAAGCTTCTTTTGATGACAATCTCAATAAAACGCTCAAGCATCTCAATAAAAATGCGGCATTCGTTGTTTCTTGGGATCAGAAGAAGTGTAGTGAGCATTGATTTTGTTATTTTGACGTTGTTCTATTTTCTCATTTAATATTTCTTTAAAGTTCTCCCTGGCCTTATTGTTGCAAAATACAATATGTTCTTGGTGTATTCGGTTATCGTTATTTCGTGTCATCACTTCAGGCAAACGAACTTGTAAATTTATTATCACATGTTCATTAATATTGAAATATATTATTTACACAAAACATTATTTTTCGGAATCTCGTAAATAAAATATAAATATGATATTTTAATTAAAATATTTAGTTTAAATATAAGACAGTTGTCGCCTGTCACTTTTTATTATTTGGTTTATTTATTATTTACTACTTGGTTACCAAGGGCTTTCAAACAGCAACAACAAAGAGTAAAAAATACAGTACGTATATAAATAGTACTTTTTGAATATTTATTTAGTTAACAACTGTTTTACTTTTAATAAATATCTTATATTTTCCGTCTTTAAACTAACTGTTATTTAATTTAAGAGTGGAAAAAACTCTATATCTTACGTATAATTTTTAGCAAATACTGCGAAGGAAAAAATTTACACGGAGTAATAAAATTGATATTGTTTCCAAAATGGTTAATGAATGCATTTACTATGATATACACATAAATTACACTTAAATATAAACAACTACTTTATCCTATAACTAACCAAATATACTAAACAATAAAAAATAATACGATATAAGTATTTACAAAAAATATATTTATATAAACAGAGTTAAAAAACTGAAATCCACTAGTACGTCGCTCACCTAAACCCCGCTAGCCCTCACTGCGTTTGCAATCTGAGGTTCCGTGCGATTGTAGTAGACATTTATTTTACGCAGGTAGCAAGAGTGACAGAGGTCTGTTTTTATACACAAAATTTATTAATAAAAATAGCCACCATACTGTTGCAGCGCTTCGTAGGCAGCGCTATGTAACGATACGACATCAGGTGATCGTGATATCACAAATTTGTGATTTCACGATGTGTTCTAGCGATCGTGTAACCTGAAAGTGTACTTGCGTACTCGCTACACTGATGTTTTAAATGTCTCTGTACTTGTCGTTTTTGTCACTCAATGATGAGAGACAAAGAATCCTAAGCGTTGCTTAATAAATGTCGTGCTTTTTGCGTAGCTTATTTGGTAATTAATAAACCTATATTTTCTTTTTTTCTTTATAACTTTAGATTAAAACATAAGGTTTAAAATAGAAATATAATTAAAGAACCATGAAGGGAAGATCAGTGTTAAAGTGCTCTGGCAGTATCAAAACTCTGCTGAATTTAGTACCTTTTAAAGTAATCATTTACCCAAATAAAAAAAGTCTTCAGCAACTTAGTCACGATGTTTTAATAGGATAAGGGTGACAAGCGAACACACTGCCCTATGAAATAGCGATGGAAAAATTATTGATGATCCCAAGCACCGAAGTATGAAATGTGTTATTCCGAATATATTTATTTATTATTTATTTAACTTACCGAGTAGCTTATTAATTTCACAAATAAAATATGCCAGAGACTATTGGTTATATCACAATTGACTGTACTCAAGGTGTCATTACTAATACCAACATAGCCTATCAAAAATTCACTGCTGAACAGCCTCCGGATTCGGTAGGCCATAATAGGGTGCTACACCCACTTTCAAAAGTATTTTATATAAATCCTAGAGTGATAATGAACCGCTGTAATTTTTATATAATTTTTTTAAATTAAATAATGCAAAAATTACTTTTAAATAACGCTAGCCATTCAACTTGTGACTTGTAAAATCAACATTTATTCGAGAGATCACAATTATTTGGCACTAAATTTTAACTAACTTCAGTCTCGTTTTTCTCTAAAATTAAGTAATTAACAACAAATAAAATTAAAATATGTTATCTTCTAGAAACTATTATCAAAACAAAACGTAAATCTTACTTCTTAGTTAAAAATAAAAATAATGACAGCCCTCGAATATTTGGTACATTCACTACGTACATTTGCAGTCAATGCATATTAGTAGGTAGCAAGTAAGGCACATTGTTTACTTGCATTTGCAGCAATAGTACTTCTGAATCTGGAATCAGATAAGTTTTTGGCTCGGGCATATCGACGGGTCCAATAACTCGTTCGATACTTAGCCGCAATTCTCGTGGGTTCTCCTATCATTGTAGATGCGTAATTTCATTTCCGGGAGGACTAATTTAAGTGCCAGCAGGAATAAAAATCGGCCACAACTGATGCCGCCCTTGTTTGTGCACTTGTTGTACAATACGTAAGTATTAACATCGCTCATATCTAAACCAATCATCTTCATCTGACCTGATTTAATTGGTGGCCTTACCAGTATTTAAAAATTTCGATCAAATCGCTTCTTAAGGCCACGTCACACAGCTTCTTACACAGAATGTCATAGTTAACTAAGTCAAATGCCTTTGACAGATCCAGTAAAGCAGCGTAAATAGGTGTTTTCTTATTGGTATAGTACCTAACAGTATGTTTGAGTGTTAATATTGCACTCTCAGTGCAGAGACTCTTTTTAAATCCGA
Source organism: Parnassius apollo (assembly GCA_907164705.1). NCBI lineage: Eukaryota > Metazoa > Arthropoda > Insecta > Lepidoptera > Papilionidae > Parnassius > Parnassius apollo. The sequence goes on from CAJQZP010000081.1 coordinate 5,598,335, forward strand.
ACTGAGCATCATGTAATTTTAGATATCTACCGAGATGCCGCTCAAGCATACTGTCAAGTACCTTAGCCATGATAGTAGCTATTGAGATGGGTCTATAGTTCTCTTTGTCAGACATATATCCAGTTTTATTTTTTACTATAAGCACAACTTTAGTTTTTAACAACTTCTCAGGAAGATAGGAATGGAATCAATAGAAATGGAATACAAAGGTTGTAAAAAGTAGTTAGTAGCCCGAGAGATGAGGCCATACGTGCAGAAGATACTCAGTGCTGAGGCCATCGTGTCGTGGCGATTTGCTCCTCGTCATACATTTAATTACGTCAAAAACATCATTCGGCGTAAAGCTAATTGGCACGCCCGTCTGGCAGGCCTCAACATCTGACATTATCCGCGACGAAATGTGTGGTGATTTTACCCTTATTCACACCCTCAATACTCACAGGGATGCTCGGCTTAAGATTCGCCTTTTTTTTTGTTTGTTTTCAAAAAGTTTTAAAATCTTTGTTTTTATGCTTCTCAACTAACTTGTCCATTTTAATTTGATATTCATTATTTTGACAAAATTTTAATTTCTGTTTAAATAACTTTTTTAGATTCATACATTTCTTTATACAATTTACCACCAATACGATTGCCATGTCACACCCAATTTATAAATTTCTGCCTAGCATCCTTAACATGCCTATTCCAGCCAACATTACGAACGCCTTTCCGACACTTTCCCTTATTTTAACTAGATACAGCGGCCTCTAACAATGGTGCAACAATTTTATTACACATTCTATCACAGCAAGAAACATGAGTATTTTCATTAAAGTTATATATAAAGTTATATATCTCTTAGTTTTTTTAAACAAAGATCCTGCTGTGATGAAATTTGACTTTCGTCTCTGTGTCCCCAAACTACCTTATTTATTCTTACCTTATTTTGCGATTAAAATTTTGGTCTGACCATCGACAGGTCACACTCTATCTCCAGTAGTAAGTGATACGACCAATAAATGTCATAATGTATATCCACACCGACCACCACGCTCCAGGCGGCATTGGTGACAACACAGTGATCAAACTGACGCTTGCTACCGTGCGCCTCATTTATAAAAGTATAGGTATGCAAAATGTAAAATGCTGAGCATACTTAACCCTCAAATGCGGAGACAAAGTACGATACCTGATCCCACTTTATCCATTGACTTCCTGCTTTTCTCTATATATGCTGCTACTTCAGTTTACTAGTTAGTTTTAACCTGCTCCTTATATTAACTAACTGTGCCTGCGACTGTATACTAATCGACCAAGTAAGCTATGAAAGATTTATATTAATTACTAATATATTTTGGTTTTGTGCATTAAAAAAATCTGTACCCAATGAGGGATGCTGTGGTCGAAAAATAATTGTGTATTCGCAGTGTAACCAATAGCGCCAACTACTAAAAAGACCTGTACAACGTTTGCCCGTCTAGCAAGTATATTTAAAAAATAATAATACTAGAGTAACAAACGATTTAGCAGTCCAGTTAATGATGAATAGCAACTGTTTAATAGTGAAACTGGTAAGGTTAACTCTCGCAATTAGAACTATCATTTAAGTTTTAACAATATATTAACTGAATAAGATCAGGATGTTGCAATGGTTTTCGAGAAATATTTTACTGATATTCCTATCTTAACCACTAAGTCACTGAATTCTTCTCCTGCCGTCGCGGAATCATTACTTAAACATAATGTAAATGCGTTTACAAAGAATTTTACATTTCATAAAGTGTCATTAAAAGATATTCTAAAACATTTTAAGATTATTGATGTTAAGAAAACAGCCGATCTATGGGGGTTTTCCTTTAAAGTTATTGCGTCTATAATAGATGCAATCGCACATCAAATATTTATTATTTTTAATACTAGTATCAAATCTGGTATGTTTCCTGAGTTAATGATGCATAGTAAAGTAATACCTTTATTTAAATCGGGCAGTACATTGGACCCTGCTAATTTTAGACCTATTTCTGTACTGCCAACACTTAGTAAGATTTTTGAAAAAATTATTCTTGATCAAATGTTAAAATAATTTACTTCATAAAAATCAATTTGGTTTCACAAGGGGTCGCTCGACAACTGACGCTGGTGTAGAGCTGATTAAATATATATTTAATGCATGGGAGAATTCACAGGATGCTAAAGGTATTTTCTGTGACCTATTCAAGGCCTTCTATTGTGTTCATCATAAAACATTTATAAGGAAACGTCAACACTACGGTTTAAGAAGTAATGCTCTTAAATTAATTATTTCATATTTAAGTGACAGAACGCAAATAGTTGTCATTAATAGTATGAGTTCTTCCGGGTCGACTGTACAAATGGGCGTGCCTCAGGGCTCAATTCTCGGCCCCTTTCGGTTTCTTGTATTGAATATCTTGAATAAATGACTTACCTTACATAGTAGGGGATAACCACGATATAGTATTATTTTCTGATGATACTTCATTAATTTTCAAATTAAAAAGACAGTTATTAAATTACAACGAAGTAAGTAATGCTATAGCTAAGTTAGTCCATTGGTTAAATGTTAATAATTTGCATTTAAATGGCACTAAAACTAAATGTATGAAATTCGTAACTCCTAATGTCAAACATGTTAATACAAATGTAATTTTAAATGGTGAAGAACTGAATCTTGTTGATACAACCATTTTTCTTGGAATCACACTAGATGCAAAGCTTCAATGGCTCCCCCATATATCAAAACTAGCTAGCAGACTTAGTTCTGCAGCATACGCTGTAAAAAAGATTAGAACTATAACCAGTGTTGAAACAGTTAGAATAGTTTTTTTTTAGTTATTTCCATAGCATTATATCGTATGGTATTTTGCTATGGGGACACGCGACTGACACTTAAATTATATTTATTTTACAGAAGAGAGCCATTAGAGTAATATATAATTTAAATCAAGCTGCTCTGCGCTGGATGCGGTCAAGTGGAATAAGCTGGTACTGGGGAGCCCCAGCCCATATATGGGAACGGTATTCCATGTGCGGCTGAACCTGCGCATTATAAAGTTGCAGGCGGTGTGCCGGCATGAAATACTGTCCCGCTCTGCTGAGCACGCCAAGCTTTTTAGAGGCCAATTTGGCCTTCTCTTCCAAGTGACCACGAAACTGCACGTCACTCGATATGTCGACGCCGAGGATTCCGATACTGGCTGAGGCAACAAGGGGAGTGCCTTGAAACTGAGGAGATACGACAAAGGGGTTCTTTTTAGCGGTTAAAACGCAAACTTGTGTTTCTGGGAGTTAAACTGGACTAGATTTAGTCGCCCCCAATCCGAGACTCTGTTCAGCAAAGACTCGACTTCAGACACAAGCTTATCCCGGCCCTCGGAGACGTTTTCCCGAGAAATATTGGCTCGGCCGGTGTAAAGAGCATCACCAGTGCTGTCATCTGCATAGCAATGAATGTTGCAGGTTTGCAACATATCATTGATATTGTAACGCTTCCCCCCTCTCATAATAATAAATATATTAAATACTAAATGTGTTATTAATCCCCTTTATATTAAAAATTATACCCTAGATGCGACTAGGATAAATAAAATATGTTTTGGTCTTTCTAAATGATCTTTCTAAAGGTTTAATAATAGGCCGTTTGTAATATTTTGGCGTGATCGCCTTAGTTAGGACCCTTATTTACGTTGTGTTTGTTTAGTAACTTAGGTCTTTTAGGTGTCTTTTGGAAGAATGAATATTCGCTAGAGCAATTGAAAGCTGTCGGTAGTGCCTTATAAGCTAAGTGAACCCCGTTCACGAAGACAGGGCTCGAGAAAGGTTAAGAACATAAAACGTCCCAATTCCACTTGTATCAGGTTTACATTATTAACTTAATATTATTTATCCCTTCCCGCTCGGAAAAGGCTCAAAATATATTTATACAAAATACCGGATACAAGGGCTTCGCTCTCCTACACTTATTAAAAAATGTAGGGGAGGTACACGGCCCCACACACGCCGTGCACGGTGAGCGCCAACCATTTTGATGCACTCCCCCCCGAAGGGAAAGCTAATTCGGGAACTGGACCGTAGTCCACAGCAAAATAACTGGCGAACCAGTAAAAGAGGCTTGGCCCCTTGCTAGTGCGTAAGCACAAACATCGACCGAAGTCGCGTATGGCAATGCGTGTAAGCGCCAAACAGAATACGAACGAATCCAGACACAGTGAATGTACGTCACACGGTTTAGGCAAATAGGCACACTGGCCGTAAACCCTCCGTGAGCGCCACCACCTGCGAAACCGCCGCTCCTGCAGACGTGATGTAAGTGTATGGCATCACCACCAATTACATGATCAGCACGGCTACTAGCCGCAGAGCGTGTCATGAGTCTACCGCTCACCTCAAGGGAATGGGGTCCCACGTTGTGCGGCTTTCGGCCGCAGCCTTGAGAGCCCCCTCAGATCCTCCCGCCAGCTACCACCCGCATGAGGTCGACACATATGCTCCACCAACTAATACAACGGCAGATATAGCCAAAAGGCAGTTATAAGATAAGAGTAATAATTCGCCATCAGAAAGGGTTTGTGTCACTGACGTTGAGTAAATGCATTTACGATCATGTTTGTCTCACCCACCAACAAGTTGCCTTCAATCATTCAAAGGTGGGAAAGTTACAGAGATATAATATTATGATGTTACATAAAACACCGTGGAGGGCAGACAGTCTGCAGCTCCGTAATGAAGGGACCCGACTTGGGCAAAGCTACTCAGGTGTGAGTCAAACCAAGACGCAGAGAGCGCCATTGAGAATAGCGTCCCACCAAACAACCATCGCAGAGACGCAATGCTGCAGAACGCAACAAGCATCAGTGCGACTATCGTCAACTTACACCATCCCAAGGTCCCCCATACAACCCAGCAGACATCACCACCAGCATACCTCCATCGACCAGAACCACAAGAGTGCCTCGAATCAGGCGCAGCACACCCGCAGATCCATCACAAGACGCAATACCGCAAATAGCAGTAAGCATCAATGCAACTATCATACGGATGGCGCCCCCTCACAACACACCCACATGACCCCTATCGATTTTGGTAACAAAGTTTTTATTGTTGTTATATAAAAAATATCACCAACGTATCATAGTAGCACGCTACTAAGACGCCAATGAACAAAACTCCACGTATCATAGCGCTGATGCACTAAGACATGAAGTTGAGTATGCCTGTTACACTTAAAAGTGCTACCAAACACACTCATCATCCCAATCCGAAAGATAGACGACGCATCGCTATGCGCTAGACATCGCCACAAACGGTGTGGGTGTGCGATGTCCACGGGAAAGCCGTATTGCTACAACAAACCGGCTTACCACCGGCACTAAGATGTTATTTGTTTACCTCCGCTGACCAGAACCACAAGAATGCGTCGAATCAGGCGCAGCACACCCGCAGATCCATCACAAGACGCAATACCGCAAGTAGCAGTAAGCATCAATGCAACTATCATACAGATGGCGCGCCCTCACAAAACACCCACATGACCCCTATCGATTTTGGTAACAAAGTTTTTGTTGTTGTTATATAAAAAATATCACCAACGTATCATAGTAGCACGCTACTAAGACGCCAATGAACAAAACTCCACGTATCATAGCGCTGATGCACTAAGACATGAAGTTGAGTATGCCTGTTACACTTAAAAGTGCTACCAAACACACTCATCATACCAATCCGAAAGATAGACGACGCATCGCTATGCGCTACGACCACGTGATGTCCACGGGAAAGCCGTATTGCTACAACAAACCCGCTTACCATCAGCACTAAGATGATATGTCCAGGACACATCGGTTAGCGAGTCCAAGTTTACCTTGGACCAATTGCTCGTGAAGCAGCACACACGCCATCATAATATTCCTTTTTAAGTCCCTAATAAGGACTAGTCATTTTGTACAGTACTTCAGGCAGTCGGGCTCCCGACCACCCCACATACACTGCAGGTATGTATCTCCGGCAGCTCCTCTATACAAGACATCTATACATGAACACCTTCCATAACTTAGGAAACTTTTCTTTTATACGTGAACTCCTTCCACAATTAGGAAATTTCTTTTATACACGAACTCCTTCAACAACTTAGGAAAATTTTCTTTTATACATGAACTCCTTCCGCGACTTAGACAATTTTCAACAAATTTTCTAATTATCTTATAAAAGTTATTTATCTTTATTTTTATAATATTTTCGACTAGTATTTCTATTATGATCTTATTTTAAATATTTTTTTCAAGTTTTTAATAAATTTATTTATTATGGAAGACAATATTTTGCCTTTAAATTACTATGTTATTGGTCTAATGTCTGAAATGTATTTATATTAACTTTATGGTTATTAATGTAATTTCATTGTTTAATATATATCTGTTAAGACTATTTTTGACGCCCCTTTATATTGAATTTAATTATTAATAATAATGTTGGGCCGTCACAATATGTAGAAGAAACAGCGTTGGCGAAAGCACGCAGACTTGTGGAACAGCAGCATTAATAGGCTTGCAATCGGAGCTTGCACCGTCTATAACGATCTCGATGCTCCGATCTGCAAGAAAGCTGGTGATCCAATTGCACAATTTCTCGGGAAGCCCATAGGAAAGAGAGCTTCGAAAAAACGCTTTGTGCCAAAACCCTTGGACTCTACTGCCTCCGCCCATCTGTGAGTTAGGTAGACCAGAAGATCACCAGCTGACCGACCACGGCGAAAACCGTATTGGCGGTCACTAATCAGCTGGTGATCCTCAAGGTACCTCATGAGCTAGCAGTTTACAATGGACTCAATTGTTTTGGAGAACAAGGAGGTGATGGCGATAGGCCGGTAGTTGGACTGGTCTGAGCGGTCGCCTTTTTTAGGGATCGGGTGGACGAAAGCCGTCTTCCATGATTTTCGGACTACGCCTAGGGAGTAGGAGTACCGAAAAAGACGCGTCAACTAAAACCGGTGCCAACTCTGGAGCACACGTCCTCAGCAGAATTGGGGGACTCCGTCAGGCCTACTCGACTTGTGGATGTCCAGAGAGAGGAGTGCTTTGCGAACCGAGCGCTGCGTGATTTGCACTTCCGGCATGTAGCACTCACACCACGGGATGGTCGGCGGTATACTCCCCCCCGTCATCGAGAGTCGAGTTGGACGCAAAGAAAGAGCCTAGAAGATCGGCTTTCTCCTTTGCGGTATGGGCCAGTGAGTCGTCTTCCCTGTGCAGAGATGGAAGAGATGGCTGGCAGAAATTCCCCTGGACAGCCTTGGCGAGAGACCAGAATGAACGGGTTCCAAAGGAGGGTGAACAGAAACCCCTGGAAGCCTGGCAGAGACCAAAAAGGGTTCCAAAAGGAGGGTGAATTAGTTTCTCGTAAATTCTGCCTATGTGCTCTGACTTTGCCTTGGCAATGACTCTTTTGAAGACCTAGAGGCGGAATTATACTTCTTTTTTTAGAGCGCTGGTGTTTACATCCCGGGACGCTGATGCGTCAGCCCAGGCTAAGTGGCACCCCTGTTTATAGCATAATGCTATTTTGCAGGAGCGACCAAACCATGGCTGAGATTTGCCTCCAATGGGCACCACAGAGGAAGGTATAAAAAGTTCCATACCCAGAAATACCACATCAGCGACAGAATCCGCAACAACGTTGGGATCGTCCGGCGAGAAGCAAACCCGCCCCCAAAGTTAAGATGCAAAGAAAGACCGCATCCCATCCCAATCGGCTGACCTATAGTGCCAAACACGGCGGCAGTCTTCAGAATGCAACTGCGATTTCAGCGTGAGTGGCACCACACTCCGAACAAGACAATGGTCCGAGGAGCCTAAAGGGGCGTCGACGGAAATCTGATATCCGTCCGGGTGAGAGGTCAGCAGAAGGTCCAACAGGGAAGGAGCACGATCCTTCAGATCTGGAATACGCGTAGGCGAAGTTACCAGTAGTGTCAGACCATATGCCAAGGCAAAATCATGAACAAATCTCCCCGCATGATCGGTTAAACGTCAACCAAGCCATTCGGCGTGATGGGCGTTAAAGTCGCCGAGGATCACGATCTCTGCGGAGGGGATCTGCTGTAGCAACGAATCTGTAGCCATTTGGACGTGGTCGAAGAGACGGTCTGTTTCGGCATTACCACTATGGGACCTATAGAGGCACCCGTAGACGCGCGGAGGGTCGTCGCTGTCTACGCGTAGCCAAAGGATGGGCAGGTCCGAACCTTCAAGTCTGCCGAGGCTTCGAGAACAGATGTCCTCTCAGACGTAAACGCAAACTCCAGCCCGAGGCACAAAGGAGTGTTCCAGTTTGTACCCCGGGCAGGAGAGATACGAGACACCAGCCGGAGAGGACACCTGCATCTCGGTCAGAAAGAGCAGAGCCGGCGTCGCCGTCTCGAGATGGTGGTGGACGGCGTTTAGGTTAGAGTGAAGTCCCCCTGATATTGCAGAAATTCACGGACAGCGTGGCACGAGTCGCCTTGGTCTTGTTGCTCCGTTTGCCCCGAGCAGTTGTAGTCTAGAGCGGAATTCCCCCCCCCCCAGAATACGCGGGGAATCCTGAGCACCCACGCTCAGAAGTAGAGAAACATGGTCGTGGATGCTCAGCGAGAGATTCTCCAGGTGTGCTGGTACCCTCCTGTGGTAGTATATCATCATTTAATTCCGCTACCATGTTGATGGGGGGGGGGGATTTGGGCTTCCGGCCACCTGCACTCACCAGAGGAGACGCGGAAGCAGAGCTTCCACTTCACGCCGGTATTCTATGAAGTCGTGGTACCACCCCGGTTTGAGCTGGACCATACGTGCAACAGCAAAGCTTTCGCGTGGCTATACCACTGTTAGGTTTTTTTGCGAACCAGTGGTAAATAAAGAAATTGACTTTCTTATTGAAAGTCAATTTTTCGTATTGTCATACTGTTTATAATCTACATTGAATAAAAAAGTTTCTGTTTCTGTTTCTGCAGCGTTTGAACACTATTAAACAACTTTCAATAAGATATTAAAATATGTTTTACCGATGCATTGTTTAACAGTCTGTAATTAAACTGTCCCCCACATATTCTTCAAACCGAAGCTAACAATTGGATGAACTGCTGCTTTGTGTCGGGGTTTGGCAGCCCTTTCACAGACTATATACACATTCGCTGTCCCGTGTACTAAATATAGTCCATTATATTACCTTACTATTGTGTCCGAAAATTGGATAGTGAACATTTTTAAGTATTCTTACGATTTATCACGAAATCACTAATATTGTTGCGACAATTTTTCTGTAAGCATATGATTAGTGGACCACGGTTTTGTTGCTATAGACTTAAATTAGATAAAAGTTTTTTTTTTGTCTTTTGTTTTTTGAGTCGTATTTATTTCAACTAAAACTATTTATCATTTAGTTACCGCTTCCACTCTTATTTTGAAGTAAGCCTCGAATTGTGCTTCCAACTCTGCAGGATTGCCGAAATTATTTGCATTACGTTGTAAATTTCGACGTCCTTTTTATCACCTTTCCTAATATTAGAAATAAAAATCCATAGCATTTTAACAATCATATTTCAACACCTCCTTCTTCATATTATAGGTATTTTTTTTTAATTTGCAACCGTATTATCAGTCTGGTATTATTGTCCTAATTTACGTTTAAAGTAAGTGATAGAGCGACACTGCAATTATATTATAGTTACTGAAATAATGAGTCAGCTTGACCAGGAAAGGATCACGCTGTCACAGAATTTAAAAAAAATACCTACATTAAATGCCTGACTGTAGTATTTAGAATGCTGAATGTAAATAAACAGAGACCATTTTGACTGGATACATCTTTTTTACCTTCTACTGCGGACGAAATTACATCTTTGTCCTCAGGATTTAAAGGTAAAAACCGCCTTATTCTTAAACGAGAATAGATGTAGATGTCTATTGGGCCACCAAACACTTACCATTAGGTGGACTGTGTTGTCCTTTTGTCACCCTTAAGATACCCACTGACGATCCAGATAAGGTACCATTGACGATATTTCATTTGGACGCATAGTGTCACCTCGAACTTGGCAGTTGTACGGAATGGAAATAAATAATATTATGGATAATAATACTTTACAGGCGGTAGCAGCAGCAGCGTGTGTTTCATTAAAAAGACAAAAAACCTAAACGGGACAATCCATTTTAGTCTTCAAAGATGACAACGCATCTATATTTTGATTCTCAATTGAGGATACATGTAAATGTCTATGGGCCACAGCACCCACCACCAGGTAGACTGTGTGCTAGTTTGTCACTCCAGTTATAGATATGGTATATATTATGGTGGAGCAATATCATTGACTGAGGTTGAAATTAAAGAAATCAACATATAGAGGATATTTTTCATTATAACTATACGTGGTAGAGCAACGTTGCATCTATATTATGGATGTAGCACAAATGGGTCGGCTCGAACGAAGAAGGACCACGATATCAGAAAATAGCATAAAATAGCAGCTTTAATCTGCTGCGTTTCGTATGCTTAATGTAAAGAACCGGATAATATTTGTAGTGGAAACGAGACACTCCACATAGTTCTACAGGGGTGACAATTCATTTACATTTTGATTCTTATTCGATGACAGATTCAGTCTATGGGCTACAGTATCAACTTAATATCATGTGGACTGTGTACTCGTATGTTGGGTGACAAACAAGTACACAGTTCATAGTTTACATAATAAAAACATATTTTAATCCAATACACAGTTTATGCTTGACAAACAAAGCACACGTACTACCATCAACACCAAAACACTAACTGACGCAATAACGTCCAAAAAATGGACGCCGGTTCGCCCATTCACTGACGATTCGGACTGCTTCCATTTGGCGTGGCGCACATTTTTGACATCGACGGACGGCTGCAGATGACGTCCATTTGGACTGGACGCATGGATTTCAATCCTTATTATGTTATTACCATAATTAATATGTTATTACCATTTATGGAACGATTTTGGGCGATTACCACTCCATTTAGATTAATAAACGTATCGTCAGTGGGTACCATTACTCTGTAAAAATATGTTAATGAAAGCAGTTGTTACAAAGTCGTTATACATTATAATAAAAGCATAAAATTTCACAGTAATTTTCACCCGGTTCGATCTCCACCGGCTATAGTTAATATATAAATGCAATTTCAAATTTTTGTTTATTACTTATTCGACGGTGAAAAAACATAGTACATTTCTGAGAAATTAAAAAATATATTTCGAAGACATATCAAATCCGTCAATACCAAAGCGCGGATGCCAAAAACAAAAAGAAGTCCTCAACAAAGAAAACACATAAACAAGTCAAAACCCCTGCGGCACATTTAGCCGTAGGGAAAGCGGCACCTCTTAATACCGACACCTCTCACTCAATACCGACACCTCTCTCCAATCGTGGACCCACAACCATCGCATCAACGGTGCATCCTCTCCATGAACATGCAGAATAGGATTCAATTTTGTTTACCGTTAGCGACCAAGCCATGGCTACTAGTCTCCCTCCCGTCACGACAAGGCTGAGACCCGTATGGGGGAAAGGAAGCTAAATGGAAAGAGCGATCAACTATTCAATCTCTCTCGGCTAGAGACTGTTTGAGGATGGGATAAGGGTGACAAACGAGCATAAAGTCCACCTGATGGTAAGTGGTTGCTGTGGCCCATAGACACCTACAGCTTTCTATCCTCGATTACGAATCAAAATGCAGAAGCGTTGTCACCCGAGAGGACTAAGATGGAATGCCTCTTTTCCATTAAAACGGGTCTCCGATTCTCTACACTCACGATACGAAACACAGCACCATTTAGCTGCTATTTTACGCTGGTATTCTGTGAAAGCGTGATCATACCTCGGTTGAGCCGACCCATTCGTGTTACAACTATACTACTAATATAACTGCAACATGGCTCCACCACGTAAAAAGAGAATTTACGATACGTTTCCTTGCCTAGTATTAAAAGTCAATAAAGATGCTATAGGTCGAATAACTGATTATCAATAGGGAAGAAAATAATCTCCTGGCAGTGGTAAGTGGTGTGTAAAGCGTACCTCAACTTGATGGTGCAAGGAAATGCCGAAACAAGCTGAAAACCAATACATCTGGAACGAGTTTCTAAGGAATTTTTTTTAACATGCCTACGTGGTATTGACCTCTATATATAAAAATATGCTGGACTGACTATACCATACAAAATATTTGTGCTAATTTGAAGCGCCAATATTTGTAGCCTTGAGAACTAATATTAACATAATATGCCAAAGTCTGTTGTCTTATTTAAATTGACTTATTAAAAAAATCTGTATTTTGAACTTTTAACTAAAAAACGTAAGTATTTTATGTTGTTTTCTTGTGTATAATTTTAGTTACATAATAAGAATTATTTTTAATAACAATGAGAGTTTGCGTAATCTGTAAAACTCGTTACCAAAATGAAGGTGGTATGTCATTCCACAAGTAAATGAATTTGCAGCTAATATTAAAAAAATTAAAGCTATTTGTTTATATAAGTACTTACAAATTTTTTACTAATCTTATTATCATAATTACCAACAGTTTTCTTAAACAATAAGTCCATAGGGCTGTCGAGTTCTTTGTCAATAATACTTATCGATGTTCTTTCCTACCCATATCTGTTAACAATCAAAGTCGCCAACAACAGACAATTATCAAATGTTTATTAATTAACAGGTTTCCAACTGAATCCAGAATAAAGTTACGGCTTAAGAGCATAAATATTTCACCGCGCAACACGAACCAAAAAAGGGTAGTACCAGTACCAGAGAAATTTTTTTTTCTTGTCTTTTAATTTTCCCCCAAACTCAAGGACCATAGTCAAGTGTAGAAAGGTCGCCTGATGATGTGGAGCCACGTTGAATGTGTGTTAGTGGGCTGCGGCTAGAAGAGACACCTGTACCGCTGTAAACTAGGTGGAGTCGTAAGGGAAGATGAGTGTTGGTTTGGCGATTGGTGATGCGCCTGGCTATCCTCCGCGAATTTTTGAGGCTGCACCATTTGATACTTCCAAGTGATCTTTTTTTCCTGGCAACATTCACATCGCTTGGGGAGTCCGTAGTGTAGGTGGAGTTAAAGGCTGAAGCCGAAGGGCAGTGTGCCTTGTGTTTCTGGTGCACCATATCTGAGAAGAAAACGGGGAGGAGAACTCGGCAACTAAGGATAGGCTGCCATTGGGCAGCTGGCACTGGTGGGGCCACGGATGTTGCCGTGACCCTGCAAATTTTCGGCAGAGGTAAAACACTATGCGGGTTTAATATTCAGTAAGTGCGAGTATAGAGATTTAATCCTCTCTCGAGTATCAAGATTTAGTTTGTGCTTTAACTTCGTAGTGGCCCTACTTTGGCTTTCTTTCTTATTGGCCATCGTTTACATTCAGGGTTTTAGCAGCTTCCTCATGCACAATGTCCACCGACAAAGGCAATCAAGTGTTCGATCAAGAACCTTGGATTGCGATATATCAAGCTCAGAAAAAGAACATCACTTGTTCAAGAAATTTAATATTTGAATTAAGGAAAAGAAAATTAATTAACGATGTTGTGTGAGTGACGGCCTTGTTCCGGCAGAAGAAGTGTAGGGCGGCTCTCCATAAGATGGAGTGAAGACCTGGTAAGACATGCGGGAAGTTGATAGATACAGGTGGCTCATGACCGTGCTTTGTGGCATTCCTTGGGGGAGACATATGTTTAGCAGTGGAATTATGAAGGGTTGTGATGATGGTGAATGATGATGGCATTATATTAATATGATACATGAATGGAATGGACGTTACGGGTAGAAATGTCGATTCCATTCATTTAGGTATAGGTAGGTTATTGAATATTTTTCGATATATTTTGTCACACAGTCTTATCCCTGTTATTAGTTCAAATGCGCAAATGAAATCGCCTCATCATGTCACGACGTATAGCCAGTCCAGCGTACTTGTATATATTATAGAGGTCAGTGCTTCGCGGGCTTTTATGTGGACCGTGATAATGATAATGAAGTTATTTTTTAATTGAAAAAATTATTGCTACCTCTATCTGCTATTGTGCAGAAAATAATGAAAAAAGTTATAGATGCAGACCAATGAATTATTTATTTAGATGGCTATGCATCCTTAATCCTCGAATAATAGTGATACGTTCAGTGATAATTTTTTTATCCACTGCTCCATATAGTCCAGTGATTATCTTAAGAAGCAACAAATATAAATAAGTCAGCGTCTTCCTAAAAGCAACGTAAACTAAAAATCCTGCAGTTTATAAGGCCCCAGGATAAGTCAATCTATGGGGGAACCTTTGTTCAGTTGTATACTTTTATAGGTTGTCACAGAAGAATTGTTTGTTTTCAATTTAGCTATTATCTAGCTTCAACGTTCTTAAAACTAAAATAAAATAGACAAAATAACTTGAGCTCAATATTCCATACTTCAATATTGCCAAGTTAAATATCAGCATCAGTTTTGCTTTTTTATGTATGTGATTAGCATTTAGAATCAAATTATTATCTTATTTATGTTGTGTTTGTATTCTCGTTACTTCTATATTAGTCCAATAAATTCCATTTTTTGTGTAAGTTTAGATACAAGTTAGCGTTAGTTGCTTAGAATAAACTTAGTTTCCGTAAATTCAAAAATTTAGAGTTCATTTCATAGGAAGGCCAATATTCAGTGGACAACTTTAGTTATGATGATAAAAAAAAAAATTATGCGTAAACAGCACCCCACTCACCCCGGCGGACAACCCCCAACAGTTACCGTACCCTTAAATAAAATTATTTTTTTTCTAGAAATAAAATATAATTTTTTTTTTTTTTTTTTTTTGTTTGGTTTTTTTTTTTTTTTTATTTAATTTAAAGAGGTAGCACCACCACCTATTAAATAAATTTTATTATATTTTTTTTTTTTACCGGAAAGAACCGGGAGGAATAGGTTCCGGGCTTGAAGTAGTGGCAGGGAAGTCCCCGCAAGCGAGAAAGAAAAAAAAATGTTTTAGATTGAGTTACGTTCAGCGTGAATCACAAGTCTAAGCTTGCATTATGTTGCTAGGTTGTCATAGAAAAGAGAGAATTTTACGTCGAATTGTTACTTGCGATGAGAAGTATGCGACAAATCTTGTTTAATGGTCTACTTTTGGTTTACTATCGTTTCTTGCTATCTGGTGTCACAGTTACTGCTGAACGTTATTGACAAGAATTCTTTTAAATTCAAGAAGTCTACTTTTGATATTATTTGGTACAGTTTTTTTGCTATTTGGTGTCACAAAAACAGCTAAACATTATCGACAAGAAGAAGAATTGCATATGATACGAAAGCTAGTACTCATCAACACTTATTGGTGAAATGCTCTTCACTGTATTTCTTTATGACTATGCCAGGCCGCATACTCCACAACAACCATTGGCAATTGGCATATTCTCGAGAACTTGCCCCAACAGACTTTCACGTTTTTCGAAGTTTAGATAATTTTTATAGCAAAAAATTTCAATTCCGAGAATCAGTAAATAACAAATTTAAAGAGTTCATAGATTATCGTAGTCTTCTGCAGCAAAGGTGTCAATAAACTGCGTATAAAATGGCATAATAAAAAATATACAAAATTGTTTTTAAGCTATTGCATAGCTTCTATCGCGGGCCTTGAGCGCGGGGACCGAATCCAGAAATTCCGTAACGAAAAAAACCTCACGCTCCCCACTCCGACGGGCACGGAGGTGTGGCGTTGAAAGCCGTGCATCGTCTAACGTCGTTTCAGTTCGGCAGACTTCGCCACTCGGCAGACTTCGGCACGGTATTTGTGTGCGTGCGACTAGTCGTATGCGTGTACACTAGCTGCTAACTGAATGATAAAAATTCCTGAATAACCTACATGTATTGTAAGATATTAAAAATATTTTAAACAATATTAACTTCTCATTTATACAATAAGAGAAGAAAAATTGTTTTCTTATCGGTCACCACGCTCAAAAAGTGTAACTGGATTTAATATCAAAGACTTAACTGCATAAATAAAATAAATAATTAATTATAATTTCATAAGTTGATAAAAAATGCTATGCAATAGCTTTACCGCGGCAGTCCCCGAGTGCCACACGTCTTTTTTTTATTGGAGTTTTTCTATAAAAAGCGGCAATTTCGTACGTAAATATCTATTATAGTCCAAAATTGTAATGACAGCCATCTACAGATCAATACCGTTTGACACAATATATGACATATTACTTTAAAAAAAAAAACTTATTTTGTACGATACAGAACATTGAACTCATGTAGAATTTGACAATTAACTTACCTCCTATAAAATAAATCATTCGAAAAACAAAACAATCGAACACCAAATCTGCCTAAAATTATTTTATAAAGTCTACTTTGTGAATAAAGCCAGTAAAACTCTTAATTTCGAGAAAATTACTAGCTTTCATCTAATTTTCTTGCAGGAAAAATTCGTGTACCTAACGTTAGGTTAGCGTACGTTTACATCTTACAACTAAGTGAAAGAAAATGGACCTTAAGCGAAGCAGTTTAAAATAAGTAATTGTGTGCGTTCAGGACTTTAATCAGCTGATTGCGAGAGAAAACTTTTATTCAGCTATAAAGAACGCCATTCGAGCAGTTGGTGAAATTTAGACATTATTTATTTATGTTTTCATGTATATTATGTATATATGCTTACTTACATTTAAGGTAAATTTCAGTAGCCTTCACCTTGTCATGATAGTGTTCTTTTATCTTCATCTAACAGCAAAACTTATGTTAGACCTTTGCAGATGTATTATTTATATATTTGTTATTTATGTACGTGTGTACTGTATATACAACACGTAATAATAACCATTTAAAAAAAATTAAACTAAAGTCTTGAAAACAAAAAAAAAAAGAAAAATTATATTAAAAAAAAAAAAAAAAACCAAAATTAAAAAAAAATAAAAAAAGGGGGGGGAATGTATAATTACCACAGTGGTTGTGTAAAAATATCTACTATCACATATTGTCTCGTGGGTATTATAAAAGATCACAGAAGGAATCAAAGCAGGAAGTGGGCAGCAGCGTTTTCTTTTATAAAATACTAATAAAAACTGCGGATGCTAATCCGCCAGCCAAGCGCAACTACTATGGTAAATATCCCCTTGGTGTAAGGCTATTTTTGGGGAAGCCAAGCAATCGATATTTGATAGGCTTTAACGATAACTGTTAACATAAAATATATATGTATATATTATGAATATGATGTATTAATGTTCAAATTTGCACAATGTATAATATCGTTACGAGTATGCATATTTATACTATATTATAGCAGATTATAATATTTTGATAAGTGTATGTGTATTTATTCCAGATTTCATTTTTTTAAGATATTTTAACAAACCTACATCAGATTCTCAATACTTCATAGATTGAGTGAGGGAATGCGTTTAGGCATTAATTCTGCCATTTTTACGATTTTTATTAGGGAATACAATATTTGTTGAAAAAAAAATTCATACACGTGTAGTAAAAAATAAAGATTACACTAATAAAATCTAAGCTACTCACTTAATAAGAGCTTATATTTACTATCACAAACGCGAAGCCGGATTGTTCATATATTGAAAGTCTCCTTGTTTTGTCTTAGACTTATGTTAATAGAGCGTGCCATTTGAACTTAAAGACAATTAATTGGACAATAAATAATAAGTGACAAATCTTGCCGTGGAGCGTGGAACTGAGTAGTTGCGCGTCTTGTTAATATAATTGCCGTACGGCCACCCTGGCGTATGTACTGCGCGAACCTGAGTTTTTTGCGACACGGTCCGGTGATACAGTACTTTTCACAAATAGTGAGTTCGTTATAACACGGGTTCGGTTAAATCTGGTTGAATTTGATTGGATTAACCTAAGTAACTTGAATTAATATCAAAGAAAAAGAAATATTGCATAAATAAAATAAATAAATAATTATAATTGCGTAAGTTGATACAAAATGCTATGCAATAGCTTTACCGCGGCAGTCCCCGAGTGCCACACGTCTTTTTCTATATTTACGACGTTTAGAGCACTTTACAGCACCAATGGTCTCGGGCGGGACTGAGATGTTCAACGTCCAGATGTAATAGTTAACCGCGTTTACCACAGATTAAAATTATTTTATTTCTAATCTACATAGTATGAACTTATAATATCTTGAAGTATTGCAGTTGTATGCTTGGGTAGGGATTATATTATTAATTTTATTAAGTATAGGATTCCAAGCAGATGGCAGAGCCCATATTGAAACTAGGATATTTATTGATTTCAATCCTTGTAAGAAATCGGTGTTCTTTAGCGAGATATTGTGGCCTATGAAATCCGTTGTAGTGACGAAGGCAATCCTGTACGTGTTCACAAACTGCAGATTTCCCGGTGTGTCGGTTCTTCACATCAGATATATGTTCTTTAACGCGGGTCTTAATTGATCTTAAAGCGGGATTTAAAGATATAAGTTGCGTCAGCTGTGTGAAGGCGGAAAAAGAGTATTCATCACCCCATTTCGTTTCGTGGGTGTCGTTAAACGTGCATATGGAAAATGCCAGAAAAATCTTATTTACTTAATTTAAAATAAAATTTTTATATAAGAAAGCGTGACATTTAAAGCCATTTCTTTTTACAAAGTGACACATTCATTTCCAGTCGTGAAATTCAATTGTCAGATAAAGAAGAAAACAGAGTACGAAAAACACAACTTGCATCAGTGTCCATGGACGGTAGCAATCTTTTACCATCAGATGAGTGACACACTCTTTTAAATATATAAAATATATATAATCTATAAAAAACAATAATAAAAGAACTTATAAGACTAACGATCCTGAGACTTCTTTCGAGAATAAACTAACTCAGTTTTTCTGCTAAGAAACTAGCGAAAATTTTAGACATTTTTTAATATATTATGAGCGTGCCGCTACCATGAAATGAATATGAACAACTGAAACGCCAGGAGAATTGCATATTCGTTGCCGTCTTTTAAAAAAGAGTAGGCCATTTTCTTGAAAATCTCTAGGTGGTTACAACGCCAACAGGCATAGGTTAAAAGACTAGTCTGTAAAATTTACTGTATTTTGCTTTATTTATTTTGAAATAGAATAGATCGACGAAGCTATTGTTTATTAACTTCGTAATGGTGTTTCTACAAATGACGTTCTTTTTACGATCATTGTTTTGGAAAGATACAAAGACCAGAATGCGTTCATTCCATAGGAAAGTAAAAAACTTTTTTTTTTTAGTAAACCACCTCTGAAAGGCGCATTCCACTATTTCTAATAACCGAAGATTAAAAATAAAGCTGGAAAAAGGAAGATTTATGTAAGTATAAACGAATATCCTTTTTATAAAGAAACAATAAATCAATAATTTTAATGTATTTCTTTATATTAAAATCGCTTTGAAAATTAATTTTTAAACTAAATGTTTTGGAAGTTTTTGTAAATGGAATAAGGTTCACAAACGAGAAGAGGTCTCCGTTTATCTACATCCATCATACGAAAAATAGTAGTTTTGTGCTACTACGAGTATTTCACACTGATATTCAGTGCGATTGTGGTCCTCCCCTCGTCAAGCCAACCCATAAATGCCACAACATGCACAGCTATTATGAATAAGTGATCAAATGAAAAAGTCGTTTACCTATATTCTGCCATGTGTGGTTATACTCTCGATAATTGTCCTGGCGACACCTTCTTCAATCTGATTAATGAGAATATTTAATGTTTTATGAAAGATTATTCTGCTTAAAGAATATGTACTTAAATTAATAATCTTTTTAATATAATATTAATGTATTACTAGAGCTGTGATAGCCCTTTAATCCCCCCACCCCTTAACCACCGATTGAGCGCTTGTCGTTAATTTGACAGTACAAGAACCACCCCGCCTAATCCCGCTGGCGCTGTTGATTTGCCAACTCCTCGGCGGTGAAGGCAACATCGTGAGAAAATATGCATTTATGAGCAATAGAAGTATTTTAAAGACATGTGAAGTCCGCTAACACTCACTGGACCAACGATGCAAACTTATTGCTTCATAACTCTCTAAGATACGAGAGTTCTGAGCCCAGCATTGGGACCTATAGGCAGAATTTTTTTACATTTTGTCTTATTTTATTTTATATTTTTTTATGAACAGCTCTGTTAAAGTAACCGACCAAGAAATGCGGAAGGCACAAATATAATGCTACCATTTTAGTTTTTTTATGAGGTAGACCTATGTTGTGCCATCATACAACCTGGCGTCTATACTATAAGCATATACTTTTCATGCTGTGAAAAAATGTAGTTGCAGCACGAATGGGTTAACCCGTTCAAGGAAGTAAGATGCTTTTATAAAATCATCAAAAACATCATCATCATTACGGCTCTTCACAAGGCCACTGTTAAGCATAAGCCTCCCCTAACGCCCTACTCTGTGTGTGTATGTTAGGAAGCTAAGCTCCTGAACTGAATATAAATAACTGAAAAAGAATATTGAACGGTCTTTTTAACTTATTCAGTAGTACATTTCAATGTTATGTTTCACGTACATGTTAAGTCAGCAAATATAAGTGATGTTTAAAGAAGATATTTTTGAATTTATTTTTATTACTATTGCTTGCAGTTTTTCTGCGTCATAGAGTTCGTAATAAATGTACTCGTAATAAAATATTTGAAAATTAATGTAAGAAGATCACTCAATCGTTAGTATAGAATATTTTAAATTTCTATAATTTATCTCGATTTTGACAATTTATAAATATCTTTTAAAGAAAATTGAATATGAATAAAAATTTAACAAACACAACATCCATTATTCAATCAAACAAGATCAAAGTAACATTTTCATTAATAGTTATCGTTACAACCGATTAAAGTCCACTGCTGTACATAGGCCTCCTCCATAGATTGGCTCATAGGGGGGATATTTGCCATAGTTGCCACGCTTGGCGAGCGGGTGGGCAACCGCCGTTTTTTACTTTTAGTCGTTATTAGGAAGTCGCTGCTGCCCATTTCCTGATTTGTTTCCCTCTAACGCTTCTTATGCCGCTCACGAGATGATATGGAGTAGTGGATATTCTTATACCGCCACTACAGCAATAGTGGTATTTATAATTAATAACACAATGCCTATTTAATTGTTTAAAAAAATACACAATCAAATGCTATTTTTAATTTAACTCCTCTATATCCAATATTTAAAAAAAACTGCTGCTTAAAACTTCCAGACCTTAGTTTAAAAGTTGGTACGCGAGCACTCATATACATATTTGATTTCGCCAACCCATCGTATATAATCCTTGGCATCAAAGCATCATAAGCAACCACCTAGCATCATTCATCATCACCGTCATTACATACCTTCACAAGTCCACTGCTGAACATAGGCCTCCCCCAAGGTATGCCACAAAGCACGGTCCTGAGCCATCTGTATCCATCGACTTCCTGCATGTCTTACCTGTTCGTCACTCCATCATAGTACGAGGCTGCCACTTGAGAACCTTTTTTCTCCAACTGTTGTCAGTTCTTCGAACTATAGGGCTTGCCCATTGCCACTTCAGCTTACTAATCTGTTGGTCTATGTCGGTTTGGTTCTACTGAGGATATCGTCATTTCTAAGTTTAACACGCAGAGAAACCCCGAGTATAACCCCCTTCATAGCTCACTGAGCGACTTAAACGTCCTCAACGGCCAGCAGTGGAGGACCACGTCTCAGTTTCATAGGGAATCACTGGCAACACGCACTGGTTTTACAATTTCGTTTATAGGTTTTGGGGTATACCTGACGAGAAGATATGTCGTAATTTCCCAAACGCTGCCCAGCCGAGTTAAATCCGTAGATTGACCCCTCGGTGGAAGTTGGACTTACCTAGTCGGATTATTTATCCCAGGTAAACGTACTAGTCAACCACGTCGAGCTTAGTGCTCCCATTAACTACGGGCATGGATGTGACAGTGACATCAAACATAATCTTTGTTTTGTCCATGTTCATCTTAAGATCTATTTGTTGGGAGGCACAATTGAGGTCATTGGGCATAGGGCTTAGGTCCTCCGGCGATTCTGCCATAAGAACTATATCGTCGGCAAATCGAAGGTGAGTGATGTACTTGCTATTGATTTTAATACCTTATTTTTTCCAGTCCAGTAGCTTGAAAACCTTTTGTAATACAGCGGTGAAGAGTTTCGGAATATAACGTCACCCTGTCTTACACCTCTCTGCAGTTGGATAGGTTTTGTACTTTATTTATTTACTCGCATAGTCATCATCGTAGCTCTACTGTACAAAAACTTCAACACTTCGATATACCAAAAGTCAACTTGGTACCACTGAAGAGATTGTAGCACCTCCCAAATTTTGATGGAATGAAAGGCTTCGTCTTAGTCCACTTAAGCCAGGCAAAGTGGCAGATTGTACTCTTCGGACTTCTGTACAATGTGCCGAAAGGTATGTATGTGGTATATGGTGCAATAGCTGGAAGTCGTTAAGTCTGCGTGCGAGACGGTTTGTAATGACTCTCGAAAACAGCACGTAGACGCGGCTGAGAAGAGATATTGGTCTGTACTTTTTCGAGAGAGCGATGTAAATTTTCTTGAAAAACAAAAGCACCTCACCTCTGCTCGACGCCTCGGGAGTAGTGCTACCATGGAGGGCGGAATAAAAGAGCTTCTAAAGGACTTCACGCACCGGTTTTCCATCTGCTTTCAGAAGCTCTGCTGTTATTCCAGCCTCTCCCGGGGATTTTCCGTTTTTGAGGTGCTAGAGATGCATTCTAATCTCGCTCAGACTGATGTCCGGGATATCATTGGAATAGTGTCAGATAAGACTTGCTCTTGGATAGTTACTCACATTTGCGTGTTGCTCCAACGATGATGTGTACAGCTGCCCATAGAACCTCTCAATCTCACTCAAAATCTCAGGTGTGCTGGAAAAAATGCTGCCACACTCAGTCTTCAGCTTTGACAGTTGGCTCTTTCTGACAGATAGATGTTTGGTAAAGACTTTGGGCCCTGGTTCTGCTCAATCGCTTCTTTAACAAGCTGTATTGAAGTTGCGTAAGTCCCGCCACATGTATTTGGAGATCTGTCTATTCAGTTGCCTGTATGCTGTCAAATCTGCTGACGACTGCAGCTTCGTCTCCCGTCTGACATCTATGAGATTAAGAGTGCGATCGGAGAGTTTTTGTGTTCTTCTGCGGCGGGTCTTACAGAACTTAGCTCAGACCGCATGGACAGTTTCCACGAGCTTGTCATTGATATCTTCCACTGTGTTGCAGTCTTCTAGGCTCTGAAAAGGGTTTTGTAATTGGAGCTGAAAGTTTTCGGGATCGTGATTAGCGCACGAGGGGGACGGAACTTCATTAGACGAGACCTCTTCAACTAAACGTTTAAGTTTAGTGTGCCTCTAACCATTCGGTAATCGCTGCCAGTTTTCACCCTCGCGAACACTGAGACATCACTGAACAGTTGGCGTCTGGTCGTCGTAATGAAGTCAATCTCATTTTTGTTGTACTATCGGGAATCGGCTTCTGGAAGAAAGAGTTCATCATAAAGAATCCTTCTTTCTCCATAAAATCGGCCAGCTACTGGCCCCTAGGTTTCCGTTACCCTGTTCCAATTTTCCCTAACTTCAGCTCACGGTTTTCTTTTGTGACTAGTCTTGCGTTGAATTTTCTCATCAACACTGTACAATGTGTTTTGGAGGAATGCATGGCTCTAGAGATATCCTCATATATTTCCTCCACCTCCTCAACGGGATGTGCCGAGGTTTGTGCGTAAGCCTGTATAACTTTCAGCGAATACCGTTTGATGATTCTGAGTATTAGGTACGCGACCCTCGTCGGCACACTCTCAATCTTTACAACGTTGTTAATGAGAGACTTATGGACGATAAATCTGACACCTCCTGGGGACGGATGTTCGCCTTCCCGGTGATAGAACAAGTTGCCGGACTCGAGAATTACTGTGTCCTCCCCCTATCTTCGGACCTCGGATAATCCAATAATATGCCAGCGAAACTTATCTATCTCTTCTTCTAGTTTCAGTAGTTTCTCGTCAGTCATCAGGGTGCGTGCGTTATATGTTGCCAAGTCGAGTCGTCATAGGTAGCAATCGAACCTTCACCGGAGATTCTTAGCACCCCTGCCCCGCCGTTACCATGGTCGTCACCATAGCCAGTAATAGCGGGGCCGCCGGGGACTGGGGGCCGTTTTTCAAAACTGCAGTTGCCAACCCTCTCGCTCAGCGTGGCAACTATGGCAAACATCCCACCTCGTAGCATTATAATATAATTTATGCACTTGATGACATCAGTTTTTCCTAATGATGGCAATGCTATAATACTTGCTACGTGCTATAGACTATGTGCTCGTTTGTTATCTAATGAAAACGTTTTCAGTAAGCAAAGACCTTATAGTGGCAATTTAATAATAAACACTACCCTATAGCATCCCATGATTTTAATAAGAGGCGACAGAGTGGATCTAAAACCCGACTTGCAAGCGTAGCGAATATGGAAGATCCCCTCCTTCCCCATATGGTATCCTTTGTTTAGAGTGGAGTAGTCAATTGTAGGCTGTGTATGGAAGCTGAAGAGATTTTTTATTCAAATGCAAACATTATGAAACACGTGTAAAATTTAAAATATTATTACAAAGTATATTTCTACATCCATAACAATTAAACTTCAGTATTTTCATACAAACATAAAACATAATATTATAAGAGGATAAACAAAGGGAAGCGGTGGACATTTTCTTACCCTTAATCCATCTAAGAAGTTAAATAAGGCCCGTGCCCAGCTGTAGGACGTGCATAAGCTGTAACTTTAATTAAAATAAAGGTCATAGGTTCAATGTTAATTTTGAAATTCTGATGGTAATTATAGGTATGTATCCGTTCGTACAAGTTCATAAAAAATTCAAATCGAAATTTCCATGAAAGTTTAACTCGCCTCAAGGCTGTCTAGAATATAAAACGGAAATTTACGGCTCATTTAAGATATTAACTCTATAAGTTAATAATGCTTTTAATATTAAATAACCTTTATTAAGAACCTTATTAAGTAAATTTAAGAGTTTTCGTGAGGTCCAAACGACTAAAGTGTTTCTCGTTATACATTCACTTATGAAGTATTTTTTTATAGGATAGGGTGACAAACAAGCACACAGTCCACTTGATGGTAAGTGGTTGCTGTGGCCCATAGACACTATCTTCGATTACGAATCAAAATACGGATGCGTTGTCACCTGTGACGACTAAGATGGAAACCATTGTTTTCAGAAAAAGGGGTATCGGGTTCTCTACACTCACCATACGAAACTAGCAGCTTTAAACTACTATTTTACGATGGTATTCTGTAAGAACGTGGTTCTTCCCAGTTCGTGCTACAATTATACTACTAATATAACTGCAGCAGGGCTCTCCCACGTAGAGTATATATAAGTTAATGCGTAAATATTGATAGTTTTCTTGAAAATATAGTATGGCGGACCGATTACCGATGAGACGGAGGATTATCAGATGGCAGCCACGTACCGGTAAGTGGAAACTTATCATAAGTTCCTCTGAGTCAGAGTCAAAAAAAATCTTTTGAGTGTTCGCTTGTCTTATGACTTCCGTTGAAGAAAGTTTTATCAATAAGGTAAACACAGATACGGATGGAAACATATAGAACTTAAATAGAATATAAACAACTGTTGCGATTATATATTATACTCCATATATGAAATGCTCACAAATCCGTATCTAGCGCAGGAAAACATCTTTATTCTGATAGTTTTCGCAAGATGTGGGCGTTATAAGCGAACTCAACCACAGAAATAATATTTTATTACCTCCAATAGTACACTTAAGAAAATTGACTTTGGAAATATAACATAAAGATAGGGGTAAGCAATTTGATGCGAAGTTTTTCCTTATCAAATTCTTTGATTTTCTTCGAAATGGGACAATTATGTTAGCAAATATTAAAACATTTTAGAAATATAAAAATATAAATATTGGATTGAGGATTGACACACATGTTCTTCAACTGGCGGGTTTCTTATTACAAATATACTTTTATTACTTACATACTCTGAAGTAGCTGTAATTCGAAACTTGTCGGTTTATAAGAGTACGTAAATAAATAATATAATCGGTTATTGAGTACATTTGTTAATTTTATATTATATATAAATAAGGATAGAACTTAACCATGTGGCAACAATTACAAATATAAATTATAATTTTACTATAAATTTTGGCCGTTGTCTCACTAGCGCAGTGGGTAAGCACTTGGCTATGGTACTTTAGTGCCACAAGCTTAAATCTCATACATTTTTAATCGTGAACGAAGAATGGAATGTAGAAATTTGCCGGAATACCATACTTTAATTCCTTACTCACTTTTCCACCATCGAACGACCGGGCCGAGGGCAGGCCTACAGCCCCGTTATCCACGTATTTGAATAAAACCGTGTGATTGTTTTTGTAAAAATGTAAATCGTGTACGGCAAAAGAAAATAATCAGTTTCTGACTTTCTCTATATAATCCTGGAGGTTTCAAGGAAGGTTAAATAGACTTTTTTAGGATAACATAATACGATTTACCATCTAATTCTTCATCACCACCGTACATTATAATATGTTCTTCTTTACATGTGTTTGTGTGTGTGGTGTCAACCTTCTGGACCAATTCTGATGAAATTTTTGGGTGTGTTTGAGTGTGTCCCTGAATGGTTTAGAATCACAATTAGATCCAGTAGGTGGCACTGTTTTCGAGACCCAGAAATCACTAACACACAAAGATAAGTGAAAAGATAGATGTAATGCCATCCCGACCTATACCCAGCTAAATAAGCAAATGACGCTTTGTTCAGCTAAAACTGTGATGGTCGACGCTTGCTCAGACTACCATGGCGAAATATTTATTTTCAATTAATGTAGGATTGCCGTCAGCTTTTCTAGTAGTAATTATTTGCCGTGTATATTCACTTTAATGTCCGCTAAAGTTACAGTACGCATGACAAGTTTATTTAAAAGGGATGATGCGTCAGTGTCAAAAGCTTTTAGTTTTATATAACCGATTTCAGAGCGTATTTCAAAACTTCGGATCGACATATGAAAAATAATCTTTACTTTATTGAATATAGGTGACAAACGGGCACACAGTCCGCCTTATGGTAAGTGTTCCATCTAAATTAGAATCAAAATGCCGATGCGATGTCAACTCTGAGGACAAAGATGAAATGCCACGTATCAGTAAAAAGGTCGAAAGTCTCCAGTTCTCTACACTAACCATACGAAACACAGCATTAAGCTACTATTTTACGCTGATACTTTCTGAAAACCTAATCCTTCCCCGTCGAGAAGGACCATAATAATATAGCTGCACCATGGCTTTATCACGTACAATCTTACATACTATATCATTACTCTCATAACAACCACGACAAGTTGACTACTTAGCATATGACTGCCTCGTTGGTCTAGTGGTTGTAGTAGTGCGACTGCTGATCATGAGGTCCTGGGTTCGAGTCCCCATTTAGGCCAAAAAGTTAATTATTGAGTTTTTCCTTCAAGAAATTCTCAGAAGTAGCCCGAAGTCAGGAAGTTGGCGGTGTCTCACCCCCGTGCCTCGGAAAGCACGTAACGCCGTTGGTCCTGCACCTGATCTCTCTTCGGTCATGTCGGTTTACCGTCCCATCGGATTATGAGAGTGAGGGAATAGAGATTTCACTTGTGCTTGCGCATACACTTCGGCACTATAGTCCTGTCCTGCACCGATGGCTAGCCTCCGTTGTGGCAGGCCGCCGTGGCCAGAATTCGGCCTGGAGGACATTTTTTTTACTTAGCATATGCCTCCGCCAAAGAATAAAATGTTCTAGCTACCTATATCTATCGACTTCCTTAATAACTTTCCAGATTGTCACTCCATCTAGTGAGGTACCGCCTCACTTCGCTTACAGGTACGATGTTGGCACTCAAAAAACTCTTATCTCCATCGGTTGTCGGTTCTTCGAGTTATATGGCCAGTTCATTGAAATTTCGGTTTACTGATACATTCGTCCGTGTAGGTTACTCTGGTTTTATTACGAGTACATTTATTACGAACTCTATGACGCAGAAAAACTGCAAGCAACAATAATAAAAATAAATTAAAAAATATCTTCTTTAAACAGCACTTATATTTGCTGACTTAACATGTACGTGAAACATAACATTGAAATGTACTACTGAATAAGTTAAAAAGACCGTTCAATATTCTTTTTCAGTTATTTATATTCAGTTCAGGAGCTTAGCTAATGCCTTTTAGCCACATACATAATATTTAATTATTGGTAGTTCTGTAGTGTGCTCTCTCACAACTCAGGAAAATATAATCGAGTTTCTAACTTATTAGTTATGTAATAAAAATGAATAATGATTATTAATTTTATATGGAAAATGCCAAATACGAGTAGTATAGCATTGCGGGAATATTACGGAGGAAACTATTTAATTTACTACAAAACTAAACTGTTATAACACTGATGTAAAGTGATTATAGCAGTTCTTGGGCATCTGCAACCAATTTTAAACAAAGAAGACCATAGATGCATTGTAACTCCTCAGGACTAAGGTGAAATGCCTTACAACCAATAACCATACTGGTGTTAGTCTATTCACTAATCTATTAAAAAGATTAGTGGGTGGCCCACTAATGTATTTTTTGTGCCATTTAAAAAGTAAGAAAGAGATAATAAGAAAGTCATAACTTATGAATTTACAAGCCTTTTCTGCCTAGGCTTATTTCTGCTTTCAAATAGCAATGCTTGCACTTCTGTGCACCAGTCTGAAGGGTTTAGAGGCACTTAAAATTGCAAAAAAAATTCATTGCTGACGGCTTTTATTTAACTGTTTTTAAATGATTATGGGTGCCAAACGAGCACACAGTCCACCTGATGTTAAGTGGATGCTGTAACCCATGAACATCTACATCCATCCCCGATTAAGAATTAAATGCAGATACGTTGTCGTCCCTAAGAACAACGATGAAAAAAGATGGAATGTATTGTTTCCAGTAAAAAGGATCTCCGTTCTATACATAAACCATTAGAGAAAGAAAGCAGTATAAATATGTTATTTTATGCTGGTATACTGTGAAAACGTGGTCCTTCCCCGGTCAGGCCGACCTACTCGTACCACAGCAACTTTTGAGTGCTCGCGTACCTACTTTTAAATTAAGGGTGAGCGCTATGTTCATTAGCTACTACGTTTAAATCATTATATAATATTTATGACCATCATCATTATAACCTATAAAAAGTCCATTGCTGAACATATGGCTTCACTATTTCTTAATTCTGCTACAAAATATTAGTACTTACACAGCTGTGTTCTGGCCTAATGATCATCGAGAGCCAGTGTGGTTATAGGTTGTAAGGCATTTCACCTTAGTCCTGAGGAGTTACAATGCATCTATGGTCTTCTTTGTTTATAGTTGGTTGCAGGTTTCCACGAACTGCAATAGTCACTTTACATCAGTGTTATAACAGTTTAGTTTAGTAGTAAATTAAATAGTTTCCGCCGTAATATTCCCGCAATGCTATACTACTCGTATTTGGCATTTTCCATATAAAATTAATAATCATTATTCATTTTTATTACATAACTAATAAGCTTACTCACAAATCCAAAAATAACTCGATTCTATTTTCCTGAGTTACCAGCACACTACAGAACTACCAAAAATTAAATATTATGTCTGTGGCTAAAAGGCATTAGCGAAGCTCCTGAACTGAATATAAATAACTGAAAAAGAATTTTGAACGGTCTTTTTAACTTATTCAGTAATACATTTCAATGTCATGTTTCACGTACATGTTAAGTCAGCAAATATAAGTGCTGTTTAAAGAAGATATTTTTGAATTTATTTTTATTATTATTGCTTGCAATTTTTCTGCGTCATAGAGTTCGTAATAAAACCAGAGTAACTTACACGGACCAATGTATCAGTAAACCGAAATTTCAATGAACTGGCCATATAACTCGAAGAACCGACAACCGATGGAGATAAGAGTTTTTTGAGTGCCAACATCGAACCTGTAAGCGAAGTGAGGCGGTATCTCACTAGATGGAGTGACAATCTGGAAAGTTATTAAGGAAGTCGATAGATATAGGTAGCTAGAACATTTTATCTTTGGCGGAGGCATATGCTAAGCGGGGGTTAGACACCGCCAACTTCCTGACTTCGGGTTACTTCTGAGAATTTCTTGAAGGAAAAACTCAATAATTAACTTTTTGGCCCAAATTGGGATTCGAACCCAGGACCTCATGATCAGCAGTCGCACTACTACAACCACTAGACCAACGAGGCAGTCATATGCTAAGTAGTCAACTTGTCGTGGTTGTTATGAAAGTAATGATATAGTATGTAAGATTGTACGTGATAAAGCCATCGTGCAGCTATATTATTATGGTCCTTCTCGACGGGGAAGGTTTAGTTTTCAGAAAGTATCAGCGTAAAATAGTAGCTTAAGGCTGTGTTTCGTATGTTTAGTGTAGAGAACTGGAGACTTTCGACCTTTTTACTGATACGTGGCATTTCATCTTTGTCCTCAGAGTTGACATCGCATCAGCATTTTGATTCTTATTTAGATGGAACACTTACCATAAGGCGGACTGTGTGCCCGTTTATCACCTATATTCAATAAAGTAAAGATTATTTTTCATATGTCGATCCGAAGTTTTGAAATACGCTCTGAAATCGGTTATATAAAACTAAAAGCTTTTGACACTGACGCATCATCCCTTTTAAATAAACTTGTCATGCGTACTGTAACTTTAGCGGACATTAAAGTGAATATACACGGCAAATAATTACTACTAGAAAAGCTGACGGCAATCCTACATTAATTGAAAATAAATATTTCGCCATGGTAGTCTGAGCAAGCGTCGACCATCACAGTTTTAGCTGAACAAAGCGTCATTTGCTTATTTAGCTGGGTATAGGTCGGGATGTCATTACATCTATCTTTTCACTTATCTTTGTGTGTTAGTGATTTCTGGGTCTCGAAAACAGTGCCACCAACCTTTCTATTTCTTTTGATTCTAAGCCATTCAGGGACACACTCAAACACACCCAAAAATTTCATCAGAATTGGTCCAGCAGGTTGACACCACCCACACAAACACATGTAAAGAAGAACATATTATAATGTACGGTGGTGATGAAGAATTAGATGGTAAATCGTATTATGTTATCCTAAAAAAAATCTCTTTAACCTTCCTTGAAACCTCCAGGATTATATAGAGAAAGTCAGCAAATGATTATTGTCTTTTGCCGTACACGATTTACATTTTTACAAAAACAATCATGGTTTTATTCAAATACGTGGATAACGGGGCTGTAGGCCTGCCCTCGGCCTGGTCGTTCGATGGTGGAAAAGTGAGTAAGAAGTTAAGGCATGTTATTCCGGCAAATTTCTACATTCCATTCTTCGTTCACGTTAATCCCCACAAAAATATTATATATTTTATTAATTTTTCCTTTCAATTAGAAACAAGATAGTATTCATTGAAAATGCGTTGATCATAACGTAAAGGCATAAGGATTTTCTACTGAATCATGGAGGACTTTGACATCCAAAAATGCACATGGACAAACATTCAATTCGAAACAGTTGTTTCTGGGTCAAATTGAATGTGTTTCAATATTAAAAATGTATGAGATTTAAGCTTGTGGCACTAAAGTACCATAGCCAAGTGCTTAAGTAACTTTAAGTATTTCAACTTCTTGATTCTGCCCATAATTGGTATTTATCACTATTAAACTATATTAAATAAATTGCTAGTTTGTATTTTGTTTTTTAAGTAACTTAAAAAACAAAATAAAACACAATTTAAAAATTATTTTTTTTTAATAATATTTTATTTTATGTTTTGCAGTAAGCAGGTAAATTAAAAATTTTACGTTTTTTACGCTAATAATTAAAGTTAAAATAATGAAGTATATTAGTAGAAGTAATAAAGGTAAAAGAATGAATAAGGTTAAAAATCAATGTGATATGAATTTACTATCAATATAATTCATCAACATCATCATAATAGCCCTTCACAAGTCCCCTGGTGTTTTTCATTTTGCTTCAAGAAATACTGCTATGCACGGTCCTAAGCCACCAGCATCGAAGAATAGGTCGTCATTCCACCTAGTGGGGGCCGTCTTACACTTCGATTTCTGGCATGAGGTTGCCACTCGAGAATTTTTCTTCCCGTTGGTGGTCGGTTCTTTGAGCTATATTGCCGGCTTGTTGAAACCACTACGAAATAAAATATTTGAAAATTAATGTAAGAAGATCACTCAATCGTTAGTATAGAATATTTTAAATTTCTATAATTTATCTCGATTTTGGCAATTTATAAATATCCTTTAAAGAAAATTGAATATGAATAAAAATTTAACAAACACAACATCCATTATTCAATCAAACAAGATCAAGGTAACATTTTCATTAATAGTTATCGTTACAACCGGTTAAAGTCCACTGCTGTACATAGGCCTCCTCCAAAGATTGGCTCATAGGGGGGATATTTGCCATAGTTGCCACGCTTGGCGAGCGGGTGGGCAACCGCCGTTTTTTACTTTTAGTCGTTATTAGGAAGTCGCTGCTGCCCATTTCCTGATTTGTTTCCCTCTGTCGCTTCTTATGCCGCTCACGAGATGATATGGAGTAGTGGATATTCTTATACCGCCACTACAGCAATAGTGGTATTTATAATTAATATCACAATGCCTATTTAATTGTTTAAAAAAAATACACAATCAAATGCTATTTTTAATTTAACTCCTCTATATCCAATATTTAAAAAAAAAACTGCCACTTAAAACTTCCAGCTTTGAAATTTATAGTGTTAGAGTGAAAATTGTGTAATTAAAAGAATAGTAAATTTACTTTGCATCGCTTGAACAAAGTCGAAATAATGAAGTCTGGAGCGCTATCTACAGCGCTTTAGTGCCTTGGATAAGTTTAAGAACAATTCGCCAGAAACTGGAACTGTAGCTCTCTTACAGTAATTTTGTATAATGAATAACCTTTAATAATGAAGATTTAAAAGTTGTTCTTTGCTAACTGGTGTCGTTAATAAATGAAATTAAAAAGCTCAGATCCTCATTACAAACCAAAAAGTGTCCACTGCTGAACATAGGCCTCCTTTATAGATTGCCTTATAGGGGGATATTTTTGATAGTTACCACGCATGGTAAATAGTTTTTTTTATTCAGATGTTTTAATGAAGATGCTGCTCTTACGAAATACCATGGGACGATACGGCGAGGTGGATATTCTTACACCGCCTCTACATGGCCTTAGCTTACTATGAACGCTTTCATAAGATTACAAACGATCATACAGGCCATCTAACGTTAAATCACCATTATCCTCAAATTCAGACCGTTATCCCCAAATCGATATTCATATATCCAGTAATATTACGAAATAATAACCTAAATTGACTATCCGAGGTCATTCATTACGTTTAATTTAGTTTTAGTAATAATATTTGTTACAAACCGACACTATTAAAAATGAATAGAAGCCAAGTGTCGTAAAATTAGAAATAAAACGAACTTCCAAATTAATTTACAATATTCAAAATTTCAATTATACAAACAAGTCACTACAATAATCTGAATATATCGTAATATTGAAACCATGCAACAATACCTTAATTCTAAAAATTTCTATAAATTACTATATATTCTACTAATTTAAGATGGATTTATATTTATGAAAAGAATATATATTAATACGTGTAAGAAAAACATTGTTCTTTTTAAAGCATATTGAGCGCATGAAGGAGTGTGAGATTTAACATCATTAAAATTTATATGAAGATAGTGTGCAGAATACTAAAACTTATATATACTAAGTTTTACATATACGTTCAATAACATAAAACATAAATTGTTTACCTTCACACTACCAATGTGTCAGAGTAAGTCTGTGGTCAAACAGCCGCACCGAGTGGAGATTGTCGCTAAATGACTTTTAAACGTTTTGAACAAATAGATTGACTAAATGGGGTGTGAATTATGTGAGATTTTAAACTAATGAATAGGGTTTGGTTTGTAAGTAAAGCCAAAAAAGCGTTAATTTTGTATTTTGAGATTTATATTATCAGATATCTATATTTTATTTGTCAATATTAAGTTTAAATTGGAATAAGGCTTACTTGATATAAAAATCTTAAATTAACTAAATTAATGTTTTAAAGTAGTAATACTACAGTAAATATTACAGCTTAATATCGAACTTCGTTTCAAGTCGCGGTTTTAACCGATAATAATGGTAGTATACGTTCATTAATTTTGTTACGAGCTTGAGGTTCGTGACAATAAAACTTCCGTAAAACTGCCGATTGAATTACCAAAATTTACACTTTAATTCACTTTACACTAATTAAAACTTAAAACACTAATAAATAACCACACTGATTCACTTTATTTCGCTCCGAAGCTTCGCTTGTCTCACCAAATTCAATACTGCCCCGACCGCGTCTTGCAGCGCCTTTAATACACATTTTTCACCGAAACGTCCAGAATATTCAAGTAAATACGCGCGCCAACCGACCAGGCGCAGAAAGTTCGAGTGTGGAGCTTCCAGAAAGCTTAATTCTTCTGTTCGATACTAGATAGCGCTGTTGGTCGAAAGATTAGTCATGTCATTTTCTGGAAAGCTCTCCTCACTTTGTTACCCGACACTAGATGGCGCTAGTACCAGGCGTCAACTTAGGCGCGCTACAATATCTATATTTAGGGCCTTTTGGAATGAATAAGTGAGCAAGAAAATTTTTATACCCTTTTTACCAACTTATTAGTTACTATTACAATAAACGTTACAGTCTATCAAAAGTTTACTGCTGAACATAGGCATCTCCTATGGATTTAGACGCTGGTGCTCATCGCCAGGTTGTTTTCCCATTGTCACCTCTTAAGA
The DNA here is from genome assembly GCA_907164705.1 of Parnassius apollo. Taxonomy (NCBI): domain Eukaryota; kingdom Metazoa; phylum Arthropoda; class Insecta; order Lepidoptera; family Papilionidae; genus Parnassius; species Parnassius apollo. The sequence continues at coordinate 5,633,303 of CAJQZP010000081.1, forward strand.
CACGCACGAAACCATATGGAGTAGTCGATATGTTTACATTGCCACTTCACGGTCAATAACTATAAACCATTAAGTTGCCTTAATTGAAAGAACTCGAAAGTCTGCCACATATATAATGTAAGCATGTATTATTATAAGCATTACTATTTCTTGAATAAAAGCAAATTTTCAGTTTTTTCCAAACATTATGATACATAATAAAAAAAAAATCAGACTAATAACCCATGCTTATTGTGATTTATGAGCTGAAATAATTCAACGTCAGAAAATATTAGCAGTTCGTTTTTGGTCTATTTATTTATAGGATTTAATATACGTCACGTCATTAGCCAAAATGACTCACATTTTTTCTTTCAAATATCAAATATTTTCATAATGAATATGAATTATAGTGTATTTGTATTGTAAGATAATCTAGCACACCATATAATCCCGTGGATGTCGTGAGAGGCGAGTATGGATTTTTGGCGTTTCAATCAGATTTGTGGGCTTCGATTTGTGACACTAATTAAGTAAACGATTACGCCTGGCACACAGAGGGGTAGGCACAGGCTACGGACTTTCATTTGGGACGATCCAGACACACACTCTAGCCTCCTTTACACCCATACACATACACATAATGTTCGGTGATTAAGGGTATAATTAATTTGGCCTGTCTTCAATTCGGTCGATAAATTTCAGTCTAGGACGTCTTTGCCGGCTCTGGCGTCTAATTCTACAACGTAAATTTGTTTTATCACTTTTTTCTCACTAATTCTTAGTACATTACCAAGCGTTCCTTTCTTAATCCTGGTCACAAAATCATCGCGCAAAATACGCTTTTCTCTTATCATACAATTATCATACCGTCATCATTGACTTATATATTACTAGCGTAAGGACCGGGCCGACCGAACAACTAAAACGGACCAGTGCGTTGGCCCTAAAATTACAGTTTATGGCCAACGCAAATCCGTCGTCTGTGGTGCGCGCGCAGGAAAGATTTTCCTGTCATAAATATGTCTAGTTGCATGGTAAAAGAATGCAAAATTACGAAACAAAGATTTTAAAAAAAAGATGATTTCGTATCATCGGTAAACAACCTTATATTAATTTTGTTAAAATTAAATTATTATATAAACGCATTTTTAAAGTTTTATTTTACAGTTAGTTTAGTTACCTTACTAAGATTAGGCCAGGGCTGTATTCAGACCCTCAAAAATATTGTACATGGAAATTAAAATTATACTTTTACTATATGATTTTGGCGTCACGCGTCTAATTTATCTATACGTTTCGTTTTTGATGGTTTTATTTTTATTTCTGTTTAATTTTTGTCAAAAGAACTTAGTGTAATTTAAATTTTGAATATTGGTACCTAATATATTTTATATTCAATTAGGGTAAAACGAAAAGAGTACAAAAAATATCTACTTAATTGAATCCGAAAATCTAATTCATAAAATATTTTGAAATTCTGTTTTCAAACTGATTGCTTCTGTAGCATAGAGTTTTTATCTTGGTAGCCCCTCATTAAAGTTGTATCAAGGATGCAACATAAATGCATTGATCGAACATCGATTGACCAGAAAGGGAGCTAATTGTAATTTTATTAAAAAAATGCGGTACTCATGTACAATACAAAAATTCTCAATATCGTAGGGTTAATATTAAAATTTAAAAGGACCCAATAATAATACAAGTCAACATTTAGGTAAAACAATGGTATTTTCGTTTTGTATTATTACGATACTATATACTACAAACTATGAAATAATGATACAATCGGGATAATTATACTACGAAATCCGACCCTGGTTTTCCGAAACTGTCGTGTTTTGATATGACGTTTGTATTATGACAGATGCGCTACTTTTTCTTGTATGAAAAAGTTATGAGTAAAATATTTAGAAGGGCCTATCCTTCCTTTTGAAATCATTGACCGTCATTCAGTGTTTTCACATTCACTATAATAGGGACCATTCTTAAAGACATTTGCTAAAATACTATATTTAATAAGGTACCTGCCGGACGGCTTATGTGTCAAAATCAAATTATTGTAAAAAGCAAAGTAATTATACCCAAATAAATTAGAATGTAATAAGTTTGTATATTGTTTATATGGTTTTTATTTCTGTAATTTCACGCACACGTCACGTTGAACATACAAAGCTTTTTCAACAACATGTGCTTAGTGCGGCATGTATGGGTCGTCTCAATTGGGAAGGACCACGCTCGCACAGAATCTTCTTATTCTTCATCTGCTCTAAATCTACTGATTTTCTTTAATTATCACGCTTGGCAGGCGAAAATAGTATCAGACGTCCAGTCTTCGTGACGCTGTAGCCCGTTCCCTTCTGAGTGTTTCACGTTATTTGTTTAAGGAGACGGTTATACCACCGTGTATCTGAAGTCGTGAGAATATTATATAAAAACTTAAATAATATAAAACTCGGCTAGGCTGTTAAGCGTGACAACTATGGAAAATATTCTGTTTATGAAGCAATCTATGGGGCAGGTTTGTGTTCAGCAGTAGACTTTGGTAGGCTTATTTAAGGTTATTTAGTGTTCTCATATTGATAAAAAACGACACATTTATGGAGGTGTTACTTCAGGCATCGATTTCCACCATTTTTTTTGCCTACACAAATTTATGTTGATAAATTAAAAAAAACATATTTTATTCATGATTCATGTAATTTAAGGAATTATAAAAATAAAAATTTAATTAAACAAATAATACATTCAAAAAATAATGATTCGATTATTTGAATATTTTACCGATTATTTGAATATTTTTGCCAATTATTCGCATAACAATGAGTTTTAATCACCTAAACACTACGGTAAGGTAAATAGCCACATAAGATTGAAACGATGTCAAATAAAAAAGTTGATATTGGCTATTTTTTTTAATATTTTGCTTTGTTTGAAAGGTTCGAATTTAAATTAGTGATAAAAAACTATACAGGTTATAATATAATATGGATAACTTCATGAATCCTCAGATTTACGTAAAAGGTTATAAATGAAAAAAGTAGCGAACGATTGATGTTAAACGTCAAAAAGTATTTCTTAGATGTGGTTGACTATATTATTGTTACAAGTATATACAATATACAATAATGCAGATTAAATTTCTGTAATATTCCTTTTCTTTTAATAAAACATTTAAAATTCATGCATTAACGATAAGTGGTATTTTTTATATTAACTTTCATAAATTCGTAAGTGATCGTCTAGGTTAGGTTTCCTCGTTAGGTTTTGTCCACTTTAGCATTATTCTAACTACATATTTAAAATCGAGTATGACCTCATTCATTAGGTATAGTAGGTTTTTAAATTATACTTTTATAGAAGAACAATAAAGGAATGATGATTGACTATTCTTTATGGAAAGGAAAATTAGTCTCTAAATATAAGTTTTAATGGATTAAAGTGCTGTGGGTGGATCCGGTCGAATGCGACCGCTCGGGATTTTGCGGACGCATGCGACTGCATGGGATTTTATGAGGATTGAAAGGTTTAATCATATTGGTGATTGGGTTCCCAATGAAAAACTTTTAATTGAAAAACTCACAAAAAATTAGCAGTATTAATGGCATTATGCACAGCACACCGAGCTTAAACATTATTTTTAATAAAGATCGTAAGATCGTGTTTGATGTCAAATATTGAGTGTCATTATCTCCAACTCATATGCAACCTATAAAAAATTTAAACAATGAGTACTAGTTATAATTTATATTATATTTAAGGTGATACCTCGAAAATTTGGTGGTTTTTCTATTGAACATATTTTATTAAGTTTTATAGATTACAAACCAAAATTTTGGTGTATGATTTTTGACTATATGAACTTGGATTGCATAGTAATAACCATATCTAAGTTCTCATAAACCAGTTTTTTAATCCATAACAAAGTTTTGTTAAAATAAATAAAAATGTAGTTTGGCGCTTACTTATTTTTTTCCGAGCGCTTGCTCGGTATGGCTATCTCTTAATTTGCGTACTATGAAGTCATTGCATCACTTTCATTTTGACACTCCCTCAGTCGTCCCTTAGCTTCACCGACATTGGAATGTCAGAAAGCGACAGTAGCCTAATGGCAGGGCGCGGACCGCGAACTCAAAAAGGTCGTGGGTTCGAATCCACCATTCGACTACTGGCGTGAACCACTCGTAACACATGCAATTTAAGCTTACCACGAGTGGTTAAGGGAAATATTAGCATTGTTAATATTCTTTAAAAAAATTAAAAAAATAAGCCACTCCCCCAAAACTTCGATTCATTTTCAAGGTATCCTCTTAAGGTATAGTTTTAATTTACATATACGGAACCTTTATAGAGCGACACCAGAAGCGCACTTGGTCGCTTTTTTATTTTTATAAAAGTATCATTACAATACCGTTCAGACATAAAGGTCACTTCAAATAGGAGTTAATGAAGACTCTTTATAACACCTATTATAACATTTCACCATCGATAATTAGTCTTAATTTCATAGATAATGGTTACACAGCCTCGTTGGTCTAGTGGTTGTAGTAGTGAGACTGCTGACCACGAGGTCCTGGGTTCGAATCCCGGGTCGGGCCAAAAAATTGGCGGTGTCTCATCCCCGTGCCTCGGAAAGCACGTAAAGCCCTTGGTCCTGCGCCTGATCTCTTTCCGGTCGTGTCGGTTTACCGTCCCATCGGGTTATGAGACTGAGGGAATAGAGAGTGCACCTGTGCTTGCGCATACACTTGGGCACTATAATCCTGTCTTGCGCCGATAGCTAGTCTCCGTTGAGGCAGGCCGCCGTGGTCGAAATTCGGTCTGGAGGACATTGTTATTATTATTATAACATTTAACCATCGAAAATTATTTTTAATTTCGTAGACTATTGTTACCGTAACTCACAGACTTTTTTCATTTCTTAGGTTTTGAAATCCACAGCAAGTTAAACAATTAAACGAAAAAGGCGAAGTGTTAATGCTAATCTTAGTATTTTATTCGCAACTTAATTCTTAAGCTAATCTTAATCTCAGGGTAATGCATTTTGGCTTTGAATTTGAAATTATCATAGGCGTATATGGACCACAGCATTCTCCAGTGGACTATTTGTTGGTTTTTCACTTTTGTATAATATGTCACAATAAGGGTATGTAGCTTAAATTTTTGCGTCAACTCCAATGTTGTTATTACAGTAGTTGTACGTCACATAGGCTTTGAAAACATTAAAGCATTTTGAGAGAGGATTTATTGATAACATAGATTTTTCCGTTTGATCTATCATCATCATCATCATCATCAATACAGCCCTTCACAAGTCCACTGCTGAACATAGGCCTCCCCCAAGTAATGCCACAAAGCACGGTCCTGAGCCACCTGCATCCATCGACTTCCTGCATGTCTTACCAGGTCGTCACTCCATCTAGTGGGGGGTCGCCCTACACTACGCCTACCGGTACGAGGCTGCCACTCGAGAACCTTTCTTCCCCATCGGTTATCGGTTCTTCGAGCTATATGGCTGGCCCATTGCCACTTCAGCTTACTAATCCGTTGGGCTATGTCGGTCACTCTGGTTTTACTGCGGATATCCTCATTTATGAGTATATCACGCACAGAAACTCCGAGCATAGCCCTCTCCATAGCTCGCTGAGCGACCTTGAGCGTCCTCATACGGCCAGCAGTGAAGGACCACGTCTCTGATCCGTAAGTCATCACTGGCAACACGCACTGGTTGTACACTTTAGTTTTCAGAGATTGAGGTATACCTGACAAGAAGATGTGTCGCAATTTCCCGAACGCTGCCCAGCCGAGTTGAATCCCTCGATTGACCTCTCGGTCGAAGTTGGACTTACCTAGTCGGACTATTTGTCCCAGGTAAACGTACTCGTCAACAACTTCGAGCATAGTGCTCCCAACAACTACCGGCATGTGTGAGACATGGACATTAAACATGATCTTTGTTTTGTCCATGTTCATCTTAAGACCTATCCGTTGGGAGGCACTATTGAGGTCATTGAGCATAGTGCTTAAGTCCTCCAGCGATTCTGCCATAAGGACTATCATCATCATCATCATCATTACAGCCCTTCACAAGTCCACTGCTGAACATAGGCCTCCCCCAAGTAATGCCACAAAGCACGGTCCTGAGCCACCTCCATCCATCGACTTCCTGCGTGTCTTACCAGGTCGTCACTCCATCTAGTGAGGGGTCGCCTTACACTACGCCTACCGGTACGAGGCTGCCACTCGAGAACCTTTCTTCCCCATCGGTTATCGGTTCTTCGAGCTATATGGCTGGCCCATTGCCACTTCAGCTTACTAATTCGTTGGGCTATGTCGGTCACCCTGGTTTTACTGCGGATATCCTCATTTCTGAGTCTATCACGCAGTGAAACTCCGAGCATAGCCCTCTCCATAGCTCGCTGAGCGACCTTGAGCGTCCTCATACGGCCAACGGTGAAGGACCACGTCTCAGATCCCTAAGTCATCACTGGCAACACGTACTGGTTGTACAAACTAGTTTTCAGAGATTGAGGTATACCTGACGAGAAGATGTGTCGTAATTTCCCGAACGCTGCCCAACCGAGTTGAATCCGTCGATTGAACTCTCGGTCGAAGTTGGACTTACCTAGTCGGACTATTTGTCCCAGGTAAACGTACTCGTCAACAACTTCGAGCATAGTGCTCCCAACAACTACCGGCATAGGTGTGACATGGACATTAAACATGATCTTTGTTTTGTCCATGTTCATCTTAAGACCTATCCGTTGGGAGACACCATTGAGGTCATTGAGCATAGTGCTAAGGTCCTCCAGCGATTCTGCCATAAGGACTATATCGTCGGCAAATCGAAGGTGAGTGATGTACTCGCCATTGATGTTAATACCGTATCCTTTCCAGTCCAGTAGCTTGAAAACGTCTTCCAACGCAGCGGTGAAGATTTTCGGGGATATAACATCACCCTGTCTTACACCTCTCTGCAGTTGTATAGGTTTCTTACTCTGGTTCTGTACTCGGATAGCCATCGTAGCCCTACTGTAGAAACACTTCAGCACTTCAATATACCGACAGTCAACTAGGCACCGCTGATGTGACTGTAGCACCGCCCAAATTTCGATGGAATCAAAGGCTTTCTCGTAGTCTACATACGCCAGGCAAAGTGGCAGATTGTATTCTTCGGACTTCTGTACAATTTGCCGAAGGGTATGTATGTGGTCTATGGTACTGAAGCCTTTTTGGAAACCGGCTTGTTCGGGAGGCTGGAAGTCGTCGAGTCTGCGTGCGAGACGATTCGTAATGACTCTCGAAAACAGCACGTAGACGCGGCTCAGAAGGGAAATTGGTCTGTAGTTCTTCAAGAGAGCGTTGTCGCCTTTCTTAAAGAACAAGACCACCGCGCTTCTGCTCCACGCCTCCGGAGTAGTGCCACCATGGAGGACGGAATTGAAGAGCTTCTGAAGGACTTCAAGTACCGGTGTTCCACCCGCTTTCAGAAGCTCCGCTGTAATTCCATCCTCGCCTGGGGCCCTGGCGTTTTTAAGGTGCTGGAGAGCCATTTCTAATATTTGATCTACCAATTAAATAATTTTTATGAATGTTTTTGAATTTAAAATAAAAGTAGATATGGATTTTATCGCATCAATTTCACCTTGAACTTTTAGGAACTTTATAGCACCCACGGTCACATGTCTGAGTTGTTTGACGTTTTGATTTCATACTTTAAGGAAGGCTACCCTCAACTTAAAAATTTTATTTTTTAAATTCCTAAAATAAGTTTTATTTTATATGCAATGTTCGTGTTAATTTAAGAAATCTTTATAGGTTTAAAACACAGCTTTGGAAGTGACTGCTATTGCAGCTTTCTCCTAATCCTTACCGGTATACAGCTTGTTACAGACAAACCTAAATAGACCTCTCCGGACCCTTCCCTGCGGTTAGAGAGTGTACCTATGCTCTACGGACTGAAAAGATTTTTTTATGTTTCTCTGTGTATCATTTCCTTAAATTCTTATCTTTTATATTAATTTACTGCACGTAGTCCACCATACGTGACAGGCTTTAAAAATTAAATTTAAATTTCTCGCTTGGAAAACACAAAGCTAAAATTACATTAAAAGAGAGTTGTAAGATTAACTTTGCATCACTTTAACAAAGTTGAAATTCGAAGCGAAGTCAAGAGCGCTATCAGGAACTCTCCTACTGCCCGGAATAACTTTCAAAGAATAATTTACAAGTGGTAGGTATGAAGATGATTTTAACTGTATTTGAAAATTCCATGAATAAATAATTCATTATTCACTATACAAATAAGAGCTAAAGAAACAAATATTAATTCATTGTTGATAACGGATTATTTAAATTTGGTATTTTCCTTTTGGCATCAGGCACCGATCTCTGTCAGCACCAATGTAAATTGCAATTTGAATTAGTTAAACTTGCATATTAGAGGGATAAAATATTTCGAGGGCACTCTCGGAAATACGAGTGAGTAAGGGGAGTTTTATAGACTGTAACTTCACTTTTGGCATATTTATTTATTAAGTACCTGGATGACCGAGCTTTTCTCGGTATTTTTTTGGAAAACGTGATTTTTGGTAATAAATAAAAATTACATACTAATGAAATATGAATAATATTTTTCGATCTTACCGACATAATTAAAAAAACTGAGCTGGTTATTTAAATAAAAAATCATGAATGCAAATAGTTTAATTTAATTTTTCATGTTTTAAAAAAATACTAAAAGAGGGCTTGATATAATAAATTTTCTCACAAAAGGAGGGAACTTGAAAAAAAAAGGAAAAAAGTTGGACTGAATACATCTGTACTCAAACCGCGGTACCACGATTGCGCGCCCAACCGTTATCCCATTTGAGCTGTTATGACACCTGAGGCAAAATTTACTTTCGTATTCTAATGATATTTTAGCAGTTTTTCATTGCCTGAAAATACGGATAAAGTGAAATATCCTATAATATAATATATATAAAAATTAATTCTAGCTAGATCGATTTATTGCCCCCGAAACTCCCTGGACACAAAATTTTATGAAAATCGTTGGAGCCGATTCCGAGATTCCGATTATATAAATATATACAAAATGTAACTTAATTAACGCACACCCTCAGACACCCCAATTAGTATATTATGTTATAATCATAATACATACACTGAGTTTTTGGTTAAACATTTTTATGCACTGATTATTTATCAGTTATACTAATTCTGGAAGAATGTTGTGGTCACAGTACAAATCCACGAACGCAAAGACTTTAATGTGCTTGAAATGAAGTTCATTTTTCTTTATTTTTATTGAATGAGAGAATTAGTAATAATACAAATAATACTGCACTCAAGTCTTATTGCCTTAAGTTACGATCCATTTCAGTTTGTTTTGACTGTACAGATTTAGTGCGACTGTAATTTACGTAGTTTTAATTATTTTAGGATAAAAAATTACCAATATTAAAAATGATAGGAATCGATTCAGTAAACGATTCTGAACAAACTACTTTCTCAAAGTTAATTATGTTACATGTTGTATATATACAAGAATTGCTCGTTTAAAGATATTAGATAGATACTTTTATACGTACGCACATAACATATTGTTATTAATATAGACGTTTCTATTTATGTGTTTTATTTTTTATCAAAAAATTTATAAAACCTGCCAAGTAAAATAATTTCATTCTAACTACCATAATATAGAATATTTACAGTACTAATTTTAATTATTCTATATTTAAAAGTACAAATATAACGTGTTATAAAGTCTATTTTTTGTTATAAGATTTAAATAAACACATTAAGAATAGAAGAGAATATTTTCATTAAATTTAGATGATTTTATCATAATATGTAGAGTATGTCTAGTTTAAAACTGCACGCTCCTTTGTATTTTTGGTTGACCACATCTTCTTCATTAATTACTATAAAATCTAAATCACCCTGCCCTATTTTGTGCTTTAGTAGATTTTAGAATTTTTACTATTTTTGACATAGCTTCAAATGAATTTTTACGATTTTTAAGATACCAAAAGTACACTGGAGGTAGAAAATGTATTCGTAGCTACGGCACAATTCTAGGGGTTTGCTCTAAGATAATATAAAAAGTTCCATAACTAAGTCTCCGTTGAGATCTGCGCGGGATAGATTTTTAGTTCACGAATGTACGAAAAAGCACAGATGCACTCTCCATTTTCACACAATCATGCAATGGGAAATCAATCCGACGCAACCAGAGAGAGATCAGGAGCAGGACCAACGGCGTTAAGTATTTACCTAGGCATGAGGGGCACTGTGTGGCCAATACAGTTCATGGAAACACACAACCCAGTCGAAATAAAGATAAACAGCTACATCGACATCACTAAGAACTACGTTGGACATTCAAATCAGATTCAACAGTAAGTGTGCTGCTGTACCAGACTAATAGGACTCCTAAGTAGAAGTTGTGCTTGATTGTGACTTAAAAATAAGATTTGACTTTGGCAGTCTGGAAACATTTATTATGAATAAAATGTACAAACATCTGCAATTTACGTTATTATTATATGTATAGATAGCCGTCTGGTATGACATAGATCTAAAAAAAACTGAGACCGACGACAAAGCTGAGATATAGTTTCGAAATATCTTATATTCCGACCACCATTCTGACTTCTAGTCGTGGATGTTATTATAACTCTTCTATAATGTGAAACTATTAAAGGCTATGGCAGTGGTTGTATTGCATTGTTCAGTGCGCAATCAGTTCTACAAAATATAACAAGTTATGTGGTAAATTAAAAGGTAAAGAGCTCGGTGCGGTAGGGAAGGAAGGGAAAGGAAAATGCGGGATTAAGAATTAATATGCTTCTCGTTTACAAGGAAGCCAGCAGAATTTCTTAAAGTTTTTTGTTACTCGATGCAGGCGGGTTTTCTTCTTTAAATACAGATTTCTACTAAGAATTAACGTATTGTCGCCGTGATCTCTGAGATATTTGATCGTGCAACACAAATAGGTCACCAGGATCCATTCGTGTTGCAGCCATAGTATAGCTACAGCATGGTCTATCACGTATTATTTTATAACAATAATACCAAGCATTCGGATCATGTGTGTGGGCGGAGCACAGATGGGGGTGAATCGTATCGTATATTTTCATTTATTTCTGTATGTTATCTGTGGTAAATATTGTTTGTGTCACAATTTTTCACATCATATTTGATCAAATATTTAATTGTGTCATTGTATATTAACCTCAATAAATAAAATAGTTAACACTTTATTTTGTCTTAAATCATAATGCACAACCCCTTAAATTATAGTAAGATTTATTGTTGTTGCATTTAAGAAATACGTCGATGAGTAATTTATGATATTGACTAGCGACCTTCTTCAACCTCGCCTAGGTAGGATTTATTAATGTGGTCTTAGTGATTTTATACGTGGTAGAGCCACGCTGCAGCCATATAATGCTTGTAGCACGAATTGATCGGCTCGACCGGGGAAGGACCACGCTCTCACGGAATACCAGCGTAAAATACCAGCTTAATACTGCTGTGTTTTTTTTTGGCAAATATCGAGTAACGGAGAACCTTTTATTCTGGAAACGAGGCATTCCATCTTCGTCCCTAGGGGTCACAATGCATCTGCGTTTTTAATCGATGATAAATGTAGATGTCTATGTGCCACAAAATCCACTTACCATCAGGTAGACGGTGTGCTCGTTTGTCA